>JANHFL010001565.1:499008-509342 GCA_032468155.1 Oxyrhabdium leporinum | reverse complement strand
GAGGCCATTTTCCCACTCCCAGAGGCTCCAGGAAAGCCTCTGGACCTCAGGGAAGGCAAAAAACAGGATTCCTGGAAGTTCGGGGAGACTGGAAACAGGTCGTTTCCAGCCTTCCTAGAGCTCCCGGAGCCCCAGGGGGGAGGCCGTTTTCGCACTCCCAGAGGCTCCAGGAAAGCCTCTGGACCTTGGGGAAGGCAAACCCCCCCCCAATGGTGCAGGAGGCTGACTAGGCCATGCCCACCCAGCAACTGGGCAGCGAACCTGTTGCTGAGGTTTTTGAAGCCCACTCTTGGGCAGAATATTATATTTCCTCAAAGGAGAAATGCAGAAAAAAAATATTTTAAAAGGCAGAAAATAGCCCCAGTTTTTCTTAATAGCCTCAAACAGAACTCTTAAGTCTTTAGAGATGGATATTTTGTACCTATTAAGAAAGACTGGGCCAATCTATTTATAAACAAAACACCTTCAGCTCCTACAGCTGATGGGATTAAGAATGTACATCCCCCACCCAAATTCTAAAGACAGGACATGACATTTAGGATTAACCCACCATCATTAGAATAGCAAGACACTACATTGCACAACCCCCTAGAGTAGGGGTGCCAAACTTGCAGCCCGCAGGCCTGCATCAAGCACTGGCCACCTCCACCCCCCGTTTAGCGAAGGGGGGTAAATTGTGATACGTCACGTGACGACCCGAGTTTGATATCCCTGCCCTAGAGCATCTCGATCACAAAATCTATGGACCTATGACTTATGAAGGTCCATCCATTCACTCAGCCATGGGAACTGCCAACCCAGAAACATTGCTGTTGTCACTGAAGTTTCTGGAAACCAAATAAACCTTCTTTCCTTACAGCCAGTCAGCCTCTTTTATTTCCAGCGCTTTTCTCCTGGCTTGGAACCAGACAGGATTTTTCTTCCTACAGTACTTTTTTCCAATTTATAAAGAACCACTTATTAGTACTCTGAGCTCAATTTTTGAGTCAGGTGTGTAGCCACCCATCCTGCTCACACTCATGCTACTGCTTACCATGCTTAGCAGTAGCATGCTAAGCAGAATATGGGCTGTTTTATAAAGTGCTTTTCTGCAATTAAGTTAAACTACATCTCCAGCATTCCCTCAATATAAGGATTCTATCCAAACAAAACCTTGGTTTTTCATTTGGGAAGAATTGTTTTTGACAGGTCATGCTGACTGCTGGTAATTATCAGACTGTTTTCAAGATTTTTAAAAACAGAAATTTGTATGAACTGCTGTAGAATCTTTCCACATACTGGCATCAGAATGATTGGCCTTAGTTATTGATATCTAAGAGGCCACCAAAGCTTACCTAGAAGAAGCAATTTAATCTATAAAAAACATTTCCCATCTACATTTTCTTTCATGATTTAGAACACAACTATATAAGGTGAATGTTTGGATAATTTTCAGGAATGGTCAAATTCAACTGCTGTTGCAAGAAAGCTTTTAGCAGGGAGGAGGGTAGGAAGACGAAAACAGGTGCCAGTACCAATGAGGCCTATCAGAGCAGCTGCCCAAGTGTGCCAAGAGCTGGGCAGGCCTGAGAGACAAAAACAAACATTTTCTATTTACTCCGATTAAAAGGTTAACAAGGTAGCTAAGGAGGGGTAATTGATCTGAATTTAGCAGTACTGTGTATGTTCCCTATTCTGTGCTATACCTCTCAATTTTCCTTTCTCATTTATAAGTCCCTCATGAGCTTGTGTTTAATGCAAATCTTGCATTGTTTATTTCTTAAATTAAAAAAGAGGAAAACAAAATAAAACATAATGTTCATCCTTTGGGAAAACTTAACATGAAAATCAGGACCCGATCCTACAGTTTCAGATGGCTCCCTCGTTAACTTCATTAGCAAATGTAATGAACCTGATCTGTCAACATCAGCTTCTCTTCAGCAGAGAAATGTCCTCAAAAAAGGGCTTATGAAAAGCATATCCTTCACTTGGCCATTATTTTTCTTCCCGTTCCCCTTCAGAAAAGAAATTGGGGTTTTCGGGCAAAGTAACTCTGATTTTCTTCTTTTCTTTGAAGCGTCCAGAATTGGAAACTTTGACATGTTTCCCCTTGGTGCTTTTGTCCACAATTTTCTCTAGCCGGGCATTGAATTCCTGCTCATTGTGGCTTCCACTGCTCCCATCTGCTGGCATGCCCTCTTGTAGATTCTCATCATTGGCCACTCCGTAAATATCTGGACTTTCATACAATACCTTTGGAGTTGATTTTTTCTTTCGGAGGAAGGTTAACTTCCACCAGCTATAATTATTTTCTGCCATGGAGCCAACAGGAAGGATCAGTCACCCTTGGGAAAGGGGAAGAAAAGCACATATCTGTAATGATCTTGTGACATTGGCTGATTCTTCTTCCCCCCTAAATGGTCAACAAGACCATATTTAGAATTCTGAGCTTCATATTCCTCATGTACACATAACAAACACCTCGTCCCAAATCTCTATTTTCATTCCAAAAATAAATTATACAAGTTAGATGGATAACATAAGCAAGAAACTATGAACTTTCTCTCTAGATCTATGCCTATGCCCTTAATGCCTTAGAGAAGAAAATGTGTAATACAGATGATGAGGACAAAATCAAATTCCTTGTATGTGGGGAAAAAAATATTTTCAGATGTTTTTGATGTTTAAAGTGCAGGTATTGAAGCTTCAGTTAGAAGGGAGAGATTGAAATTGAGAATAGTTTCTTTACCTGGGCTACCTGTAGAGAATAAAGACAACTTTATAAAGCCCACAACCACCACATTGCTAACATATATTGCTTGCAATGAGTAGCTAAAATGATGAGATATTGCTTAAAAGATCATTTGGTTTGAATGTCTCCTTCCCCCCCTTTTTTTTCAAAATGTTAAGAGAAACTAAACATTTCATTTAAGCTTTCCCTTTAAAACATGGAGCATCTTATCTTTTTTTCCTTTGATTGTTTTCAATTGCTTCACACCCTAGTTTTGTTTATCTCCCACTGATGGTGGGAGAGACAAAGTATACATACTGTTAAAGTATCAATATTAAATCAGGAAAATATCGGATGAAGCTTATCTTATTTGTATACATCTGAATGATCTTAGCTCAGCCAATTCGTCTATGCCTAAATTCTTCCACCTCTTCAGGAACTTGTTATCATTCTTAAAAAAATTAAATGCATTATATAAATGCTGCATTGTAGGTAAAGCAAAGCTCTTTCTGGTGCTTAGGCACTGCTGAATGTGCTTCTCAGATTCCTGTTCTTGGATCTATACATTTTACTAAGCCACATTTGTTTTAACTTGGTTAGAGAACAATTTACAGTATTCCCAAGAACCACATTGATTGAATTCATGCATTATGCTAAGCTAAACAACTCAAGCCAGTTGTAATGGGCAGAAGGAATAACCTTGAGGAATAGGAGGAAGAGTCACAATCAAAACAACAGTCAGATAAAAGAAATGAGGCTGGGCCAGAATTGAGAAATCATCTCAGACAAGATTCTTTTGAGTTCTCAAATAATAAAGGGGAGTGGGGGGGGGGGGAGGACATTCAGTGTTGGCATGCACAACATTGGTTTCCTAATCCGGTGTACCTTGAAGTGCCAACACCAGTGTGTCTTATGAGCCCTTTTAAATGATTCATATTTGCCAGCCCTGGATAAGAGGAAAATAGTTAATAGAAAAATAGACTATAGTTGTATCTTCTTGCTGAATAAAAAATATTGTCCATAAAGAACTACAAGAATTTTTATTCTTTCCATCTAGGTGGCAACTTGAAAAATTAAGTAGAATTACAACTGGTTAGCATTTGGAGACCACCAAGATACTTTAAGGCTAGACTGTGGAATATTGAAAAAAATCCTTAAAAGGAATAGGAAAGAAAACTGCATGGAATGCTTATTAAGTCAGCAGAACTCAAATTGGAAGAGTCTTTATCTTTAAATTATTATTATGCATTTTATTATTATTATTTTGCAGCTTCTAGCTTGTCTCAGGCTTTTATATTTGCTCAAGGTGTAACTTCTTATTTTGAATCTATTCAGATCAAGAGCAAGGGCAGGAACTATATGTAAGTGAATTTGTTTATTCTACATTAAAACATTTGTTTCCTGTGTATGATCTAAGGATACTGTAGCTTGAGATATCATGATAATAATTTACAAATAGACAATACCTCATTGAAAGACAGACTTAACTTACTCTACCCTCTGTTTGAAAGCCTGTCTATTTCCTGTGAGCCAAGCAAAAAGGATGAGAGGCGGCCTTTCTCCCATCCCATGTATGTCCTATACTGGAGCCCATTCACTGTGCCCATAGATTTCTGTGGGAGCTGTTAAAATCCAACCTTATCTTCCAGCTCAGAAGTGGCACCGGAAAGAGGTATTAGAAACATAGATGAATGGCAATCTCTAAAACTATTGTATCACTCAGTAGCAGTGTACTCCAACCAAGTATCCTCCAGATGTGTTGGGTTATTTTTAAGCTTGGCCGCTAAATTACAGATTCAATTATGCTATCTCCAAAACCATGCTTAAACTTTATTTTAAGACATTTAATGTTTCTCTGAAGCACATGAGCTACTTCATTTTCCTTTTTTGGGGGGAGGGAATTCATGTTCTCTTTGCCCATCAACCTAGTAAGGCCCCCCCCCCCCAATGTGTTAGACTTCAATGCTGGTTCAGAATTATGGGAGTTGTTCCAACAGACGTAGAGGGTAGCAGATTGGAGAAAGGAAGGAAGGATGGGTCCATGACCCATCTTTTATTGGGAATCATAGATAACTAGATAAATTATCTACCATGTCCTCACATCAAATATTAGCTGCTTCCATAGAGTGGAGATAATGGCAGAGAAGACTCTCTCCTAGAACCTGCCAGTCGGAGTTTTGATTGGGAGGAGGTCTGCAACATACCTTCCTTGCCTGACTGAGTGGGATGAAGCTACATCTGTAGGCAGCCTTACTCTATGCTATGTAGGGCTTTATAGGTCATAAGCAACATTTTGAACCAAAGCAAACTGGCACCCGATACAGTTCATGGAGTAGAGGTGTTAAATGTGCCCTTCTTTGGGTACGTAATGTAGCATTTGATTTCATCCATCCTTGAGAGGAATCTAATAAGTCTAAGAGATCAAAAAGCGAAGTATTCTGCACAGATACAGTATATCTTTTCATTTTCTCCTTCCTTTTCTCCATAAAAAGAAGAGAGCAAGGATTCATTTGCCAGGGGGGAAAAAAACACCTCTTTACTGGAATGGCATGACAATATTTGACTCTAATCCAACGTTTTCCATGGAGAACAGAAAGCAGAACATTTTTAAAACTCACAAATTGATGGACACCTTTGAAATAGACAGTGAAGTAAATAAATGTATCAAGATGTACTTAGTACAGAATTGAACAAACTAATGCTCTCCACATGTTTTGGACTACAGTTCTTATGATCCCTTGTAATTTGCTATTTTGGTTGGAGGTGAATGAGAACTGAAATTCAAAATTTTATCTGTTTGTCTAACCTCTGAGCTAAAGAATCTCTGTTAAGTGTATTTTAGCAGTAACTCAGATTTGTAAAAGTGAAATATGCAAAACAGATAGCTACTCAGTGTTTCCCTTATTTGAAAGCCAAATAAAGCTATTCCTTCTTATTCTAACTTACAACAATCTTGCAAAAGATTAGAGCAAGAAATTGTATCTTGGTCTGAGATCATTCAGAGATTAGGAGTAAGTATGGATGAAAACGTGTTTGCCCCATCTAGATTCAAAACTCTTACCCACTGAAGTTCTACTCATTTTATCTTTACATCTGCTGTGGTGATCAATTAAACATTTGTGAAGGCTACAAAACAGCGTTCCCAGGAGTGGAGTGAGTTTCCTTCCCCTCTTCCCTTAAAAGTCCCGTTAACAACATACCTGCTTCGTTTGATGTCTGATTTGTCCGTCACTGAACAGTATCTTCAACTCTTGTGGGCAAAGACCAATATGGAGAAGACGTGAGGTAGAACGAGACACTGAGTTAGACGTTGTTACTTTTGTGTAAAACTGGCAGAGTTGGCTTTGGCAACCAGTAAAAATGTGATTCTCACATCTCAGGTGTGTGGAGGTGCCACATACCTATTTGTGCTTCACTTCTCTCTCCCTCCCTCTGTATGTCAAGGTTAACCAGGGACTGAGCCACTCCTGCATAAAGTAAACAGGAGTGAACAGTGGCTGAGCAGGGACAGATCTGAATATTCATGATGAGGGAAATCTAAGCTGAGACCTTTTTCTGCCTTAGAGCAATTCTATTTGACTTTACCTGCTGAGAAGGAGGAGGTGGTATTTAAAAAGGGGAAGGGTTTAAATTCCAGAATTTCAGCCCTTTTGGATGTTGAGAATACATCTCGTGAAGCCTTAGAGGTTTATTTATTGAGTTCAAAGTTTTAAAAAGGTAAACACTTTACTTCCTCAGGTGGATTATGTTGATAACCATGGGCAATAAATGCATTACTGAATGCACATGCCCACAGAGGCTCAGACTTTATAATCCAAACTGAGTTAACAAGGCAAAATTTAAAACACCAAGATTGTAAAGAATTGCACCCAGATAAGTCACTGGTCCTGCAGGGTGCAAATTCTCAAATGGGGACACTATTATTCTGCAGGAAGGTAAGACCATTTTCATTCAGAATACAGTGTCAACTTATTGAAGACAATTTCCTTCAAGGTCAATTTTTGGTAATCTGGCTAGTTTATTTTTTTCTGCCAGAATCAAATGTGGAAATAAATCACTGAAAAACATGTCAACTATAAAGTTAATTGAAAATTCACAAAACTTCTATGAGTTTTAATCCTCAGAGTCACATATACTGTACATATAATTTTATATCATAGTAATCAAACAATAAACGACATGTGTGAACTAGTGTTGTATAAATACTTGTTTCGTGACTTCTAGTTCCAGTTACTATATTTATTATAATTGGACTCTTCTTTTATCCTTCTAATCACCCAGCAATATAGGTAGGCAAGGAAATGAAAAATAATGTGTTAGGTATTTATAGTTCCAGCATAGCGTGTAAACCTCCTGTTGGTCATATTTTATTACAATAAATGAAATGTTTGAAGGCAGAGACGAGTCACATAGTTCTACTCATGAATTGGTGGAGTAAGAAATATCTTTGGAAACTTGCCTTGCATATTTCGGGTATTCCAAAAAGCCTGACTAAAGTTTTAAACTTTTATAATGGTGGTTGTGGGCTTCAAGATTGATGGGAAGGGTGCCACTGGCATATCCTCTAATTTTGTAGGTATTAATTCATTTTTAAATAAATAAATATCAAACTGATTTGACCACATGAAAAGCTCCTTCCTAAAATATTTTTTTCACCTGCAGATTTTAAGAAAGGGAGAACAATTTTCCCTCCAGAGACACATCTGGATTGCCAAGTGTTCTGCTTCAGTTCATGCTGGGGCTTAAGCCTCTGAAACACTGGGCAACACTGGAGGGTTTTTTTTTAAATAAGGAAATAGTCTTCCGTACTACTACCATGACGTTTGCAAAGCTTTCAACAATTGTGACTATTAATTATTTATAGTGTCTCAGAGATACTGGTTCTTTGTGGAACAGCATAAATACACAAATAAAAATATAGTTTTGAGTTTCCAAAGTGCTTCCAGTTTAAACTGGACAACGGAAAAACAACCTCAATCCATTCCTGGCTAAAATTCCCAGGACAGATAAGCACAGTAAAAGGTCCTGGTAAATGGGGATCAATTTATTCATCTATGTAATCCTCCAAATCCAATTTTGTGGGATACAAAATGTAATTTTCTAGATGTCAGAGCAATATGGGGACAACAGACTGTATACCCACTGGAAAACTAGGAGCCACTCACTAATTCTCAGGTTAATCCACCTAACAAAGAACGTGTTCAAATAAAACAAAATGACTCTTAAACTGACATTTAATTTGATATGAACAGGTGGAACTTCCTGGTTCTAGTTCTTACCAGTGCCAAACAATCTTCTAATGTCTATTTCTTTATCCTTCATTGAACCAAGGGGTTAACATCTCTAGTTCCTACTAGATTGGTTCTTTTACATCTATTCTTTTCTTTGGAGGATTAGTCAGACTAGACTCTGGCTCAGGCACTCATCAGACCGGTTTAGACTTCTTTTCTTTTCTTTTTCTTTCTGTGTTGGGGTGAGGGGGAATAATTTGTTCCTTTTCCTGTTCAGCTGCGAACAGCTTTCAGTAATCCAGGTTAGAGACCATTCAGTTGTTTTCCCAGACAAATCATTATTCCAAAACAGCAAATCTTTCCAAGAGATGAACATTGTACAATATTTAGAGTGGAAAAGAATCTGTAAGAGGAATTATTCAGAACTAAACCTATTTCCAATAATTTAAGTTTATATCAGTGCACCATTTTGGGACTGAATCTTAGTGAAATTCCAAAGTCACTTGGTTACCCATTCCTAGTCATAATAAAATCATTACCTTTATAACGTCTGAAACTAGAGATAGGGCAAAGGTAATGTGAGAAAAGTTGGGCTTCCTTCACTCCTCTATAACCCACATATTAATTTATTTCCAGCTTGGATTTTATTTAAGCATTCTTAAATGTGTGTGCCACTACCCTCATTCCAGACAAATTTAACTCTATTTATGTTCCATTCAAAAGAATGGGGCTTTAGTTAAATATAGTATCACCAAAATTCTCTGAGCCCTGGACAGTACGTATGTTTAATGGGTTAAATCTAAACCTTTTAGAGAAGCCATTCCAAATCAAGTGGAAGTTCCACTGATTTTAAGATCTATTTTCCAGGCATGCCTAAATCCAAACTCAACACCAACAATCTGAGATATAGTAATAATAGTTGGCAAAATGTAAATTTGCTTTCCACAACCTGATGTCCTAGATATGTGTAAGATCAGAGCTTTTAAGAGGCAAAGATTCTATAATCTAATACATCTACAGGGGAGCATGACTTGAGAAAACTGACATGTAAATCAATAGCAGTGGGATTGGAGATTATCTAGAATGTCAGAATGTACTTAATTCTCATTCAGATTCTGAAATATAAAATAATTGCTAATAATAAAATAAAATAAAATTTCTTATATGTGGTATAGTAAGCCATTTATGAAAGGTTTATGACCTTTACTGTAGCCAAACATATGAACTGAATGCCAAGCTTTATAATTTCATCTTTTTATCAAAGGCAGTCTCATCTTAAAATAGTGTTACTAAAACAAAAGCTGAAAATATTCACAATTCAATTTGGAAATTTACTCTACACTTTGGTGCCAAATATTCTACCATGTACGTAAAACATTAGAATTGCTGGACAATTCGACTTGGGGAATAGATATTTTTGCATTGTTTGCTAATACTATTAGTATTACTAGGTTATGCAACTCATTAACTTCTGGTTGGAAGAAATGGCTAATTTTGAAAAACAAAAATACTAGTAGTTATTTTCCAGTGTGATCTTGTACTTATGTTATCCTTTAATTTACTTGAAGGCAGTCTCATTGTGTAATCATTTCTCAGCATCTAAGTAATAAACAGCTGATGTAGTGGGCAGCCTTGACTTGGAATTACTATACAACATGAAGGAATTAGACTACCGTTTTATCTGAGCTGTCGAATTTCTGAATAGTGTATTATTCTCTGACAGATTTTCTAGGAAATAAAGATAATTGTTTAGCCTTAAGAGAATTTGCGGATTGACTTATAACTTTCGTCTGCAGATAATCCTTTTACCATTGGTGATGCCCTTAGCTGAAATGGTTTGGCATTTCCGCTTCGTCTACATTTAGGGTTCAAATTGGCACGTGCACAGTTCGCTCGTACAAAAGTAGCCACGTCAAAGAATCTGAATCTGTCTGCAAATTTTGAGCGCCACCTGCCGACCGCTATCATTTCCTAACTCCCTTCCTCTACCCTCACTCGCTCAGCCCGCATCCCCCTCCCTCTCCCCGCCGCGTCTGGGATAAGTGACTTTTTTTTACGGCGCGAGTTTCTGCCGGCCAATCACGGAAATGATGCGTGGCCTTGTACAGCTGCCTCATTTCCCTTCCCACAGAAGGCGGGCTCTGCATATTGGAACTTGCGTTCGCTATTGGCTACGGCGGAAGAACTCTGCCCTGCGTCTGCGTCGATTGGTTGCTGAGGCGGAAGAGTAGCATCGTGAAGAAAAGAAAAGCGAGTTCTTTTGGCGGCGGAGGCAATAAAAATTATGCAGGTGGGAAAGAACATGTAATGATAAGGGGGAGTTGGTGTGAAACAGCATTTGGGTTACTGGGGGGGGGGGGCGGGAATCAGCTCGTCCTGAGATTGCTTCACAA
>JANHFL010001565.1:426882-442538 GCA_032468155.1 Oxyrhabdium leporinum | reverse complement strand
GAAGGAAGGAAGGAAGGAAGGAAGGAAGGAAGGAAGGAAGGAAGGAAGGAAGGAAGTCCATGTAGCATTACGGAAGTGTTTTTCCTCCCTCTTTTGTTTATGAGTTGAGAACTGTGAAAGTTCTCTTTCTTTCAAGAGACCATCCACTGGGCATTAGTTCCTAGTTTTCAGCAAATAAAAGAATAATAGTTGCATTTCTAAATATAGTCTAAATCTTCCCATCACCTTCACTTTTAAAAAGCCCTTTAAAATTGAATTTTGTTTTTCTCCCTCCCCAAAACTTAAATAATTACTAAGTATTTTATGTACTCCATGTGATAAAACAATAGCTTTTATCAAAAATTGCTGGTCAAGAGAGTTCTTCAGTAGAAATTACTTGACTTAGGAGCTAGGAGAGACAGGATTTCAATCTCATGGCATTTTGGTATAGGTTGATAGTTAAATAAATAAGATTTGAAAGAGTGAAAAAATGCATTTAATTCTATATACATTCAAATATGAACTTAAATACTGTGATGTCTTCAAGACTGAAACCTTTCCTTTCATCTCCCTTCTCACAAAAGAAATCAGAAATGAAGGCCACGTATTCCTAGATATTGCTAAGCTGCTTAAAGAAAGCAGATCTAAGCATGAATTGTTGTTTTTAATGCCAACAGCTCTTTAAAGACTGTGATTTACCACTTGGGCTGCCCAATTTAATATGGAATTATAAAATGTTTGTCTATACATGTAACCACTGTTTTAGTTGGGCTTTGTCATGATGCAATCAACTCTAATACTTCTCACTTCTACCATGTAACAGGGTTGGGCCACGGCCTTAGTCCCTAGATCTTATAAATTAATTTTATAATTGTTGGTTGTGTTTTTATTCTGTTTTTATTCCATTTTAAGTATCAGCCAATCAGAATCATATATGTGAGATGGGTGGCCATATAATGTGTAAAATAAATAAATCTGTTTATAGAAATCAGTTCTTACTTATATTGATTTGATTTACTAATCTGCAGGGTACATTACACCAGTGCTGAGAAGAAAAAAAGTCTGACTCAACAATGGGAAAACTACATCAAGAAAAACCACAATGTCAAAGGCTAATAATGCTTCACATGGAGGCTGAAGACAGAATAGAGCATGGGGTCATTGCTCTCACCTTGATTCTTTGAAGAACTCCATCCATTGATTTGAGACCTTGTCTTGGGAACATGCATCAGAAATGTGTGAGGGGGAGGAAGTGAGGGATATGTGAATAATGCTACTGATTTTCCCAAGGGGCCGTAAATTGCTTAATTAATTATCAGGCTTTTTTAGTAGGCATAGCTCAGCTGTAATGTTAGCCACTCATTAAGAAGGCTATCCATCATAGCTTTACCAAGGACCAATCCATGAAAAGAAATCTTTCAAACAGTTAGCCAATGGTAAAAGTTTATACTGAAAGTAGAAAGTACAAAACTAAAGAGTCTGTTAGAAATAATTTATTTGTTGATTTCTTTAGTCTTGAATTTGCAAAAACAAACTGAAAGGAAATATCACTTTTTTTTCTTTTTCTTTTTTTTCTTTTTACTTTCAGAGACTAAGGAAATTCTTATTCTGTTTTCAGAACCCATGCCAATTTCAGCTAATTTGCAGAATTCAGTTGTTTGGAAATGAGAACTTTGCAAAATCTGAAATTAAATTGCATTTAGTTATTTATTTTGTGCCATTGTGCATATTATCTGTCTCGGGAACTATCTGAATCAAAAGCTATAGACATACATACACACAAATATATAACTTGCTAAAATATGTTAACTGTGAAATCCTATATTCATGTACATGTGACTAAGCCCATTTTATCTCAAAGGAACTCATTTATGAGCAAAGATGTATTATTGCATTGTTGGAAGACTTACAGTTCAAATGTCAGTAACAATATGATACAGTAAGGCAGGGGAGTCAAACTCGATTTCATTGAGGACCACATCAGGGTTGTGTTTGACCTCAGGGGGTCAGGGTGGGTGTGGCCAGAATGGGCATGGCCAGCTCAATGTCACTCATGACAGGAGCACCTGTGGTGGCCCAAGTACTCTGCCAGCGAAAATGGGCTCCATTTCTGGCAGCGACAGCCTCCTGAAACCGTCTGCCAATGAAAACAGAACTCTGGAGTCCATTTTCTCTGGCAGAGGCACAGCGGGCCGGTCCCTCACTGTTTCCAGGGTGGCCCCACGGGCCAGATCTAAGCACCCCCTGGGTGGGATAGGGGGCCCCAGGCCTTGAGTTTAACACCCCTGCACTGAGGAACTACTCCAAAAGGCAAATTTAGATTTTTGAGAATAAATAGTTTTGGGGGATAGGGGTCTAAAATAAAACTTCCTATTTTTTTTCCTTCAAATTTAGACAAAGATCATTTAAATTTTGCCTAAACTCATATAATATGCTTTAGTAGCAATTCAAAATTCATTTGGAATAATTTTTTTTTAAATAATACCTGACTGGATACAAAATAATTTTAACTTTAAACTTTAAAAATATCCTTACTGCTTCTGTGGATACCATGGAATGATTAAATACACTCTCATGGCTACTTGGCAAATTATATGAACTTCAAAATATGGTTCTGGAAAATTTTGGGCAAGAAAATTGAAGTGTGGATTTTAAATACAACATTAAGTAGTTTTCAGAAATGTACCTCTCAGAAATGGAAAAAGAGATTGCATCTCCAAATTTCGTTCTTTTATATGAGATGTTGCCCATGAATTAAAAGTGTGATATTAATAAAGGAGAATATTTGTAGCTCAGGATTGAAATGAGGGGTCATTTGGGCACTCTGAGCAAGCTAGAAAGCACCAAGGACCACTAAAAATGTAATATTTTGTCATACTTTTGTAATAAGGTATAATTATTTTGGATTGAAGGGCAATATCCTAATTAAAAATTATCCTTGAAACACTGTAAAACATTTCTTTGCACAATGTATTTTAATGAATACATGCCATACTGTATAGGGTTATTCTGGGGAAAGATTGGCAAATGAATTAAATAGTAAGTGTTGTAAGCTTTTATAGTAAGAAGGTGCATGTAGCAAATCATACTGTAAATGTCAAAAATTGGAGACTGTCAGCATTCCCTAGAAAATGCAGTCAATCCTACCTCCAGGAATTGTCAACATTCACCCAGTAATTGTTTTTCCAGCAAATGCTGACAGTGCCAATAATCTCATGTTTTTGATGTTTGCTGTTAATATAGTGCATGACACCTAATTATTTTATATGACATGTTGCATTTCTATACCACCTAAGAGCAAAAGCTCTTTGACCTTTACACAAGTAAAGGTAAGCAATGTACAGCACTCAAATATAATACAATTAAGAACTATATTTTTAATACTGATTGATTTTAATGATAAGGCACAAATTTGGGGGTCAATATTGGGGAGAGGAATGTCCTCCAGGTATGTTGGACTACAACATGTATCGTCCCTAATGATGATCTTAGATCTGTCAATAGATTATCCAGTCTCTGCTTTGCAAGATGCCCTAGAAAATGGGTGTCAAACTCACAGCATCACATTGCTGTCACGTGATGTTTCGTGATGTTTTTTCCCTTCTTGGAGCTGGGGTGGGCATGACCTGCGCGTGTTGCATCCGGCCCATGGGCCGCCCGTTTGACACCCCTGCCCTAGAATAATCCCTAGTTCAAAATCTTTTTCCCACTCACAGGAATATGCCCCAAATATATTCATAGACACTACATCATTTTGCCAATTAAATTATAGAATATTCTATATTTAGATCATATCTTGATTGGAAATGTAAAAAATGCATTTTTTTCATCAGACAAAATAGTCATGAAAGAAGGGGCTGACCACCATTCTTGATAAAGTTTTCAGAAGAATCTGAATGCTTCCACATGATATTCTTGGCTTTAATAAAGGTCTTATTCATAATTGATTTTGGATCCCCCCCCCCTTTTAACACAGCTGTCTTGTGGAAAACCATACTGTGTGTCTATGTGCAGCTTAAATGGGTGATCTTTAAAAAGTTAAGCAGATTCAGATGAGATTAAGTAGATCAGATTGGAAAGTTAAAACAAAGAAGGTATCCCAGAAAGCAAAAGCAAGCACTTACAGTATGTACTGTTGGCAAGACTTGAACATGTAATTACTTGGACTCAAGCTAAAGGGATAATTTACTGTTCATGGATTGTATATATGCATGTTTTTAAAACAGAAGTGTTGTTACAAATTTCTTAGAAAGATTATGGGGAGCATAATTCTGTAAATATTCAAAATGTTACAGCAGTTATTAGTAGTAGTATTGATTACATTTCTCTATATTCTTTTTTTTAAAAAATTATTGAACATACTTGCTAGTTTATGTTAGATGTGACTGAAGAACTTCAAATGAATCCTTGATTTTAAAACTATCTGCTGTGTGTTCATCTTGATAAATCAAATAAATCAAAATTTTATTCATTATCCAAGACCAAAAGCCTCCTTGATAAAACTTCCACAAGCAAACTTACTTTCAAACTGTAGTAGTAACTTTGTAGACAAATTGCATGCTTTTTTCTCCATTCTTGATCCCTTAACAAGAGTAAAAGACAAAGGGAGTCAACCACAGTATGTGGCATTAAGTTGTCAAGATGATCCCCTCATCTTCTCATAGCTCTGGTTGATTTCCTTTTCTTCCTCATCAACAGAAGTATGTGAATCTCTCTACTGACAGTCAAAAATAAATTAATAAATCTGGTTTGGGTCACGGTGCTTGAAAAGGAGATTGCCTGGGAAACAGATGTGCTAGAAGGAAGTGCAGGTTACCTTTTGAGGATGGAACCAGGACTAGTTGCAGTGGGTGGAAAAATTGATCATAATTCAAAATCCAGCAGAGGTCATACTGCTATAGAGATCCAGTCATCACCACTCAAACCTAAGCTTGAGGAAATCTCCTAAAACCTTGTATCACAGTTCCCATTGGTTTCTAAACTAACATAAGCAATATACTTTAGCTGGATTTGATACTGACTTCAGAGTAGTTAGAGGTTGCTATATGGTTTGCACTTACTTATAATCAATGTTTTTTCTCTCCTGATATTAATTTTGAAGAAATACTATTATTCTTCATAAATATTTACTGCTAATGACAACCCAGTAAATGCTTCACTATTGTGTGTTGGGCATTTGACTTATGAACAGTTTTGACATAGTAGATATTTAAGTCTTACATATAGAAAGTCAGAGATTTGATGAAAATTATGTCAGGCTTTCTGCATAACTGGTTATGAGGTTTAGTTCAGAGCAGCAGCACAGTCCAAAGACTTTGAATTGTAGCCTTTTTTTAGCAGCACATAGTTCTGTCTCAAATAATGTGACTTCTGTCATGACTAACTGCTTTCCATGGAATGCAATTGCAAATAATTTAATTCACATCAAATCCATTATGGGTAGATATCAGAACAGACCATGCATGCTTCATTTCCAACTAGGTTTCTGAAAAGCATAGAGAGGGAGAGAGATTTTAAAGCATGAAATTCGATACTGATAGAGAGAAGACACAAGTGAAAGTTATTTTCTTGCTATATGTCGCATGCTGAAGAATTGCTTTTGCCTGCCATTATGCGTTGTTTGCATATTTATAAATGAATCAAATATTACAATACTCACAAAACTTTCTAAATTTTTCTGGTACCAAATAGTTCTGTTCTTGTTGGAAAACACATAAAAGCACATGCTAAAAGTGGTTTGTCTACAGAGGAAGAGAGAACTGTGAGGGGAAATGAGACTTTTGGAAGTAGAATATGACCTGTATCACAGAGGGAAGAAAGTTATTTGCAAATGCATTTAGTAATCCAAGTGTGCTGAAATATATCAGACTTCCACAGCCTTGTGTGCCTCAGACATATTGGATGTAATCCCCATATTTTTCAACTACTAAACCAAAAATAATTCCACAAAAAAGAGAGGGGATTACAATGCTGCTGAACAATTTTATAGGAAAGCCTTTTTTTCCGGAACAATTATATCAAAAGGAGCTTGGAACACTTATATGTGTTCCAATGGTATATGGTAGCTCATATATGGTAGCTCATAGTGAAAAGAAAATAGTGTGTGTGTGTGTTCAGAACCATTGTTTTTTAAATGTTCCAGGGGATAATGTTTAGCCATGTGAATCCTTTGGTCCCAACTCAGAAGTAACTCCTGTAACTTTGATATTTGGCATACAGAATGCCATGGACTCTTGATCTTAGAAGAGGCTCTAAAAATTTCTGAAATTTCAAACTCTGGTGATCACTGTTGAAAAATTTTAAGACTGATCAGCAATTTCAACAAAGTATTATCAGCTTTTGCCAGTAGGTGGAGATGCAAGATCACAAATTATTCTGAATGCCTCCCAAACTAAGGACAATTTAGATGAATAATTTTAAGGAAAAAGGAACTGGGCGAGGGAAGAGAGAGAAAAAAGTGAGCAACGCTAATCAATAAAGATAATAAAAGTGCTTCTTATTATTATTTTTTACATTGAGAAGAAATGTAATATTATAACAAATTCCTCTGTAAGATAAGGGCAATTGAGAAAAGGGTATGCAATTGTGATACTTAAATAAATGTAAGGTGCTTCCAGTTTGTTCTACTTCAGCTTTATCATTCACAGTGATCTCTTCAACAACAAATCTTTATTTTAATCATAGACCAGCATAAAATGCAGACAAGGAAAATTGCATCCACTTTAATAATATCACCTAAAACTTAAAAGCAATCAAAGATAATTAAAAGTTAGGCTTATTAAAACAACACTGTACAATTTAAAACACTAAAATATCTCTATAAAATGCTTAATAATAATAATACTAAGATTAGAGACTAAAGGTATAAAAAACAATAAAGATTAGGGGAAAATTTATATATAAAATAATTGTTAGTAAGTTGACCCATGCCCAGTACGCTTAATTATTTCTTTGTTAGTGTCAATTGCTGCCAGGCAAAATGTAACAATTTTATGTGTAATATTGTTCCTTATCTGAGAGGAGAAAAGGACTCATTATGATGTATAACATGTGTCAATACAGAAAGTAAGTTTCTTGACTACACTGGAATATGCAGCAGTGCCAAAACACATGTGTGATGGTTTAAATAATAAAATAAGGAGACAGATTGGTGGGGGGCAATATGCATATAATGTTTACATTGTAAACTGCCCAGAGAATACTGTAAAGCACCATAGAGTGGTATGTAAATCTAAATGCTATTGCTATTGCTACATGAGTGGTTGTCATACTCCTGTGGACTTTGGTAAATCTCTCATTAAGAACTGAAGAGGAAAAAAATGCCCTAAGCTGGGCATCTTGATGTGCAGAGAAGTTAAGGAGATTCCTGTTTCCCATCTTATGCAAGCTGTAACATGGGCTGGAATATAGCTGACTTTGTTCTGGAATTCCATATCTAAGGCCCTTTATCAAATGCTTCTTTTAGCTTGAATTTATTCCAAAAAAAGCAATGCTCAAATGGCAGGCCATAATGGGTACGGTTCTCCCATTGTTGCTGTGGTGCTTGAAATTACTGTTTTAGGACTTGATGGGAAAAAGTGGCATTTGAACTGGTATGTGAATATTAGCAGCCATACTCTCATCTCTACTTTTTGTGGTCCTGATTCCCTTCAGTAGGTGTTCCAGGCCAATTATCTCTTCCTAGTATTTCCCACAGATTTTTCTGCCCTTATTTATTTTGTGAAATAAAAAAAAATCCTCCCATATTTTAATCTGCTGATTTAATGAAGTAGCAAGTGAATTGATGCTGATAGTCATTTCTCCAAGTTCCCTAGCAAAAATGATTAAAGGGCTACTGGACATCTCAGCAGTTGAAGACTCTGATATCTGTTGCAGATGTCCTCCTGGGCTGTGGCAGAAAATATTGCCAGTATTTTCCTGCATTAAGAGGTTAAAAAGTGGAACATTGGGTTTTGTTTAAGATGGTTAATCCCCCAAGACTGAAAAAATACACCTAAAAGAATAAAGAAGGGAGAATTGTTTTGTGGGAATAAAATCATCTGCTTTGAAGGGAATAAATCTGCTTACATTTGTTTTAATAACCCAGTGATTTTTGAAAGGGGAAAGTATTTTCTTCAGTCTGTTCCTCACATTTGATCCTGCCATAAACAACTCTAATATTTATTTTCCCCTCACCACCTCCTCCTGGCTTTGTCTTCATCTCAAGCCTGGTCCATGAGTAAGACAAGTTATTCTTGGCTGGGCTGATTTTAAAAGTAGTATTTTTGCCTTATTCAACTACCATCCAAGGTGATTGTCAAGATTTGTCTTTGTCACGCATTATCTTAGAGGGAAGTTAGGTGATTCAGTGACTTCAAACAGAGGCACTGCCGAGGATAGAGTTCTGATAGCAAATTTCATGCCAGTATAATTGTCTGCCAATTCAAGGATGGCTGGGTAGCAGTTTCACTCGGCAGTGGAGAAAGGCCCTTTGTGTGCTTCCAGATGGATAGCTCTTCATGCTGCTAATCAAAATATATTGTGCAGCTAGTCTGTCTTTTCCTACTTAATCAATTTTTCCAGAGCAAGATGTGCTTGGCTCTAGCAAGCATGTATCTTTGGAGAGTGCCATTTACATCCCACATGTCATCAAAATTAAATTCCAGTGTGCTTTACAGCAGGCACAGAAGAGATATTCCATCCTGGGTATAGAAGAAACTAATCTGCATTTTAAACAATAATATTAAAAAATAATCGGATCAACAGGCGGGTCAATCATACTTTCTACAACAGAATTCAAACATAAAAGGAAGAAAAATGTTTCCTCAGAACAACCTTCCCCAACTTGAGTGCCCTTCAGATGTGTATATTAACTTCCAGAATTTTCCAGCTATCATGGTCAGTGTTAACAAATATTGAAGTCCACACATCTGGAGGGTGTCCAAAAAAGAAAAGCTGCCATTGAGGCTGGGAAGAAGGCATCTGAGATTGCCCTCTCTTACTGAATGATGAGCTTTTCTATAGAGCTTTTCTCATCATTGGAGGGCAAAATCTGAGGGACCTATTCTGAGGTCCCTAAGATATTCTCACAAGCACCATAGGATTGTAGTAAAAATAATATAGTTTTAAATATGAAAATACTCCATGAATGGATAGGTAAATCAATGTTTCCAAATCTAAAGTTCTCAAATGTATTTGTATTACTATTCCCATAGATCCCAGTCAGCATAATCACTGGGAATTCTATATAGCTTTTCCAGTGCATATGCAGGAGGCCAGGTTAGTAAAATTTGATATATGGCATACGGTGTGTTTTTTTTTTTTTAAATGCAGGCTCAACTGAAGAAGAGAACTGACAAAATCTAGCACTTTGCACATCTTGCTTCTAGAAAGATTTTTCACCCAACCCCTGTCTTGCTATAAATTAAACCTCAAATAATAGAAAAGCAAATGCAGTTGTAGACTCTACATCATAAATACCCGAAGAAAGAGTGAAACAGGAAAACTAGTGTGTCACAAAGAAAATAAACAGATACTGATCTATTTCTGCTTCTAGATCAGTAAGCAGGTTGTTTCAGTCTTGCCACTATTAGCATGGTTATTTCTGAAAGAGAAAGACATCCCAGCAGTGTTGGTCCCTTCCCTTGGCCTCACCAAAGATATGGAGCTCTTGTAATTCCAGTTTCCCCATCCCAAATTGCTATTTTTTATGATATATGCTTGATGACATGCTTTGGAAAATGTAAAGGTCCATACATATTTTTGTATTAATTTGACTGGTCTTCATAAAAATATTAGCTAATTGTTCTTTCTACTCTGTAAATCTAACCAGTATAACCATTACAGGCTAGGTTTAAAGAGTTTCCCTCTACAGGATTAGGCTAGGTGATTGTTGTGATCCTTTGCAATTTTACAATCCTATGATGTTAAGATCTGAAATCCGTCTAGAAACTGATGGATTGGGCAAATCTGGCATGCACTAACCTATGAAGGCGTGGGTCATTTATGAAAGCAAAATCTCACTGTTACATAAACAAATTGGTAATAATGAGGAATAGATGTTATGGGACTTTAGTGTAATTTCATCCCAGAAGAAGTCAGGCTAAGAAAATAGAGCTGACATTATAGCAGTTTTAGAGGTGGTAGTGCAAAAATATTTAAAAAACAGTAAAATGCAGAGGGTTCTTCCAGAATATGTGCTTAGCAACATGAAATTGAACTAAGTCCCATGCTGGTCGCTTGATACCATCACTGCATGCTCCCGTCATGCTCTATCCAATTCTCTTCCTGTTGTAATTGTAAAGTTTTGGTAAACTCTTATTTTGAATCAGTAACTATTTGGACAGAGGAGAAACAATTTGAAATGTCTGTCTTGTGCAGGATACTCTGCAGAGCCATTCCAGGATATAGTTTGCTTACCTCACTTCCCAGCCTCTGATACCTGCCCAGAGAAAAAAGTCTAAATATTGATTGGTCTTAACAGGGGGTATGCTGTCCTGGTGAACCAACAAGAGGTTTACAATAAAAGAGAATATATGTAGCTTGGAACTGAACTGTGGAGGCCTTGGTGCTGTCTGACCCTGGCTGTTTGCTTGCAGACATTTCTAGATAACATGTTCAGTTCATTTAGATAAAATATTTAGTTTACAGTTGTATTTTGTTTTCCTTTTGAGGAATTTGTGGTTTGATGGGAAATAAAAGGTAAAAATGACAAATTCTTCATTGGCCTGCAAGGACTAAATCAGTCCTGAAATATTTCTGAGCCAGGAATGCAAATTTTGACTGGCTGTCTATAAATTCATCACCTTTCTATAAGCCCAGCCTACCTTACAGTATTTTTTTTATGGAAATAAATGAAGAAAGAGTGCTTTACATGCTACCTGGAGCTTCTAAACACAAGGCAGATGTAACCCTAATAAATAAATGAACGGGTTTGGTCCTATGACATATAATAGCCTTAAGTAGCGAGAATGGACTATTTATCCTGTTTGGTTTTATTTTTTGTATTCAGAAGACCTGGGTAATGGAAAGAAAAGGTGAGTTTTCTGAAAGGGCTTTTAAATTAGCACACCTGTTTTATGTTTCACATTTAACCTACTGCTGCATTTAGTCTAAACATCACTTCTGTCGGTTCTATAAGACATCATGAAGAAATGTAGAATCATGCCAAACTACAAATTACTTCAAACATCATTTTGAAATTGGAGATTGAGCCCCATGCATTTTGGAATACTATTCCATCAATTCTAGGTGCTTCTTGACCAGAGTTTTCCTTTGCATTTTTCCTTTGTCCTCAGAGAGTCTTAAACAGATTCCCAGTTTGTTTGTTGTCCCTCTGGTTCATGCATAACCTCCATCTATGGCCACATTTCTGATAAATAATACGATATGATCAACTCTGAAAAAATTAAAGAGGTGGCCTATAACAAGCTGGACTTCTCCCAGCTGATCTGAGTAGCCATCACACAGCATTGCAAGGTTTTCATTCTTTGGAGAAACAAAGTAATCTGTGAAACTGAAAATGTTCCAAGACAATATTTGGGATATTTTATTTTAATAAGGACCACTTAATTTGTTCTTTGGCAGATTGCAGCACCTACAAAGAAGCAAAAGGAGAAAGATATGAGAACCATTACTTTTATCTGACATTCTGCCCAAAGAACAGACATAACTCTTCTACTTCTTTTGCAGAAAATCTGCCAACTTTGTTGACCCATCTCTTATGCACAAGAGTGCTCAACCATGCTAAAATTCACCTGGAGGGTTCACCTGGGTGCTTCTTCATTTAACTGCATCAAGACATGTGTGCCACTGTGAGAGGACTCCAGCTCTGCTCTCTTGGGAGCTCTATTTCAGTGTATCTGAAGAGCATCAGGTTGGAAAAGTCTGATGTAGATCAACATAAGGCAAGAACTGTCACTTCATAGAATGTTCTATGGGTAAAGCTGGTTATGCTTTGCTCAGCATTCAGTTTGTTAATGAAAATGGGATTACTCATTTCAGCACTACATTATTTGCTGCAATTGCTTTGCCCTTAAAAAAAATCTATTGATGAAATTTGTTCTTAAATGTTTGGTTTTATATTGTCCTCAGGCCATTATTTGAAAGGCATTATAAAAATAGTTCAATAAACCAGCCAGCCATTCAGCATGTTCACTTTTATGAACTCTGCAGACAACAGGATTAAATCGTTGACTAAGACTGGCAAATTGCCAGCTAGAGAACCAAGTTGCTATCAAAAACATTCCTGTCTGGCACCTGATGACATTGTCCAGCAAGACCCTCTCTCTTCCCAAAACCCAGCCTTCCTCAATACATAACTTAATCATGGTGAACCTTGGTACAAATTAAGTTTTTGAGGTGTTTTTTTTTAAATCAAGCCTGTGAAAAGGGAAAACATTTTAGAAATTTTGAAAGAATTTTCTAGATTATCTGACCCTAGTCTTCCTATTCTGAACGCTAGATGGCAGACATCTCTTTTAAATGAAGAAGCAACACTGACCAAAAAGGAAGTTCATTAAATGAAAAAGTAGGTTTGAGGCAATTGAAGTGTTTTGTGGACAAAAAGAAGTTTTGACACACTGCCTACACTTATGCTATTCTTTTTAGTTGTTCATTTATAGTCTATTAAATCTTGATAATAAAATTCAGTCTTGATCCAAAAGCTGATAATCTAAATGATTTATTTTACAGGAATCCAAGCAGCTCAAAGAAAAAAGAAAATACAAGCCTACAGCAGTGTTTTCTGACCCAGAGGAAGAGAAAGAGCTCTAGAACTTGCATTGAACTCAAGAAACCAGGACATAATTAATTCATGCGCCCAAATGCAATGCTCCATTCATTTACATTTTTATTCTTTTATTCATGATTAGCCCAACCTTGTAGGAGATTATCTTAGGATAGGTAACAAATCTAGTTTGCTCGTATCAAACTTTGAAGAAACCACTACACATCTAAACATAACACTGGAGGAATTCTTAAACAGGATGTAATTCAAATTAATTTTAAATCTCTTCATAATCCCTTGATTTCTGCAAAGCTGAACACATTGAGCATTTTTTCAGGGAAAGTAAACACTTTCTTTGTTTGTCTGTTTGGGCTAATTGAGATTTTAATTGGTTTAATATTTCATTCCATCTTCCTGATGAATTCTGGGAAATGTAGTTCTATGAAGAAAGCTCTGATTATTAAACAGAAAATTTTACTATTACAAACGTTCCCTTAGCAAATGTTGAAAGTTACATGATAAGCGCACCCTAGTGTTTACGAACAAGTCCTGAAATTATGAATATTGCAGCACTATGGCAGTTGTTCGCTCTTACGAACCACTGCAGAAGCTCTGCAACATTCGTCCCGCCTATTCCCCTCCCCGGCCGGCTCTTTACAGGCATTTACCTTGCAAAGATCTCCTTCGCAGCTTCTTTGCCTGCTTCATTGCTTCAGGTTTTTGGTACATTTACAAAGAACAAAGATCTGACGTACCACGAGGTCTCGTGCTACTGATCTCATGTGATTTCGCACTTTAGGCCTCTATTCTCTGAAAATTGAGAGCTGGAGACTTCAGGCCTTCCCTCCGTTTGCCATATCCTTGCCGAAGCCTGCAAGGAGATTCCGTTCCTATAGGCTTTGGCAGCCCTTTGGGAGCAAAAAGCCTTTGTTGACACCAGCGGAGCTTGGGAGGGTGGGTGCATTCCTCCGAAGCTCTGTTCCTACTGGCAAAGGCTTTTTGCAAAGGGCTGCCAAATCCTCAAATGCTTTGCCAACGAGAAAGGAGACCCGGAGGGGCATGTGTCCCTTTGGTCCCCCTTTTTCATCACCAAAGGCCGACTCAAGCAGTTCAGTGGTGAGAAAGGAGGCCCAGAAGGGCACGCATGGCTCCAGCCCCCTTTTTTATCGCCAAAGGTTTCTTCAAGCTCTTTGCTGACGAGGAAGGAGGGAGCAGGCAAAGAAACAGGCTGGAGAGGAGACAGAGCTTCATAAGGTAAGTCACCCGGCACGGCAGGATGGGGGGTGGGGGAGCAATTGTGGGGATTCCAGGGGAGTGAGAATGAGGTATTTGTGGGTTGGGAGAGGCCTTGGGTGGCCTATTCCATCACTAGGTCCCCCCACCCCGAGATACCTCATGTGCACTTAACAGATCATGCATTTGATTAGCAAATGCATGGGCGAAAGCAGGGAGTAAGCTTGTTCAAGATATGAGATTCACTCTTATGAATCCTCCGATTATGAATGGAATGGGCAGGCTCCATTAAATTCATAACTCGAGGACTACCTGTAATTATGATTAATGGATACAAAATCCATTTCAAAGTATTATTTGCAGCTTAGCTGAAGTTGTGGTTAGACGTACTGCATAAAAATTGCTTGTCCTCGGAAATATATTTGCCTCCCTTTAACTTGGCATTTATTCAAAAGAGGCTATAAAGCAGAAAAAAATACTATCTCAGTCATTGATGGCAGGAAACATTGACTTAGTTTTGATTTGGCTTTCTGATATCATAGGTTGTAAAGCCTGATTAATTACATAGATTGCTAATTTGGGCATTTAGAGGATCACAAAAGGGCCAATGAAAATCATATATTACAACATTGTGACTTAAGTAGTGTGCAATATAAGGATGCAAATACAAAGTCACAAAATTTCCATTTCACTATGATATACCTATTGTTTTTGCGCTGTTGCAATGTGTCCTAAATGGATGATTACTAGAGAGCCTATTCAAAGCAACAATACTTCCTGCTATCATTTTATTAGGTTTCATAATGTTTTCAAATGTACTTCCTTTATAATAACTAAGCATTACCCTGGTTGAATAATCCCTGGCTATTTTGCCCCAATGCTGCAGAACAGAGAAACAAGCAGCTACAAAGAAATGATGAATAATATGCATGTGAAATTAGTGCAAGGAAATATAAGAAACTTAAACTGTCCTGAACTAGGTTTTATTTTACTGTGAAAAATATCACAGATAATTTAAAAAGATAAGCAGGATCAGGTCTGATTAATATCAGTATATGAGACCATCAGGAAATTTCTAAGCTATTGGGTGGACTAGGAAGTCAAAAAGCATCCCAAAAGAAAGCATCTAATGATATTTGTGTTGTTGTCAAGAAAGCAATCTGGATCGTCTGTGCCACCTCCAGGAGCTGGGTTCAGCTTGAGGGAATCTTTACTTTTTTACCTCATACAGTACAGGAGTCCGTGACTTCCAATCATTCATTTAACGTCCATTCAAAGTTACAATATTGAAAAAAAATGACTTATGACTGGTCCTTGCACTATTGACCATCACAACATTCCTATGGTGACATGATCAAAATTTGGACCCTTTGATATCTGGCATATAATTACAACAATTGCAGCATCCTGGGGTCACATGGTCACCATTTGCAACCTTCCAGCAGGCTTCCGACAGGGGGAAGCTGAATTCACTTAATGACCATTTATGGTTATTATAATTCACTTAACCGTGCAGTGATTTGTTTAGCAACCAAAAAATGTTGTAAAAGTAGGTGTGACTCCCTTAACAAATGCCTTGTTTAGCAATGGAAATTCTGATACCAATTGTGGTCATAAGTCAAGAATTATATATATGAGAGTCGCTCACTTTTTCTAACTTAATGTCCTTTTAGAAGTTTTTGGACTGACCACACGTGTCTGATTATTTTCTAGTTTTTTTCACTTGAAAATTTTCAGA
>JANHFL010001565.1:374005-385053 GCA_032468155.1 Oxyrhabdium leporinum | reverse complement strand
GGGTAATTATTGAGGGGGGGGATTTGGGGGGGAAGGAGGCTCTAATCTTGATTTATACAGTCAAAAAGTTCCTTGTAAGTTGATTTTTCATCTCTTACCTGTACAAAACCCTCTACTTTGTTGCCTGCCACTTTTCTGCTTCTTTTGGAGAGTGAATGAAATATCAGTTGATGAGAAAGAGAGAACTTTGGCTAATCTTCGAGAGGGAGAAAGGAAGAGAAAATATTCAGATCTGGAAAAACTTCTTTAATGTTGTTCCCCCTGCACCATTGTAAGCATCATTGCCTGGTTTGGGTGGGGCATCCAGGCATGGGAGCTTTTCAAGGAGACAGAGACCTGAATGCTGCTGCAGCTCCCAGGGCGGCCTGGGTGGGGTGGAATCTTAAAAAGCAATTGGCTGTGTGCTTTGCATCCTAGGTGACGAATGCAAGGAGGAGCACTTTCTCCTGCATCCTCAGCAGGGACCAGAGGCAAGGGATTGGTTCTTTCTGCAACCTAGGTAACCAGCACAGGGCGGAGCCTGGCTCCCTCTGCATCCTCCGCGGTGACCTGGGGGAGGGGACTGCCTCCGGCTGCAGCCTAGGTAACGGGCGTGTGTGGGGGTGTTGTCTCAGTCTCACTGCAGCCACAGCACAACACATGGGGTGGGGATTCCATCTCTGCAGCTTGGACATTGAGCAGGGGGTGGGGATTTGACGGAACTCCTCTCTTTAAACGACAAGCAGAAGAGAGCTGAGGATTGGATCTCATGCTGGAGTGAGGGGAGGGAGGAGGACTGGCTATAGCACACCTATGGGTCACATGTTGGAAAGGAGGTGGGGGGGCTTCCAAACAACTTTGGGGCAGCTAGCAAGCCTGCCAAAAAGAACTGCTGGCACTCAGCTCAGGTCACCCAGCTCTGCCTGCCTGGAATCTGCATTCTACATAGACCATGATCTGGGTGGACAGCTGGGGACATGAGAAAGGTATCCTTTCTTTTTAACTCTTTTCTCATCTCTCACGCCTGTCTGCAGCTTGTTTTTATGATAGATTCAGGCCAGATAAAGCTCAGGTACAATGTACTGGAAAGATGTGCAGTAGGAAACATTGGCTGAGTGGTAGATTGGAAAATATACATATTTGAGGAAGAGGTATAATCATGGCTTGAATCTTTAATTTATGTAGAACTTTCAGTGATGCTTTGGTTATAGAAAGAAAATTATGTTGATGATTATGTATATTATGCCAGTGATTTTCACAGAAGGTGGAGGGAGATGGACAGAATTCTAAAACAAGAATACTTGTAGGAAGGAGCAGGCAATTGAGAAAAATAAATAGCAGTGTTTGAAATTAAGAATGTATTTGATCTATGTTGGTGTTCTGGCCTGTTTTACAATGGAAGTTGGGGTGAGCAAAGGGTGTACTTTACGAAGCATTATCAGATCTTTCCAACCATACTGCCCAATCACTTCCAAATGCTCATAATCTGGAAATAACTAGAAAAGGCATACATTTGGATTAGGATCTTCAATTTGAAGAAATAGTTGATGAAAGGGTTAAAAAAATCTATTTGCACTGAATGTTCCATGGAAAAAAGCTTGTGTTTTGCAGTTAGGGGGAGGGGATGATTTAAATTAATTTGAATGAATGCCAGATAGGGAGAGGAGGAAGAAGATATGATCCAAATGCACGTTTGTGATCTGTTAGGCCATGAAAAAACAATTGTTTTTTTTAAGCTGAAGATGCTGAAAGTCTAGGGCGGTCTAGAGCAGTCAGTCTGAGGCTGGAAAGAGGAGCTAGCAGTTACAGAATAGTCTGTTTGTAAATTAGTTCTGAAATACTAGACCAATGATTTTGAGTTAATACTAGAATGATTAAATTAAGATCGAAATATTAGAAATAAACTTATTCTGAATTATTGTTCCTTACATAGATGGAATTATCAGTGCTTTGAAATTGGATGTACAAATCAGAAAGATTGAAATATTGCTGTATTTTATATTCCCTGGTATTCTGAAATGAATGGTGATTTAGTTTGTTATGTTCCTGTTTGGAACAAGGAGAAATAGCTTAAAATGAGTACACTTGCCATCCCTAATTCAAGATTTCTTTGCTACTTATGTATTATATAGGGATAATGATAATTTGATGAGGAAATTGGAAATGGAAATGTAGAAGGGTGGAGCCCCAAGTGCTGACCCATCAGCCTCATTCAGCCAGGTTTGTTTGCAATATTTAAAAAATATCCCAAAGAATGGGAAGGCATTTCTGGGCCTGAATGAAAGGAACACCCTGCTGCAGTATGTGAATGTATATAGCTTTGGGTGATCTTTGTTTTGTAGTGGAATAATTTGTAGGATATTGTAGGGCATGGGATGAAAAAGAAAATTTTAAGATATGATAAACCTTTTTAAAGTCTGTTGTAGAGGAGGCCTGTTCACTGCTTTATGGTTAGAAGCAGGCAGATTTTTTTTAGAGTTCATTCAGCAGAGTGATTGTTTTCAGTTTGAAGGACTGGTTAAGGTAGGCAGCTCAGCTGTGTGGAGCTGAGGGAGCTGGCAAGGCATAGGACGCATGGCAAGCCGGGTTCTCAAGTTGCATCAGGTGGCTGAAAATGCAGAGAATCTCCACCCCTTTATGCAAATAGACAGAATGGCACCACAGGCTGATGCAAGCCCGCTATGGAGCAGCAATCCGGAATGACAATTGGCCCTCCCTCTCTCACCCAGCCAGCCGTCTGAGCAGTTAAAGCTGCAGACTCCTGCTTGGACAGAGAGAACATTGCTGCGTAGCATGGGCAGGGAGGAGGAGACAGCTCAGTTGCTGTCCATGGAGTCCCTTGTTTGGGCCCCGGAGCAGCCCCTTTGCAGAGCCACTCTTGGCAAGCTCCCTGTGCAGGATGGCTGTAGGGGGGGGGAAGATGTCTGGAGCGTCACGGCAGCAGAGATGGTCGAGGGAAGGATCAGGGGAGGAGGGACCACACCCCATTCAGAATGAAGGGCGGCACTTAGAGGTGAGTGGGGTCAAATGATGGTGTGGGGCCTATGTCACAGAATGGATGAAGTTATGGTGGTGTTTTGGGTATAGAAGCTGGAGGCATTTGTGCTGGAAGTTTTGTAGGAGAGGTCATCCTCTCGAATAAGTCTTTTTGATGAAGGGAGGCAGTCATATTTCTTTCTTCCCTGTTTTTTTCTTTTAGGATATAGATTTAATTGATATCCTGTGGAGACAGGATATTGACCTTGGTGCTGGGCGTGAGATTTTTGACTACAGCCACCGCCAGAAAGAAAACGACGTGGATAAAGAGCCAAGTAACAGTGAAGAATGTGGGGATGGCTGGAGGAACAGAGGGGATAGCAGCATCGCTGACAGAACTGAGGTAGTGGATGGCGAGACAGGGGAGAGCTTCCCTGCGCAGGTAAAAACACCCTGATGGGAAAGCACAGATTTCTTTCCTACCATTCTGACATTGTGTTCCATACCTGTCCAGTAAAGAAGATTGCAACCTGTAGTTCAGTTCATTTTCCGAGAAGTAGACTGTCTCCCATATTTTTCCTATTGGGTACTATTTTTATATCTCCTCAAATTATTTATCTGTTTTTATGTGCTTACATACTAAACTAAACTGAGCTTTTTATTTTTAAATAAATTTTATATATAAATAAATAAACTTGAAACCATATTAATTGGACCTCAGTGGATAGAGGCTACATGGAGTTTGTTGTCCAAATTCTTGTGATCTGTATATCCAGTCTGCTGACTGTCAAGTTCAGTCTTTCCAATATCTTCTTCTGCTTGGGATTCATATGCAGGGCAGAGAATAGTCCTCAAGAGGGCAGAATAGGCTCTGGTTCATTGATACTTAAGGGCTCAGCTGCAACTGTTCTTTGGGAAGCAGGCATTCAGAATAATTTTCTGCTGCACTTTTTGTAGGTTTCATCTAACAAGAAGTACAGATAGTCCTCGACTTACAACAGTTCATTTAGTGACTGTTTAAAGTTACAACAGCAAAAGTGATTTGATGACCATTTTTCATGCTTATGACCATAGCAGCATCCCCCCAGGCCATGTGATTTACACTCAGATGCTTAACAACTGATTCATATTTATGACCGTTGCAGTATCCGGGGTCATGTGACCACCTTTTGTGACCTTCTGACAAGCAAAGTCAATGGGGAAGCCAGATTCACTTAACAACTGTGTTATTAATTTAATGACTGCAGTAATTCACTTAACAATTGTGGGAAGAAAAGTCATAAAATGGGACAAAACTCACTTAACAAATGTTTCACTTAGCAACATATATTTTGGGCTCAATTGTGGTTGTAAGTGGTGGATTGCCTGTAAATAGAAGTTATCTCTTAATTGTAGCACTTAAGTTTTTCTACAATTTGTTTCCTGCGTCTGTTTTTTTTATTGGGATTGGTTATGAGATATATGTACTTGAGATAAGCGTGAACTACAGGTAGTCCTTGACTTACAACAGTTCATTTAGTGACCATTTGAAGTTACAACAGCATTGAAAAAAGTGACTTATGACCAGTTTTCACACTTACGACCGTTGCAGCATTCCCTGTGATCACATGATTTACATTTGAATGCTTGACAACTGACTCATATTTATGACAGTTCCCAGGGTCATGTGACCCGTTTTGCGATCTTCTGACAAGCAAAGTCAATGGGGAAACCTGATTCACTTAACGACCATGTGACTATTTAAGAACTGCAGTGATTCACTTAACAAACTTGGTGAGAAAAGTCATAAAATAGGGCAAACTCACTTAACAAATTTCTGACTTAACAACATAAATTTGGGGCTCTATTGTGGTTATAAGTTGAGAACTACCTGTACAAACTGGACAGGCCACTTGAAATTCTGCCCTTTGGATTAACTATATATTTACTGTTTGTTGAGAATAATTTTTAAAAATTGCTTTGGATGAAATATATCATATTTTGAGCAGATGATGCTATTTTGGACTCGGGTGGAACACCTTAAGCCACAGCTTTGCATATGGTCATACATAGGTCTTTTCCTCGCTGTCCTCCAGAGTACTTTCTGACTAAAATTGTACAGAGCCACTTTGTGTATGATATGGGTGGCCTCCAAATTTGATATATAAATATGACTAAAAATGATTGTGTAATTCACTGAGAATTAAGGGAGAAGACCTAAAAACTATAAACTGTAAAACAGACATAATGACAGTTAAACCATAGTTGCCATCAATCTTGCAATTCCTTGAAAGCAAAAAAATCTTTTTCTATTCACTTGAAATTGTCACTCTACCCGCTGAAGCTCCTGATAACAAAAATTAAAGAGCAGATTCTGTGTACCAAAACATTAGCCACTATGCCCTTGGTTATATATCACATATTAAAGGTCAGGAAAAAAGAAGTAAGGGAGAAAGAACATAAATATTAAACACTAGAAAACCACAGGAATAGATTATCTTCATAGTCTGGCCTTGTGTCAGTAAAACGGCCGTTATATTGTTTTTTTCCTAGGCGCCTGGGGTGGAGGATCAGACAACTTTGTCTTTGGAGGAGTGTCTTAGATTGCTAGAGGCTACATTTCCTTTTGGAGAAAATTCAGAGGTACATATTTTCACTTTCAAAGTAGAGCTGATCAGTTTGGTTGCCTACCGCAATGCTGTGCCTTCTAGATATATCAGATTTCAACTCCAGTAATTTTCAATCGGCAGCAATGGTAAGTGGAATTGTGGTAGCTGGGGCCCAACACATCTGGAGGGCATCAATTGGAGAAAGTTAGCTTAGTGTTCACTCTATTTGTCAGTTCCAGTGGATCATTCCAATTTAGCAATAGACTGAGTTTCCATCTCATGTCCTTGCAATAACCTTGTGAAATAGGCAAGTGTGCTATGCTTTGAGAAGAATAGAATGTTCTGAATAATCCAGGAATTTGCTTACCCACTTTGGGTGAGCACTAAATGCCTTGTCTGTTTTAAAATGACGGCATTGCATGTCTTGCAAATTGAATGTCCTTTCCCTCCCCCCTTTTGCTTGGTCTTATTCTAGTGTAGTCTTAGGGAGGTTAATAGAATACAGACTGAATCTCACTTATTTTTACTGTTTCATGAGATTCTCTAAGAAATTCTTTGCCAAACTTTATCCTTTATTTCAACCCCTTCACATGATTTCTATGAAGGAATATAATGTATAATATCTTGAGCTACTATTTATTCATGTCTTTATAGAAGTGTCAAAAAAATTTTTCATACATTGAAAGAAAGGAAAGAAAAATGATTTATGTTTTAAAACCACCTAAAACTTCATTCATTCACTTTGCTGTTTTGTTTTAGTTTCCAGCTGCAGATGTTCCCAGCTTAACTGACTCTCTGCCTAACGAGAGTGGGCCTTCTGTCGTGTCAGACGGGCTGCTGTCTCCCCTTCTGACAGAGTCAGAGCTGCCCTTTGATCTGGAGCAGCAGTGGCAGGACCTCATGTCTATCATGGAAACACAGGTGAGGAAGGCAATTTCTCCATGTGTTGATTTTTCCAGGACAATATATGTAGGATAATGCGTGCTGGATTTAGCATTGCTCTTTGTCCTGCTTGCATCAGTTTCCCACAACCTATAGGTACAGTCCTGGAAGTGGAAGAAAGTTGGATCTCCCCATATACACATGGTTCCAGGCTTTAGTTTGGATCAGAGAATTTAATTAACAATATTGCTATTGAATTACTATTCTTCAGTCAAAAGTAAAACAACATTTTATTTTCTTTGTAATATCTGTAGTGTAGAGCACTTTTTTTTAACTCCTGCTAGGACTTTCAATAGAATGGGACACTCTTCACAGAAAGGATAAAAGCAACATTCTGTAGAGTTGTAACTTTCTTAAAACCATCTTGTTGAATGTATTCATCAAAATCAGAAAAATGAGTGACACTAAATGATTGCCAACAAGGCAGTGAAACAGAGACACTTCCAAACCATTTGTTAGAGGGGAAATCCAAACAATTTTCAGGATTCTAATAATTCAGTGCAACCTAGGAACAAATCCTTCATATGTACAACCATGCAGCATATCTGTACTTGAATTATATCACATAGCGTTTGTTCTTGCCAGGATTTTTTTTAAAATCTGCCAGTAATGGATGCTCTCTCCCTGGAATTTTTTAAAAACATCTTTTATTTCTAGAACATACTAATGTGTTTAGATCAAATATTGTGTTTCTCCTAAAAGACAACTCCCTTGAAAAGAAGCCCTATCATGTTTTTAAGTGTGCGTGATCAAACTAAAACCACCCACAAAATTAGCCCTAATTAAGATCCTACCCACTCGGGTGCAGGGGGGTGGGGTAAGGCACACAGGTAAAAATAAGCTAGGGTAGGGATGGGGGGGCTGGAGCTGCCCTATTTACCAGGCCCGTACACCTCGACACTTGCCTCGCCTTCTTCTGCGGCCGCTTCTTCATCAGCCACTTGCACGTGTCGTCCCTGGCCTCCATTTCGCAATCAGAGTCTTCCGGAAAGCCCTTTGCAGCTGTGAAACGGGCCCCGAATTGACATATGTGGCGCCCCTGTCCTCTGTTTCGCCTTCAGAGGCCCTTCGGAAAGCCCTCTGCAACTGTGAAATGGGCTCTGGATGAATGTGTGTGGCACCCCTGGCCTCTGTTTCACTGCCAGAGCCTTCTGGAAAGCACTCTGCAGCCAATAATAAGAGTTCCGGATTAATCCGGAGCTCTCTTATCAGCTGCAGATGCATTCCGGCAGGCATCTGAAGGCAAAATGGAGGCCGGGGTGATGTGTGTGAGTGGCGGCAAGCGGCTGCAGAAGAAGTGGGCCAACAGCAGGCTCCTGCTGGGTGGGGCTGTCGGTGCCACCTCCGCAAGGTGAGTCAATAATTAGAACCCTCCAGAAAGAAGGCCTAGCTGTTTTTGGGGGGGGTCAAAAGAAAATAAGACCCGGTGTTTTTTGGAGAAACATGGTAGCTACTAGTCTGACAGCACGATGATCTATAACAGTTGTGTTAAATGTTTAGCTTTTGCTCAGGAATCCCCCTCCTAGTAACAGTGTTTCATTTATATAACAGGTCTTCCGTCCTCCTGCTTTTTTATTTTGCCAAAAACCTGGTGGCTAGAGGGCAGAATTGGGTAGGATACGCATTTTTATGTAGAAAGGATCTTGAGGGAAAATAATAGCTCGGTCTTCCTAGATGCTTTCTTGATGATTAGAAGGCAGTAACTAATAAGATTGTTATTTAAAAACATGGTGTTTAATTTCTGATTTGTTTACAGTAAACTGCATATATGATTTTTTTTGTTGATTTAAGTGGATGAGAAGACTACCATAAATGTTGATGTGTACGGGTAATCCCCAGGTTATGAGCGTTCCCTTAGCGAATGTTCAAGGTTACGCAATAAACGCTCCCTACTGTTTATGAACAAGTCCTGAAACTATCAATCTTGCAGCACTAGGGCAGTTGTTCGCCCTTACAAACAAACACAGAGGCTCTGCAACATTCATCCTGTACTTTTTTGGCCAAAATGGAGCTTCAGAAGGGCTGGCCCACCCCTCTAAAGTTCCGCTTTGGGCAAAAAAGTGCCGGGCAAGGCCTGCATAGGCCTAAACTGAGTGTTGGAGGGGCACACGTAGCTGGGAGGCTGGAGAAGAGACAGCTTGCTAGATCTTCACATGGTAAGTGATCTGGTGCAGCAGGTTTTTTGGGGGGGAAGCAAAGTGGGGAATATGAGCTATTTCACTGGGTCGGGGAGGCCTTGGGTGGTCTTAAGCAGCTGGCCTGTTCCATGAGGCCCCCAGGGCCTTCCCCACCCTGAAATACCTCATGTGCACTTAATGAACTGCACATTTGAGTAGCAAATGTGTTGGAAAACGGGAGGGAGTGATTCCGTTGAAGGTACGAGATTCACTCCATGAATCCTCGAGTTACGAATGGAATGGGCAGGCTCCATTCCATTTGGAACTTGAGGACTACCTGTACATGATTCTAGCCAATGTGCCAAGAATATAAAATACTAGGTTTGGAATTAAATCCAATATACTGCCTGTACTGTCTTCTATGCCCCCTTTTCTGGGAAATGGTTGGGTCTACTGGATTAGATTTTATCTCTGTGTTAAGTTGTAAGCAGTGGGGTAAATTTGATCCACCAGCAATATCCATTCTGCTTTTGGAAACATAACTCATTGTTACTTTTTTCTTCGACTCTGTATTTTATGATGTTATTGAATTGGACAATATTGAGACCTGCAGGATCTAAGCAGTCTCTTTTTCCTTTGCAGAGCATGGAGGTAAATAGCACTACAGCTGTAGAAACTCTATATAACAACCAAAATGGAGATCTTTTGACAGCCAACTACAGCCTTGCTCCATCTACCCCTATTAACCAGAATGTCAGCCTGCATCAGGCATCACTAGCTGGCTGCACACAAGATTTTCCTTCCCTGTTCAGCTCTGAGATTGAAAGTCCCTCAGTGGCTGGCGGCTCAGCTTTGCTGCAGCTGGTTCCTGATAACTCCACTGGCTTCAGCACCACATTTGGCTCTACCAACCTAAGCGGAATTTTTTTTCCACCCCATCTAAATTGCACTGCAAATGAAACATCTGGGCCTGAACTCCCAGACCCTCTTGGAGGACTTTTGGATGAAGCCATGTTGGATGAGATTAGTTTAATGGATTTGGCTATTGAAGAAGGCTTCAACCCAGTGCAGGCATCCCGCTTGGAAGAGGAATTTGATTCAGACTCGGGGCTCTCTCTGGACTCAAGTCACAGCCCTGCTTCTCTCAGCAGCTCAGAAGCATCCTCCTCCTCTTCGGCCTCTTCCTCCTTTTCTGAGGAGGGAGCTGTGGGCTACAATTCTGATACTGAAAATGTGGACTTTGAAGATGCAGAAGGAGCTGTTGGATATCAGCCAGAATACAGCAAGTTCTGTCGGATGAGCTACCAGAATCCTCCTCAGTTGCAGTACCTGCCTTATCTTGAGCATGTGGGTCACAATCACACATATAACATGGCCCCCAGGACCTTAGACACTGATGAGTCGCAGCCAGCTAGTGTAGGAAAAAAGAGTTCCAAAGAAAAGCAAGCAGATTTTCTAGATAAGCAGATGAGTAGAGATGAACATAGAGCCAGAGCCATGAAGATTCCTTTTCCCAATGAAAAGATCATCAATTTGCCAGTAGAGGAATTCAATGAACTCCTGTCCAAGTATCAGTTGAGTGAAGCACAGCTGAGTTTAATCCGTGACATTCGCAGAAGGGGTAAGAATAAGATGGCAGCCCAGAATTGTCGTAAAAGAAAACTGGACACTATCCTCAATCTGGAGCGGGATGTAGATGATTTGCAGAGAGACAAATCAAAGCTCCTCAGGGAGAAGGTGGAATTCCTCAGGTCCATCCGTCAAATGAAGCAAAAGATGCAGACCCTCTACCAGGAGGTATTTGGCCGTCTGCGTGATGAGAATGGCCAGCCCTATTCCCCAAATCAGTATGCTCTACAGCATGCCAGTAATGGCAGTGTTATTCTAATACCACGTTCCTTGGCTGACCAGCAGGGACGGCGTCAAGAGAGGAAACAGAAAGACAGGAGGAAGTGAAAGATGATGAATATCATTTGGAAAGCATAAAACTTGCTGAATCTGCAACTTCGAGAAGGGCTGAGCCCAGAAGAATTTGGAGGAACTTTCATGCCTTCTTATCCAATATATCTTCTCAAACCATGATAGCTGCCAGCCAGTGTATAGGAGCAGACTGCTGGGCAGGGGGCCTACAAGTCTTGTGAGGCGGAATGGCAAAGCATGTGGGGAAAGACCTGTGCTTCCAGAAGCCTCAAACCAATTGAACATTATGAGAGTGTGAATTAGCTGGCATAATGTGTGTTTGCAGGGGGGAGGGGGGAAATATCAGCAGAGGATAAAAAAATGAATTGTTAAGGCTGGCTTTTTGTAAAGGAAGAAATGTTAAATGGATAGCTTGAGAAGACCTAAGAGTATTTTTTTCCTTTGAATTCCCAAGTCTTGGATATTTCAGGTAGCTGGTTGGATTTTTAAAAAACTAATTTGACATCAATTATATGCAGTTCAAAAC
>JANHFL010001565.1:259001-269245 GCA_032468155.1 Oxyrhabdium leporinum | reverse complement strand
GAGCTCCTTGTGCCGCTACATTCCGCCACCCCAAACACACACACACAGTGTACTGTTTCCCAAAACATACTTCCCCCAGTCCTCTCAGCTCCATCTTCAGTGAGTCTGCTTCTCCCTGTCACCAGAAGTGCACTTGGCCACACGCGACAATGTCACCTACTCAACCATTAACCTATGCACAAACCAATCACCCATAAACCAGAGAATTAGTCTGGAACTTATCTCCGTTTAAAAAGCCAGCCCAAGCTGTGACCAGTCATATACAAAAATAAGGAATCTGCAAATGCTTCAGGGTAATAATGAAGATCCATTTTTTCCCCCCATTAATCATGACACTTGTGGCGATTTGAAAAGTGGTGTATAAATTTCACACTCCTAACCACAATGACTGAAACAAAAGGCCACAGTATTTACACATTGTAGGACCTTAAAGGAACCCACAAACCTTGATCAAGTTTCTTCAAGGGTCTGATAGAAGCAAAAAATTTGATCAACAACCACACTTTATTTCCTTCAGCAATTGCTGCACTTCTTGCTGCCCCCAGGTGCACAGGCTCTCCCTCTCCTGAATCAGCTGTGGGTGGCATGAGGGAGGAGAAACAAGACCTAGGCTCATTTGATTATCCTGCAGTTCCTCCAAATGGGAGTCTATACATAAAGTTAGTACAATTGTTCCAGATTTCGTGGAATTCCTTCCCTAACCAGCTCAGTCTGGATGTCAGTTTGCAGACCTTGCTTGAAGTGGTCAATCAAGGCTGCTTCATTCCAATCCACATCTATCACCAATAACTTGAAATAAAGTATATAAAGCCTCGCTCTTCTATTGTCTTGCCTGAGCTACCAATCTCATGGCTGGCTGTCACATGTTGGTGGAAGTGTTCTTGGTATTTCCTTGATAAGACTGTTGTTTACTGTTGTCTTGTTTGTCTGCATTGGTAATTTCTTGATTGGAGTATTGTTTACTTGATTGTTGGTCTAATGTTAATCTTGGTGTTAATATCTGCTCATATGGATGTTGATTGCTGGTGGGGAAGTGTTTTGTTCTTTATTTCCTTTTGAAATTTTTTATTGTCTGTTTTGAGTGGTTAACAAGATTAACACAAGACAACAGTCTAATCAAGGAACCACCAAGAATTCTCCCACCCACACTGACAGACCAAGCCACTAATATATAAAAATAAGAGCAAATCCCACTCCCTTCTAGCACCAATGATGTTACTTAGTTTGGTAATGAATCTGCAAAAAACCCACCAAGCTTAGAGAAAACCATGGACCCCACATCCAATTGTCCTTATGCAAAATTTATAGACAGGAAGCCACAGCATAAATGAAACATGGTGAAATAGATTGGCTCTATGTCAGCAATATATATGCTGAATATATATTGAAGGAAGCTGGTTTAGATGAACATGAACATGATTTTAAAACTGGAGGAAAAACATTAGTAACTGCACTATGAGAGTGATACTATTTTAATAAGTAAAAATGCAAATGATCTGGAATCACTAGTTGTGAGCAAGGAGCATAGTAAAAAGTGGTCCAAAATTAAATATAAAGACCAAACTCATGAAAACAGGTATTGCACCCAACCTTAAAATTGCCAGTGAAGATACTGTAGTGATGGATAACGTTTGCCTTTTGAGGCTATCAACGGTAAAGAAATAAGCAGTGAAAAATACACTGCAGACTAGTACCTGGTATAGTTGCAATGAAGCCTTTCAAAAAGATATTCAAAAGCCATGATATATTTACAGGACTAAAGATCAGTCTAGGAGTCTCTAGTGCTCTCTGAGCTTAGTTGTTTTCTTGCAGACATTTTCTTGGTTGTTTTCTTGCAGACATTTTGTTATCCACTAGGTAACATCATCAGTCCTAGTCAAGTGCACATTTCGATAATGAAATATCTGCAAGAAAATAACCAAGTTCAGGGAACACCAAAGACCCCTCATAGTTCATGCTTTTTGTCAAAATTTATAGCCCTAGAAAGCTGAGAGCTAGACTCAAAAGCATCCATTTAGTGTTCCAGCTGCCTGGCTAATTGAACACCCTGGAGTTTTCAAGGATGTCCTGACACCCAGAGGTGGGGTCACCCCACCTAGACCCTTAGCTTACCAAAGAAAATGCTAAAACAGAATGTAGGAGGTAGTAAAAAGCATACAGGCAAGGAAGTGGGAGGTGACATGTGAAGATTGACAGCTACTAGAGGCAGGCAGATGACTACAAGCTAAGGGGATCAGCAAATTCTAATGGGATTTCTGGAGCCTGGCTTTGGAGCTCAACTGGTGTTCTCAAAAGCAACACTCTTTAAGAGCAGAGACTGAAGCTTGACCTGGAGATTGGCAACAACTAGAAGAGGAGCAAATGTATTGAAACAATGTCCCAGTCCAGCTAGTGCAGAATGTTTGGAAAAAGGCAATTGTATGCTACCTTGTAGACTGTGAGTCTTTTGTTTAAACTGAATATTAACAGCATGAGTATGAGCGGTGTGGTGGCCTAGTCATGAAGATGCTTGCCTCCCAATCGGAAGGTTGAGAGTTTAATCCTCTTTAGCAGCAGATGTTTCTCCCCTAGGGCGTAAAGAAAAAAATATCTGCTGTGATCTCTGCATAAGCATCAGGAAGGGCATCCAGCCAGTAAACACTCAGATCCATCCAGTTGCCCCAACTCTATCTCTAATAGGGACTACAGGGTTGTAAAAAGGGAGTTTTATTAACAGATTGAGTATAAAGGACAATTAAAGATATAATGTGGCAACATCACCTTGCAAAGCTTAGAAGGGTGGAATTGACCCAGAACAATAGCTGTTTTGGGGGAAGGTGAATACTGAAATAAATAATTGTGTACAGATTTGCTATACTGTGTGAGGGTTCTTTGTAAGAATCCTCACACATTGGCTATACGTTTGAGATCCTCGTTCTGTAAGTGAAGGTTTCAACTTCATTTGGCATTCTATAGATATAGAACAGAACAGAACAGAACAGAACAGAATAACAGAGTTGGAAGGGACCTTGGAGGTCTTTTAATCCAACTCCCTGCTAGGGCAGGAAACCCTATACAATTTCAGACAAAATGTTGTTTTCTTGGCAGAAGTATAGAAATGTTTTCCACTGCCTTCTTTGGGGATATTTTTTTCAACTTCCCAGTCTAATCTATAACACTGGGATTTCCTGGTGATCTCTCACCCAAGATTTCAAATTTCAATTAGTACCCACCAAACCTTTCTCAAAAGCATCCAATGGCAGCTGGGTATTGCCACTAGCTATTCTTATGTCAATTAACTACAAGGAATAGGCAAGTGATGGTAGAAGTGATAACTGGTCTTTCTATCAAATTAACAGAGAATCTTGCAGATGCCAAGTAAAACAGCTGTTATAGTAAAGATTCAGGGAAAGTACCAAATGGCAATAGATTTAGCTAAGCTGAAGGAGTGGACTCTTTCTGATTCTCTTAACCACAACTATTACTGGTAAGTTATTGTTCGCATCCTTAGAAATAAAGTAATCCAGTAGATCAGATAAAATGTAATTTCAGTTGTCGTGGCTGCTGTCAAAACTTGTTTTTTTAACAATCAAGATAGCATTGTGGCAATGAAAATTGCCAGTTCTAAGATGTCTGATTTTGGTTAGATGACATTGGGGCTAAACTCCCAAACATATTTCATCTCCTAACCATATGATACTTGACATTTTTCATGTAATCAGCCAGTCATTTCAGATGTTAGCACAACTACCTGTGTACAATAAAGAATTTTAGGTGGCAATATTTTAAAGTAATAACAGTGGAATCAGGCTATAATCCAATGCTGTCCAGCAATAGCAGGCTATATAAGCAAAGTGTAACAATATAAAAGAGGAAAAGGGAGGTCATATTTTAACCGTGCCCCATAAACCTATCAATTGTTATTTAAGACAGTAATAGCAATCACTTGTTATAGCATCGTAAATTTACACGGCACTTTATAAGTAAAACACAAGCAGGAAAGCTTCCTTAGCTTTGACAAGTATCTCCGGTCTCACTAAAGAGAAGACAATGAACGAAACATGCTGTCAGGACATGATGGAGGCCAGGGGAAGAGGAAAAGGGAGGGAGGAGGAGTGGGATGTTTGGGCGGAAGGACAGACTTAGCAGAAGGGCAGTTCGGATTCCAAAAGGAAGTGAGGGTTAAGAGACGAACAAAAAACTAAAGGTCAAACAAAACTATTAAATTTTTTGCAGTGCACGTAATCACTTTGAAAGCTAATTATTTCTTATTAGCCTGTCAAATTGTAGCCAAAGATTTTATTATTTCTCTCTTTCACCAATTTTTAATTAAATGGCAATGCATAGTAGTAATTATATAAGCTGAAGAAAATATTATTTGGCAAAAGAAATGATAACTTATAGGTTGCTGTGTTTTAGCATCACTCAACTTTATCCTTGATTTTTTCTTTGAAAATGAAGATTAGATTTTGAGTTGTCATAGCAGCAGTGGGAAATATTCTTTATCAAATGATTGTAAAAAGCTGCTAATTTTAGTGATCATTCTGCTCATGGGGCAATGAACCTGTTGAGGACCAGTTAAGATACCAAGCTAGAAACTGGAAGATCATTAGATCTAGTCTCACCTTAGGCATGAAAACTGAGAGGCTTTGAGCCAATCACTCTCTCACACCCCCTAGGAAGAAGCCAATGGCAAACCACTTCTGAAATCATGACAAGAAAACTGCAGGAACTTGTCCAGTCAGTCAGCAGGAGTCAAAAATTGACCAAAAGGTGGGCACTTGCTGCACATTCATACAATAAACACATTAGAGATATCTTTAGGATGTCTAAGTTCAGCTTATTGGAGAAAAATAACAGCAGACATTATTACTGTAAAAATATAGAGAAGGTAAACCATTTTCACATTATTGTGGGAAAATTCTTTCTCGATCCAGAAGATTTTGAAAGATATCTTTTCAACTTTAATTAGGGTGCTATTTGATGTCAACCATCATCTTTGCCTTTGGCTGTCACGGTGCAGCCAATCATTCTAGGAACCTTTTGATCTATGTGCTCACATGAGACACCAAAGACTGGAAATTGGTCCAGAATGGCTATTTTTAGTTCTACCATTTTTGGCTTTTCAGTAGAAATTGAAAGTGACTTTTGACACTGAAGGCTATCATTCATGCTTTTCTGTACATATCCTATTACATATGTCCATACCAAACTGTTTGTACCAAACTGATGTATCTAGATGGGCTCATGAATGGGATTGGCATAAAGGAAGCCATTTTATCAGCTTATGAGTTTTAAAACATAAAATTGCACTAACATGCTTTTCCATTAAAAGCATGTTTTTTAAAAAAATGTCTATAAATTTATTAGTAGTATATACAAAATCAACATAAAACATTAAAGAGCCAGTAATGTGGTACTGAAAGGGTACTTAATTTTTAAGCCATCTTTTAATTGCATTAAAATACTTTTTCATAGGAACAATCCTGTGCAGATATTAAATACCTTTTTAAGATAAAAATAGTACAGATTAAAAAAAGAAAACATTTTTAAAATGAATAACTAGAAAAGTAATACTAAAAGTAAACTGATGCATACAAACAGGTACTATAGACAAAATTGCCCAAAATATCATTTTATCGGTCAAAACATCCTTCTTTCAAAAAAAGAGGAAAAGATCCTATAAGAGCTGTTTAGTGCATTTCAACCCTAACCCCTAATCCTGCATTCTTCACTATCCTTTATGTAGGTGTATGTGTGCATACATACGCACATGCATATGTGTGTAGGCAAGCAGTATGTATCTAGTGGTGCAGGAAATAAAATGAAGGTGTCAATATTAATCAGAGATATATCCTCTTATATCAACTACAACTTGAATATATTGAGAAAAGCACCTTTATTTTATGCACTGTTTACAAAATGTTATGCTACAACGTAGTTTATTTTGACTTATTATGGAAATCATTATGGTTTGCAAATATAGTTCATAGCTGAATATGTTATCTGAACTCAACCGATTATTAATTCACTGTACTACAGATAGGCAAATAATGGAATAGCACAATGTAGGAATTCAACCATTTCTTTTACTTTGGCTAACCAGGTGGAAAAGAAGTCTAATTAATTTACTTATGTTCCAGTCAGAAGTTTGAACAATTTAGTAGATATTTGCAGCTTATCTTTGTTGTCTTAAGGACCAGAAACCTGTTGCTGTTGTTTTTAAAAAAGCCAGTATCCTAATATTAGAATTCTGAATTTTCCTTTTAATTGGAAATCTAATACTTTTGGGGCCTAGATCTCTTTTCTGCAAAGGGAAAGAATATCTGACAGGTCATTTAGATGGAAAACCAGCCAGCTATGGATATATGATTATTATTATGATTATTATTATGATTATTGTTATTGATATCCTATCTGCAGAGAATATTGGACAACCTGCTATGCTTCACTTTTTGGAAATCATAGCTTTTTCCTCCCTTACCATGACTTTGTCTAGGGCACAGCTGTCTCTTCCCCTCCATTCAAATCAATGCAAACATGGTCAGGCTATCCCTTTGTGAATTCAGAATTGAATCTGAAGTTGTAGGGGCAAAGAAAGCAGCTCTGCCTGCCCTGCTCCACCCTTACTATTAGACAGGAAAGTGGCACCAAAGATCTTTTCTAAATAAATCAGTCTTGATTGTAGAGCTCAGACCAATGAGGAGACAAATCTCATTAGCATTGATTTTAAAATAAATTATTGAGAGTGCTTTCCCCATCCCACTTCTCTACTCTGTGAATCTGCAAAGAAAAACTCTAATCTGCTTACAGTGATTAGTAAAAGGGAAAAAGGAGGGGGGAATCCAAAAATAATGGATCGATCAATTAATATTGCTCCAGAGAATACTTTGTGAAAAAGAAATGAAACATTTAGGATTATTCCTGCCTCACTGCATATTTAGCTGTTGATTGGAGTTAGATTTAGACTTTGACCAAGGCAAAAATGTTGCTTATGGTACCTCCTCCCCATCCTTGTACCTCTCACCCCAATTTTCTTACAGGGATTTCAGAAGGAAGACGACCTTTTGCAGGCTTCCTAGAATACCTGCTCCAGAAGATCTGTATCAGAGAAGCAGAAGACAGTTAAGCATTTTTCATTCATGTTTCAGAATGTTTATGATTATTCACCAGGAATCTGTGGTTCAGTATGGAATTCCTTAATTTAGAATGCCTTATTGCAAATCTCAGCATTTGTTTTCAAAATATCAAACACTTCTAAAATGCATTGCTTCACTCCTTCACAATCCAATTTACTTTTTAAATATAGCACAAGCAGATCTTCGCACTTCAGCCCAGATCCCTATTTTTGCAGACCCAGAATGTATTCCAAATATATAACGAATGTTCGCTCTCTACCATTCTGAGGCAGGAAATGTGAAAAAACTAACTTAATAATAAAATAGACTTTGTATATTTAAAATCAAAGATTCCCAAACCTTGTCTCAAAATCATGTGAAGAAAAAAACTCAACCATGCCAATATTAACACCATTTCCTGCCTACTGTGTTGCTCTCAGATCCCTAAAAGCATTAAGAACGATTCATAACCAACAAGGCCAGAATGGTTATACTCAATGAGCAGCAAACTAATTGTAATCCTAATGCTTTTTTTTGCCAATGTAACAAGAAATTTGCCTCAGTTCATATTGTTTTAATTCGTCTTATAGATAATGTCCCACTGGATTCTGTTCCCAGTTTTCAACATGTCCTCTTTGTACATTTTTCATTTACATTCTGTGTTTTACATCACGTCCTTTCTCCGTGAAATTCAAGGCAATTAACACAGATACCTGGGAGATACTTGTAGAGAACTAACTGGCAAGAAACAAACCAGGCAGTTTTGGCCATTCTTTTAAAGCTCAACAATTTCTCATAATCCTCAGTCATTATGGCTGATGGTAATGATAGGGAGTTGTAGTTCAATCCCCTTGAATGGCTTCCTTTTGGCAAAGGTTTAATACTTTACAGCAAGAGAGCCCTTTTCAATCAGAAATGTACTGATTGCATGCAAGATTTCATACAATACATACAAGACTTTAACATGATTTAAATCATCAGTGAAATCCAACCACTTTTGTTATAAAAATACTCATTAAAAAAGTTTGAGATTTTACAAAATGCAGGATGCATTAGTAACTTCAGTATACAGTGGTTTCCTCAAGGTCTTTTATGGATAGGGCTTGTTCATATGGTGCTGTCCCCCATCCTGGTGTTCTCAATATTTCCTATATATGCAGAGAAGAGATTCATAGGAGGAGATAGCAACAATCCACTTTTGATAAGGACCAAGTTAAATAAAGTAATTCTGAATGTCATACAGTGATATAACATTGATCCAGGGTATTACGAGCAACTATAGTTGTGGCTGCACAGATTGGAAAATTGATGGAAAAGGGGACTCAGTTGTTAGCTGCCCAAAGCATAATCAACTGATGCTGAATCAGATTGTGGGACACTTCCAGAGCCAAAAGGATATTGCACAAATTTACAATGAGTCTTGGACAGAATATTCCCTCTTTGGGCTCCTCCGGGTCAATAACCAAAGTCAAAAGCAAAACAAGCAAAAATACCATCCTGTTAATCAAACAAAGGAACAATGCCAGGCTCTTAATATTTACACTAGGCTTTGGAAACTATTGGATGGATTCCATGTTATAAATCACTGGGTCCTGAAAATGGTCCAAAACTGTGAGTACGTATAATTCTTCCAAATAGAGGTAGTATAGCTTGTTTTCCTCAATTTTACAAGAAAGGTGGAGGAAAAAGCATTTGCATTTCCCATATCTGTAAAACAAATGGAAATACTTGGCTAATTCAGGGATTTTATCTAGTCTGCCAACCACAGGATCCAATACTGTACAGACAGTCTCAGAAAGAACACTGAATTAGGTCTCAGGATAAAAGGTTTGTAACTTAAACCCTAGAATCTCTGGCACTCTGCTAAAAAATACTGACCAGCAACCCCCCCCCCCCTTCAACATTAGTGCAGTATGTATTTGGTCCTCACTTACTCCCAGTCCAGAAGCTCAAATTGATTGGCAGAGATGTGTAGCAGAGTGAACTCCAGACATTCCCACAAGGAGACTCCTCTATTTCACTTTTTTTCTCTGGTTTACTGGAAATGGAATGCTCCTTTTCCCATTTTAGGCTGCTGCGCTAACCACATTAGCAAAGCCTTCCTAATGGGTCTATAGTAGTTTGCTATGTTTAAGTCCCCAGCCTGAAACTGAGTCATATTTTGCTAAAAAAAATCCACCAATATATTTATCTTCTTTTTGGAGGTAGAATAAGGATAGTAGGAATATAATTTTATTTATTATAATTGATTAGTTTATTTGCCACCTTATCTTTGGGAATTTCAGGCAAGAAACATATTAATCCTTTCTCCATTTTTCCCCTCTATCAAAACAGTCCTATAAAGTACTTTCTCTGCACCCAACCAGGTCTTGGTAATGCATGCCAGATTGGCCCTCTCATCCATAATTACATTAGAAATGTAATCCACTGATGGAAGGTCTTAATGCAGACTGATCTGACATTCAGCAGCAGGTGACAAAAACTAGGGTCTCTGAAGCTCCAACGACCAGATCTTGAAGCAGAGCATAAGGGCATGAAATGTGTCCTCAATCCCAAGATCATGTTTCATGTTCCACCAAAATTCCTCATGCCCATCAGCATTGTGATGTCTCTCCCTGCCCTCTACTCTTTTACAGAAGTGATCCAGCAGGATTTTGGGAGGAATGTGTCCTTTCCAGTACAATTAGTATGCTAGATTTGCCCTATTCACTTCCTTGCCATTGATTGTATGCATTGATTGATTGATTTATGAGGACAAGATCTACTATTTTATTAATTTCTGTAGGCTGTTCTCCCCATCTTTGTCAGTATCTGTGGGTATGTATTTTCATGCTGAAGAGTAGGTTAAAAATGCTACAAGAAAAGTTTTTTAGGTTTTTTTTTAAAAGCCAGAGGTCAAGTTCTGAATTTTTAGATTCAGGTCTTTTTGGCTCAAACTGAGCTGCTGTGATATATCTGTAGATTACAATGATATTGATCAGCCTTTGGGCTAGTTCAGTGATTGTAACATCAACTGATGGTTTGCATTTGTAAATAAAATGAATCAAGACACCTAGTGCCAGAATTAGAATATTCTACTTCGTGTACCACATATTCTACTATAAGGCATTTAGGGATGATAAGTGAGTAATCCAGCAATGAGAAATC
>JANHFL010001565.1:79130-89620 GCA_032468155.1 Oxyrhabdium leporinum | reverse complement strand
CCCAAAGTTCTGATTGAAGATGAGTTAGATATCTTACTCTACGCAGATGTCTTACCAAGGATGAGAGAACAAACTTTAACTCAAATATAACTTTTTAGTGACTAAAATAAAGACTTCCTTAAGCCTTTATTTCTAAATTATATATATTCAACCATTACATTACTTTACATTATATTATCCGTTCCTGAATTAGAAAACTACTTTCTATTTTTAACATTTCCTTTTGACAGATTTTTATTGAGAAAATAATGTAGCTGAACTTGTAGGCTCTGGAGAGTTTATTAGACCCTTGGTAGTCTAGTGCAGACCTGGGCATGGGACAGGATCACATTGATCCCTCTCATGGATGATCCAAGCCAAGACTTGGATGGAGAGAGTATGACCATCCTTTTCCTCCCAGATCTCTTACTACAGAAACTACAGTATTGTTCAGATGGGGCATGACATTAAGATGGTTCTGCTCCCATCTTAATGGGAGGATTAAGATGGTAGTCATCACTTTGGTATAGATGTCTTCTATTGAACCTAAGGATTCTTATAATAAATTCAAAAATCTTATTTCAAATACAAGTCCATCTGTAACTTTCCTATATCAAAGTTCTAACCACCTTTTAGCTTTTGATTGCCAAAAAAAATTAAGTCCTTAAACTTATATTTAAAACTTCTTTTGCTAAGGATTGAAGGAAATCATCTGATGGTGTAAATCTTGTTCTTCCACAGATTCCTAAAAGCTGGGAACAGTTAACAAACGATTTTCAAAAGTGATTAGAAAAGGAAATTTGTGAACCCGATTCACCGTTGTTTTTTGTTGTTGTAAAGTTTTTTATTTTTAAATCTTTATACAAACATATCATTGTGTGAACAGTGTGGTATCAGTGTGGTATCAGTTTTGTTTTGAGGGCACCAAAATGGTTCGAACAAGATTGTTATTAGCACATCTCACAGAGCGCTAAACTCACCAGAAACCACTGTCTTCTGGTATCCTTGTGAACACTTGTGGACAATTTCATAAAAGAAATTATGAAAAGCCCATTTATTTACTAGCTCTTCATTCCACCATGGTCATCAGTTCTGCTTTTTAGTGGAGTCATCTTCAGTTTGCCAGTTCTTCCCCTAAACTCAGCACTTTAATATTTTCAGGTACTTTAGTTTACCTCAGGTCTCAGGGTCTGGGTAGAAATTCAGAGGAAAAGACATTCCTTTAAAGTCCACAGACCCAAATTATGAACACTGTATGAATTAAACAGTATTTTGAACTAAGCCTGAAAACAAAGAGCTATTCAAAAATGATGACATAATGCAGTAACACAGAGTTCATAACTGTGCTGTTAAGAATTACACCTAAATAATGTATTTCAATATTCTAAATTGTTAAAGCCAGCTTGCCTCTATCCAGGTAGCTATTAGTTTAGTCTACTTTAGTAAAAGGCATTCAGTAAAATACAATCACCTGGGGGAAGCAGCCCAAATCTACAAACCCAATTTATTACGTAGAATGCTATCCTTTTCAAAACAGGTTAAACATGTATTGTCAAGACAAGGGCCACTTATTGCAGTGGTTCTCCATCTTTTCTTCACCACAGACCCCCTTTAAAACTCTTTTGTGGCCATGGACCATAGCCACGGACCACCAAGACTTAACTCAACATTTAAGTCATGACATTTATTCGAGCCTTCGCAGACCCCATGTGACAACATCGTGCCCCCTAGGGATCTGTAGATCACAGGTTGAGAACCACTGACCTATTCTATACACTGATGTATCTAGCACACTGTATTGAAACACAGAGGATGGTTTTTAACACCACCACTGCCCAATTTGGAATAGTAGTTAAAGCAGCGAGCCAGAAACAGGAGACTGAGTTCAAGTCCCACCTAAGGTGCATACTAATGGGTAACATTGAGCTAGTCACTTTCCTCAGCCCTAGGAACTGGCCAGCCACTTCTGAAAAATACCCAAAAGTGCAGGGGAGAAAGCACACATTTTGCCTCATTTGCCACAGAACCAGAAAGAATTGCCAAACAGCTGACACATGGACTCTAGTGACATGACTCCAGGCCTGCCACTAGAGTCCTGCTACCAGTGTTCTTGTCTCTTTAGCAGCACTCTGTTATTTGTGCATCCAGGGTGGACTCTCCTTCCCATGCCTCTCCAATATCCTACCGATTCTAAACAGATTTATATACCTCCATATAAATAGTTGGCCATTTTCACAAATGCCGGGAATACTTACAGTACAGTATACAAGTTTTTATTACCATTATTATCATACCAATATATTATATATTACCTCCAAATAATTCGATAGTTCTTTTCATTCAGCAAATTTGATACAAGAATGTTCTGGAGTAAAGTATCTGAAAAACAGTGACACACACACACTCCTCAAAAAAAAAACAAACCAGCAAATTTCATGACTAAATGAAATTCTGAGTGTATAACTAACATCTAAATATTGTATTCATATACAATTTATAGCACACTAAAAGTTGCCTTGACCGAAATACTATTTTTATGTCCCTGCTTTTATAATATTGCATACTAGGTGAATGGCAGCAAGTTAAAGATCAAGAACCATTTATCTAACAGCTGCATTATACTTATAAAGCAGTTCTCTTTTGGATTAGAGTTCAGTCCCTAAATCTTCATAATAATGATGTATGTTGCTCCCCTTTTGGCATTAAGAACTACCGTCTCTCCACATACTATTAGCAGTAACACATTTGAGAGGAATGATGCAGATTTTGTAAAAGTTGTTAAAACTAAATTAATTATTTAATTTAATATATTCAATTTCAATTTCTTAGAATTTAAGAAAGATTTATTTCATTTAAAGACTGAAATTAGCCAGAGATTACTCTTAAACACAAATCAACAACTTTTTGCTTGAACAAACACCAGCCCTATATTATCTATTAGTTTACTCTTTAGCAACAACTACTTAGATAGGAGGATGCAAGGAAGAAGAAACAAGCTGCCTAAATATTTTTATCTTTCACACAGTAATAATTCACACTGTTGTTCAGTAATTCACTGAAATTATTTATGTTCATAAAAGGCAAAATAAAGTATACTAAAATTGGAAAATGCTAAATATGCAAAATTTCATTTCAGTTTTTGAATATACTAGGGATATATTAGGAAACAAGGTAGTAATGTAAAAGAAACAGAACAGATAGAGAAGATCCCCCAATAGTTTCTGCCACAGCACAGACATCACCAATCACAAGATCCTATTTGACATCTGTCATGTGAAACAAATGGATTCCAGGTTTTTACTAATCTTTCTTTCTTTATCTCAAATTATAATCAATTGGTTCACCTTAATTTTGGGGGGCACTTTTGCTTTTTAATTATTGTAGACTTCAGTATGATTGATAACAATAGGATTTACCAACCTTTGGATTAACAAAGTATATAATCTTCAGATACCAAACACTTCCCTTAATCCTGAACACATTCTAGTAGAATAGTCAGGAACAATTCTCTGTAAGACCTGTTATTTATTGAAGACACTCAAAACAGCAGAATTGCATAGAAGGTCTGAATTCCATTGTCCACAACACAAAAGAAAGTACCAACTCTAATAACCAACTGTTCAGCAAATAGAAACCAAGTTAAAACAGCTACTAAAAAGGAGTAAGAGGTATTTGGGGAAAAATTACATTGTGTAATTTGTGTATTTTTTAAACAAATAACTGAAAAACAAAATCAAACTTCAATAGCCAATGAGGACTATGTTGTGTTAGAAAAGAAAATCAACATTGGAAGAAAAATAATAAGCAATGTTTTATTCAGACCAGTCAATATTTTCAAATGCCAAAACCATTTCCACATTCCTCTGAGACATACACAATAAAATTAAGCCATTATCTGGCTTGGCATAATGTGTGAACCAAGTTTAATATTATATATGAACTAGATCAGTATGGTCTGTATAAAATTACACTTAAAACCCTTCATTGGTAGGAATTGTTTCCCAATTGTTAAAATCCTTGAACTATATGTTCCAGCACAGTTGCTTTGTGTTATAGTCTTTTCTGAATCACTTTCTGTATAATTTATCTCTCATCTTAACTGTTCTATAAAGCAAAGAAACTCTCTTAATGAATATGGGCACAAAGAAGTCTTCTTCTCATTCCAGGTGGACAAAATTATACAAGGAAATATTTGTACTTTCTTTTATCACAATATTCAAACACGACAAATTAGTGAAAGAAAATTGTTCTCCAGATGCACCTCTATTCTATTCCTTATTTCTTCCTTTTCACATCATGCATTAGAAATTATCTAAAAGAGCAAAACACCTCCCAGAATTTGGAACAAGTTCAGAAGTAGCAACATTTATCAATGATTTTGCATTGTTTCTTTCTTTGTCTGGCTCTCATCCAACCCCTTTTCATATCATCAGCTCTCTTAGAAGTTCTTCTTCTCAACTCATTCTCTAAGCAGGATGGTTATTTCTTCCAGCACTTGCTACATTAAATACCTATGCATCTACTTTCATCCCTGTCCCAGACTTATCTTTTTCCTTTCAATAAACTACCCTCTTTCTTAAGAGGATACATCTGTTGTAGTATCTGATTTTCAGTCCTATCATACAGAGAAAGGAACAATATGAAGAGCTCTACCCAAAGAAATTGATTGAGGATTTCTTTATGAATCCAGTAAGAAATAATAAGCACAGCACAGAGATGACTAACCTCATTGTAAGATTCTGAGGACAAACAATCTATCAACATCTTATCCTATTTCTATATGTAGATTCATGTTCAATTGCCAGCTAAGTAAATATTTATGAAAAATTCTTCTTGATATGTTTATGTATTTTACACATATTTTTCTTATTGTATACAGTTTTGTGTTCACTTTTTGAATATCTATACATTTTGCAAATTTTCCTTTAAAATGTTTTATGAATTATCTTCACCAAAATGCAGGCTTTTACTATAGAAAAAGCATTTTTTTAAAATAAAATGGAGTGTAGTTTTCTGTTGTCAAGCCACATGTATGTATTTTTGTTAATACATACATGTGGGTTGACAACAGAAAAACATTCCAAACTTTTAAAGTTTTGTTTTTTCTACAGTTGTTTGCAAGAATTATAATTTATTTCAATTTACCTCAATATCTGAACTAAAGTACTTTCTCACCTACTGGTTAAATAAATTTGGATGATTTTTTTAAAAAAATATTAGTATGAGGTTACTTAATTAAAACAAAACCATAGTAGAATCTCAGTTTAAAGGATCCTATTTACAAGATTTTGGATTTAATAAAAAGAAAATTAGTCCAGATTCTACCATTTATTTAGCAGTCTGTTAATCTAAATTTAGTCTGACAACTGGTGTGATCATCTCCTTTGCATAAATAATATACTCATACAATTAGATAAATGATGTAAAATTGCACAAATAATATAAATAGGGATTTAATGGACATTTGTATTTAATAAGCAGGCATTATCCCCACTCTGTTAAAACAAGGTTTTACTGCATTCAGATTTTAATCCAACTCTTTTATGTAACTCTTTATGGGTTTACTTTCTTACTATCTACTTTACATATTTCTTACTTTACTTTATTGGGCCATATCAAAGTGCAGAGTTCCAGACACAAATTATTACTAAAAGCTGATAAAAACAATTTAAAATGAAATTGGAATAAAATACAGTTTAAAATGAAATTGGAATAAAATACAATAATTTAATATGTAAATAAATAAAATATGATAAAATTATACTTCAGTTTCACCTCTACAATCTATCCCAATCAGTCCCACATATGCCGACCTCAACTGAACCATTTTGCTTCAGTACTGTGCTGTGTTAAATGTTATTTTCAGATTCTGGCAACACATAAAGTAAGTTGTTTCGATATGGGGATCCCCAATGGGTCATTTGTTTGGTATATAGACCAAGGTACCTCTTATACACGCAACAATCAAATAGGATGTGAATCAGGTCTTCTACTTACTTCTCAATAAGCAAAGCACTAGGATTTGGGCAGTTTCTTGTGCTGTAAAAGTGCACAATCACGGAACTAATATTGCTGTGAGTGAAATGTGAGTTTTGGAAGCTTATTCCAAAACTTCTGGAAGGAAGGAGAATCATAGCTACTCTCTAGGGATACCCCCTTTGACTTGTACCCTTCCTGTTTTGATTTGGACCCACCACCACGAGCAGAGAGCCCTCAGGATCCTTTCAAAATCATAATTCATAGCTCAGGTTGAAAAATGACATTCTTTATCTTTACCTGATGGGAGCAATAATTCTCTGCAGGCAAATCCTCTTGAACAAAGCTAGTTATGTGGATGAGATGGAGAAGGGAACTGTACATAGTAGAAAAATAGTAGCCCTGGCAGAAATGTCACAGAATTCAAAACTCCATCCCTGTTTAATTCAGTGGGGCCATGCCAAGTGAGTTTCAGAATATTATACAAGTAGTCCTGAATGTACAACAATTTGCTTAATGACCATTCAAAGTTACAACAGCACTAAAAAAAAGTGACTTACAGCCAGTTCTCACCCTTGCGACCATTGTAGCACACACACACGCACACTCACAACAGCCATGGGATCAAATCTTAGGCTCAACAGTCATGGCAAAAAAAAGTCATAAAATGGGACACAATTTGTTTAACAACTGCCTTGTTTAGCAACAGAAACTTGGGGCCCAGTTGTGATTGTGAGTCAAGGACTACTTGTCATCCAAATACAAAGGAGCTTTTGTGAGCGTCTGAAAGCAAAAACCACATTTTATTAGTTAATATTCTGTCGTTTGTAGAATTAGACCCACAAATTCCACCCTTGCGAAGGGGTGATTTGAACCAGGTGAGTGGAAGGGCCTAGGCTAGGCTTTACCTTTTTAAAAATTCTACAACTGTTCTTATTTCTTTTATTACTCATAGCACCGGTTATATTATTATGCCAGTAGTATCCACTTTGTATAGTATAGCAGTAGTATACTGCTGCGTGGGAATACATGTGGCCACCTCTCTGCCCACTCGATATATTGGCAAGATTGTGTTGTTTTTTTGTGATAGTATAAAATAGTTCTAAAATGGAAGTATAGAACTCATTTTGTAGACGGGTAATATACAGGTGTTACACTGGTTAAATGTCTTCAAGACCGTGTTTAACCTCTCCCATTGTGGATTAAATAAGGATATTTCTCTCCAACATAAGGTCAGCAGGGTGGAGTTTGAGAGGCTTTTATAGGCGCATGAGAACTGATTGTATCAGCAAAGTGATTAAAGGAAAACCCCCGGCCACCCTTCAGTTGTTATTCATAACAACTACAAGAAAGGCGACGTGTAACAAGCATCCTTTGACTTTGTTTGCTGGCTGACCTTTCCAGAAGTTCAGGAAAGGACAATGGTAACTGGGTCTATTTCCCAAGTTGACATTTGTATGTTAGATCAGAGATCCATCAACCTTCACCTGACAAGCTTTGAGAAGGGAAAACATTATCAAGGGAAGGCAGTTTTTATTACTGGTCTCAACAAGCATCCTTTATATGTTGACATTTTGATAGCCAATCCTCTTCAGATCTCTTGACTGCTTCTGAAATTCGCCAGGCCAGATTTTCAGGGCGTTGTTCCCTTGATATGTTAGATCATATATGCACCATCCAGAACAATACAATTGAATCTCTCTGGGTTCAAAGCTGGTAGAATGATTGGGCAGTTGTAGAGTATCTGCACTTCACACAAAAGGTACAGCCTCAGTCCTGCCAGGCGTGAAAAAAAAAAAATTCTCCGAAGACATGGAGTGATGCTGCCAATTTGCAGCAATACTGATGTAGATGGACCAATACTGATGTAATATAAAGTAGTTCTTATGTTTCTAGTGTCAGGAGAAGACTATAACTGAAATTACAGATAACCTAGTCCTCAGTGCATAAGTTGAGCTCATATACTGTAACGTACATTACAGAGCTGAAGAAGCTTCTTGGATGAGAAGCAAAATGTCTTCAAAGAAAAACCAGAAAGTCTAGTTGCCTCTTGAAAAAGCACCTTTGGGACAACCTGGATGAGAATCACCATAGACTGTAACATGTAGTATTCAGGTTTATGTATATCCCACTCTTGAATATAAAACAGTTAAAAATAACAGAATGTTAACAGAGTTGGAAGGGACCTTGGAGGTCTTCTAGTCCAACCCCCTGCTCAAGCAGAAAACCCTATACCATTTCAGACAGGTGACTGTCCGATTTCTTCTTAAAAACCTCCAGTGTTCGAACAACCACAGCTTCTGGAGGCAGGTGGTTTTGCTGATGAATTGTTCTAACTGTCAGGAAATTTCTCCTAAATCAGGTTTCTTAATCAGAGCATCATAAAAATGGTTGAATATATGAAAGTTTATTACTGTCAAAGCATCTAGTTTTGGATGACAATAGGCAGTTGGCAGTAACAGATTAATATTTAAAAGAGTCTTATTAGACAGCAGTTAAATGGATTTCTTATGCAGAGAGTCCTTGTCTTACAACCATGCATTTAGTGACCATTCGAAGCTGCAATGGCACTAAAAAAAAGTGACTTACGATTGTTTTTCACACTTACGGCCATTGCAGCTTCCCCATTGTCATATGACCAAAATCCAGATGCTTGGCAACTAGCATTTATTTGTTTATGACGCTTGCAGTGTTTCCGAGGTCATGTGGTCACCTTTTGTGACTTTCCGACGTGCGAAGTCATTGGGGAAAGCAGAGTCACTTAACAATTATATTACTAACTGCAGGGATTCACTTAACACCTGTGACAAGAAAGGTCGTAAAATGGGGCAAAATTCGCATAACAGCTGTTCTTGCTTAGCAATGAAAAATTTGGGCTCAACGGCGGTTGTTAAGTCAAAGACTACTTATATAAAGAAAGGTATGGGCAAGATTGTGGGTGGGGAACTAGTTTTGCAGTTATGATTCCCAATATCCATGGCCACTGGCACCCTAATCTGCATGAGCTGCCTTTGCCCTCTAACCTTTTTCACTGCTTAAGGCTCCGCTTGTTATGGCTGTATATGAAAACCAGGTACAAATTTATTGGGGAGCAATTTATTGTTAAGACATGAATAATAGTAATACATCTAAAACCTTTAGGCAACGTAATTTTCTTTCTTTTTTGCTATCTTAGGTCCAACACACTTTGTATGAATTTTATGGACACCGCTGAGCAAGGTTCCTTTAATAAAGCTTAAAGGCACAATTAGTAACCAATTTTCTAATTATAAAGCGTGCTTTAGGCGATGGTGCAAAGCAGTTTCTTAAATGGAAAGGGGATTAAATTAACTTCAAAAGCTAACTGCATTTTCATTCAAGAAACTTGGTTGGTTTTCAAAATGTAATTTTGTTCAGGTTTAAGATCTTAACACCCTTTTTGTTCTCTTCACCAAAAAAACCAACAACACACCCTTCCTTGTTTTCCTTTGTTGATTAAAGGGTTTTTTTAAACAATGCAATCCATAGAATATTGGAAGTAGATCCCACTACTGTTGCATTGGTTATATTCTTATAAAAGTGCATCTGGCTTGCAGCCTAAATATGCGCACATCTGGATAAGTATCTTCCAGCCTTCCAGCGGTTACTAAGAAACCAACAATTTTAAACGGATTGCTGGAAGGGCTAAGAAAAGCCTGCTTACTTACCTAATCCTACCGCTGATCCTGCTCAAAATTGAAGAAAATCAGGAACTGTAAAGCAAAATCATTGGAAAGGGACTAGGATTTTTGTAAATCATTGAATTCACACTTCTGTTACTCTTCAAAATCCAGCAGTCTGGAAAAAAAAAACAAAATCAGCAGATGGCAAAAAAAAAAAGAAAAAAAAAGTGGCAGGTCAGTGGGAAGCCAATAGTCCAGTTCCTCCAAGCTAAGTTTGTATGCTGATCAGGCAGGAAATAGGAAAAGTTCCCTGCCGGGCCATACTTTTAGTAACCCCAAACTGGATACAAATTGCCTGCTCAGGATACAGGGAATTTTGCAGACTAGAAACATGGGAAAAGATCTATTTCCTTCCAAGTTAATGGAAGAGAGATCTAAGGACTTGTACCATTTTAAATCTCTAATGTTAGAATAAATTATTTGCATGAGTAAACATCTTAGTTGTCTTCCGTTGCCTGAAGGGCTGTCATAGGGAAGAGGGCATCAATTCATTCTCCATAGCACCTGAAGAAGCAATGGATGGAAGCTGATCAGGAGAGAGACAACCTGGAAATAACAAGGAATTTTCCTGGCAGGAAGAACGATTAATCAATAGAACAGGTTGTCTCTCTGAGTTGTAGGTGCTCCATCACCAGAGGTCTCCAAGAAAAGATGAGATAATCATTTGTCTGGAATATTATAAGGAGTAGGTGGTCAGAGTAGAAGACCTCCAAGGTCCATTCTAGGTCTGTGATTCTATGTTTGATTTATTTATTTGATTTATTTATTTATTTTTACATTTATATACCGCCCCATTCCGAAGACTCGGGGCGGTTTACAGCTTATAAGCAATAC
>JANHFL010001563.1:188696-205327 GCA_032468155.1 Oxyrhabdium leporinum | reverse complement strand
GGATAGGGAGGGAGAAGCAATAGGTATCAAGTTTCTGTCATCTTAACTCAAATCAAATTGCCACCTATTTTAAATATAGAAATGTGAATGACTTCAAAGTCATGCTGCTTGTAGACATGCACGACCAATGGTTAGAAATATACACATGCACTATATTTATTCTTGTTAATTTTGTAGTACAAAAACTCATTGGGAATCAACATGAAAACTGCTCACTGTATCAGTTTCAAAACCTCTATTGGAAAACCAGTCATGTTTTGACTAAGGTAATACATGCATTATTTAAAAGTATACATTGTAATGTGTTTAGATTTCATTTCTTCCAGATTGTCCCTTTTCAAAAATATCGGTTGAATTATATTACATTAAATTGAGGAACTATAAATTCTTACAACAGTTTCCTGTTCTCTAATTTGATGTCTTAACCACTACACCAAACTGGCTCTCAGAAAATGCTTCAAAATATGCTTTCAACAAATTTAGCCTGCAAATACTCTGCAATTGGTGAAATAAGTCAGGGAATCAATGTAAAGGACAGAGAGGCAATGTTCACAGCACAGGCTGGAAGTGCATTGTGAATAAAAGTGCATTTTCCCTCTTTGGATCAGGCTGAGGTTATAATAACAGGGTTGGCTTCCATTGATTTGTTTGGCAATTTTAAATAAGCTAATTTCAAAGGAGTTGGACTTGGTCACTGCACAAACACATTAATATAAAACGAAGAAAATTAAATCTACCGACTCCTTTGATGTGCGTTTCAGAATGTGATTTTGTCATTACCTAGAAACAATGACAAGCCTGCTTATGAGCTTGACTTTATTCAGAATTGACAGACAGTTAGAATTACAGAATTTATTTGCAGCAATATTGACATCGGAACAATGTTATCCAAGTAGTTGCCATTTAAATTTAGAGCAATGCAAGTTGGAGGAGGGGACTGGGGAGGAGGAGGAGGAGGATCTTTTAGTTAGGAAAGGTTATAAAGTTGATTGAGAAGGAATGATGAAAACTGGAGAAACATAGAGGGCCAGTTCAAGAGATTTTTGCCTCTGAAGTGGACCATTCAGCTGCTATTTCCATAGCACAAAAATATAATTCTGATATAAATTAAATGATAGGCAATCAGGCAGTCTTTGATGGCACTGTAAGGCCAGAGTTGGGAACAAATTGTGTTGCATTAAGTGAAGCTTGTTTGTGAATAGATATTTATATTATACTGTAAATTTGATGCTTGAGGCTACTACTGATCACAGCTCACATCCACTACCAAGGGGCATTAAGAATACATCTGGCTGGAGAGATAAGTGGCAACTGAAAACATGCCCACATTCTCTGATGTATGGGACTGCAGTCTCAATGGCACAAAATCATTTGGTAAGGTAGGATCAGCTCAGCACAACAAACTAAAGAGGCAGAAGATAGCAACAGGAGGAATTGAATGTAGACCATCCTAACTGATCCTAGAGCTCATGGTATGGTAACCTGAATTTTAAGTCAATCTGGTAGAATATACTTTCTGCATTACTTTTCTCTCTTGGTGCATTTGTGTATATGGACTTTGTAATGATGTAATGTTTTTAATGTATAAATAAAGAAAAAGTGGTATATGCATTTCTGAAAGGACCTAATTTCTGGGTTATGGAATTATATTATAGTTTTCTCTGAAAACTACATAGGGTAGGATAGCAAAGTAAAAGGTAGAAGTGGTCCAGACAACATATGGGTGCTGTTGTCTTGAATAGTTTGAAACACCAGTTTGCCTAGAGATCTGTCTTTACCCAGAAGAGAAATTTGCTGATAAGACATTCTTTATATCAGCCAATTAAAGAAACATAAGGCACAAGACCTTTTTAGGGGTTTATGGAGCATTCTGTTAAAGAAGATGTTGAGTTTTTCCCTAACTCTGTTTTCCTTTATAGATCAATTTTATTTCACTTCAGATTGAAAAAGAGAAGCTGAAGTTTTAATATTAAAGATTTTAGATTAGATTTTTTACATTAGATTTTAGTGACTGGACTTAATCCACTTTGCACATCTGTCTTTCATTAACTATTTTATGATACGGTACTGATTTTAAATGGTTCGTGATGTTTATTGTAAGTCAGATGAAAACAGGTTTGTATAAATAGATAACATGGTCATGTTGCAATTTGGGCCTCTTTTTTTTTTTTTTTAAGCATATAACTTTCAGTGTCTTGATCCCCCTCCCCTTCCACGAATGTTCATTGTTTGAGCTTATTCATTGTGAGCAAATACAATACTTGAAATCCCTGCTAGATGGCAGAATAAACTACTGTGGAAGCTTGGAGTATCTGAACTTCTAATCAAATCAGGCAGAGAAATAGACACTGCCTTCTTGAAAAGGTCTAATCTTCAAGCATATTACTAAGATTCTTCACTCAGGGCAGACACACCAAGTCTAAATTGAATAGGGAGGTTGAAAGTATTGTGATCTGAGGAGTTTCTTGTTCTATAATTTGTTCCTTTGAGTAGATTATCTTTCTAACCGTATGAGTGGGGTTGAGTTACATAGTTGATATAATTGCACAGTTGTTGCATAGCCCCAATACAAGACTTCTTTAAAATATAATTTTTCTTTACTTCTTATACCCCCCCCCCTTATGTAATACTTTATTATAGTGTAGAAAGGTGGCTCCAAAAAAAAATCACACATAATTCTTTAAAAAAACAACGAAGGCTTGTATAGACACCGTTATTGTTAATTAACACAGTCACTGGAATTAAAAATGAAGAAATGAAAACTCTGTGTAAGTTGACTGTTCATTGTGAGCCAAGCCAGATGCTTCAAGAAGAAATTTGACCCTTACCTAATTCTTTCTTACTTTATTTAAATAGGCTTTCTTTCTTCATTGTGCAACTGCATTTTTTTTTAAAAAAACCACCCAATTGTTTACTGTTTTAATTTAAAAGCATTGTGCTACCTTTGAACACAAACCTGCCTGGAGAGTAAGGAAATGCAAATGAAGCAGAAATACCTGCTTGTTGAAGTTGATTAGTTCTTGAATTTTCCTAGTTCATTTGCATTTCCTTACTCTCCAGCCAGATTTGTGTTTAGAGGTAACACTCTGCTTTTAAATTAAAGCAATAAAGAAAAAAAATAGAGTGGTACAATGAAGAAGGAATAAATAAAGTAAGAAAGAAATAGCCAGGGCTATCTCTATTTTGGTTATATTCTTAAACAGATGTGCTAAAGCAGGGGTGTCAAACTTGATTTCATTGAGTGCTGCATCAGGGTTATGTTTGACCTCGGGTTGGCGGGGTCCGTGTGGCCAGGGTGGGGGTCACTCATGTTCTGGGGTGCCTGTGATAGCCCGAGTGCTCTGCCAGCAAAAACAGGCTCCTGACCTCTGTTTTTGGCTGGGACAGCCTCCTGCAACCCCTTGCCAGTGAAAACTGAGCTCGGGAGGTGGGGCACATGCAGCACTCACAAGCTCCGTTTTCGCTGGCAGAGGCACCGTGGCCCAGTCCCTCGCTGTTTCTAGGCAGCCCCATGGACCAGATCTAAGCACCCTGTGGGGCAAATCTGACCTCCAGGCCTTCAGTTTGACACCCCTGTGCTAAAGTAATACATGTAATATCTGAATTCAGAATTGAAATGATTGCAGTGACATGTGTATCAAATGGGTATGAACACTGTTCACATGTCTTTTTGGAGCTTCTTTACCTGCTCCAGTTTCTCTTTCAATCCAGACAATTATTTGCCTCCTTGAATAACCTGCCACCTCACCTTGCTGCTCTGATAGAAACTTTGGATACTTTGCGTGGTTAATAAGGGCAGAGCTGCTATGATAGATACCTCATCAGTCTTGCCAGCTAGAATTGCTACTCTAATAATTTTATTTAATTTAAGAGCCGTGTTTGCACAGTGGTTAGAATGCAGCATTGCAGGCTAATTCTGCCAACTGCCAGCAGTTCGATTCTGACTGGCTTAAGGTTGACTTAGCCTTCCATTCTTCCAAGATGAGTAAAATTTGGGCCTAGACTGTTGAGGGTGGCAATATACTGACTCTACTGCTTAGAGAGGGCTGTAAACACTATGAAGTAGTATATAAGTGCTATCGCTATTTCTAAGTGTCAGTCCTTGTGCCACCAGTTCCTAGCTCATCTAAACTGCAAGAGAAATTCAGAAACACATGTGTTTGGAAGGAGAATCTAATAAGAGATCCTTAAAAGTTCACCTTGAGGCACCTTGTAGGAGGAGGAGATGGGAGGCATAAAATTTAATAAATAAAACAGCCCTGTGAATACAGAAATTAGAATGGCTGGGAGGAGGAAAATAATGGATTGAACTGTCAGACAGAATTGTTAGTGTCAGACAAAAAGATCAGGTCCACATGTGAAGGTCCAAACTGATTTTTTTGCTACACATGCCTATGAACAGGAATATTCTCAACTAATAGTTAACACTTGCTAGGAATTATTTAAAGGGTGAACAGCATTCAAGAGGGATTGGACATAGCTTGCTTGTGGCTATGTAGGGATTCTAGGCTGATGCCTCTTTTAATTCTGCCCTCAGCTTCTACACTCCTTCCTTCACACTTAGAGAATATGGCTGTCTCCTTGAAGAGGAGAATTTGATAGAGAGATATACACGCATTCACATTTTGTAGATGCAATTTGTAGACCAAACAAATATCTTTTCTATCTAGAACTAAACTGTGCATGCACACACACACCGAAACACACACAAAATTATCACCCATATGATCCTATCTGTAAAATTATACTGCTTCAATGAAACAGCCTTACTTTGCAGAAAAGAAAATCTTTTGTAATTACTGAAGTAATTACAAGGGATGGACTATGAGGTTCTATACCCATTGATATATTGAATGTAAGAAAATGACTGGTCGCAGGTGGTCTCCATTCAATTTCAGCAGTGAATTTCAGTTTTGTTTCTTTAAGCAGAAATCTGTATCCCTTCCATAGGACTGAACTGGAAAAACAGAAAATACAATTGTCTAAAAATAGTCAGTATTATAACTAACTTAAGAAAATTAGAGCTCCATGTAAGTATAGATGAATTGAAGGAAACATTATTAAAACTAAAATGATCGAGCATGTTTGACAAATTTTACTGAAGAGAAAAGATTGTGGTCTCCTATCCCACTAAACTTTATAAATTTTTGTGAGAATGTCAATGGACCAAATTTGCCTTATTTTCTAAACTTTCAAAGTGTCTTCTTGGCATGGCTCCTCCTAAAATAATCTAGACAAAATTAACAAATGTGTCACAAGTAGGAACTCTGTTTTGGACTGATCTCTAGTTAAAAGAAAGAAAACAGAGGTTGGAATAAATTGACACATTGACAAATAAAAACAGCGGGAGCCCTGAAGGATTTATATGGGAACAAACACTTTTAATATATTCTGAAATCAGCATATGAAAAGGGCAGGTAGGTTTTAATATGGGAATGCAGTTCTGCAAAGTTATATATGTACAGGAAGAGGAAAAAATAATAATTTGTAGAGATAGTCTTGCTGCCCATATTTCTGATCAAAATCCAGCTTGTATTTTTTTTCTGCTGTTTGTATTTCCTCCTAAAATGTGACTTTTTGTATATATTCACTAGTGAGTTTAAACAATTAAGAATATGATCCTGCTCTGCTGCTGTATGGAAAAAAATGGAGAATCTGCAAAACTCAAATGAAAGAGAAAGGAATACAGAAACTAGAAGACGTTACATTATGTATTTTCAGGGTGACCTTAGTATGAAAAAATAGCCAGATTTTGAGCTAGTATGGTTACTCTTTAATAGCATAACTTTATGCTGCCTAAAGGGAATAATTATTCTTAAATCAAATGAGAGATATTTGCCCTGGCTAATTGTTCTATACTATCTTCTTTTAAATGCATGTGTGCCAACCTTTCTGCTCTTTGAGTGTAACTGCAACTAAACTAGACATTTTATTCAGCAAATCGAAAATTGATTTTCTTTTAAGTGAAGGACTCTGGCATTAGAATCCAGAAAGCTAAATAGGAAATCTGAATGAGATTAGATTACTTTAAAATGCTGAAAAAAAGGGGGGAAAATAAGCAAACAAACATGTAAACATTTCCAGCAAGGAACTGCAACAGAGTTGAGCTCGGGAAAGAGTTGAGCTGATCATTCCCATCAAGCTTGTTGACAATATAAATTTTGAGAAATTCATTGCTGCAGGACAAATATAATTAATATATTAACTTTGGATAATATAACTCTAGATTCTCAGGATGCTGAGATCACCCTGCTACATATTGATTATCCCAGTTTGCCAAACTCAGCAGCTATACAAAATTGACTGATTGTTAGATCCCCTGGTTGATGAGATAGAATTCTTATAGTTTATGGCTATTCCAATCCTGTAGCTTCCAATTCTAGTCTGCTCAATCATGGATCACTTTTTCAACAGAACTAGGAGCATTTCTGACAGGTAGTTCTCCATGCTTTAGGTGAGTAATTTCCTTGATCAAATCCAAAGTAATGTTCTTAACAGTTTACCTTGCACTGAAGAGCTATCACTTCCCATCACTGTCACCTTTTCCCCCTTGAATAGGCATCGATCTCACAATTATGAGTCTGTCCTTCTTTGTCTGCAGTGGCAAGGTTCTATCCTCCCACCATATTGCCTTCAGCTATACTATTTCCATGTTCACTCCCAGCCCCTTTTCTAATTTGTCATTCGCCCAGTTTTCTTACACATTTGTTAATGGCAAACTACAAGCAACATGCAGACAGATCCCTCCACTCCTCTTCTCCTGGTCTCTGCACAAATACACAAGAAATAAAAATAGAAGGATGGCTTCCAACTCATGGGAAGTCTTAATTCTACCTTTATCTTGACTCTGGCAACCACGCTTCAGGAATTTATTGCAGATAAATTGTTTCCAAATGAGAAAGGGGCAAAAAAATAAAAAAGGGATCTTTTTCATGGATGGTCCCTCAAGTCAACTGATGTAAAAGATTCAAGGGATTATATACTGAAAGCAAAGAACCAGGTCTGGTGTCATCATGAATGGATTTTTGTGATACTTCAAGAAGTGGTATCTAGCTTGTCAACTCTTGAATGTTTAGGGTACGATATTTCAATGAATATATTGTTGCTCGTTCACTCTGGGAGGAACGTCTCAGTTGATCAATGTAATGGTGCTCTATTAGTCTACTTTCACACTAAACGTGGTGCACTGTGGGTCTCAAGATCCCAATTTTAGTAGAGGGAATGGTATGGGATCTGGCTTCATAATTTCTTTCAAAAAGCTGTTCATGTAATATACAAGAGTGGAGAGTAAGAGCTGATACAGCAGTATCTCAGGCAAGCTTCTTTAAGTCCCAGGTGGCAATTCAGCTTTTAAAGGAACACAGCAGGATTGAATTCCTGGTGATAACTGGAGGAATAGCAATGGCTTGGATAAGGTTATTTCTATAAAATCTTTCAAGTCCTTTGAAATAAATGCTGACTTGTTGTCTGAGTCAGGTGAGACAACCAATGAGTTGCAAATAATTGGTGTAGTGCTGTTGTTGAAGACATTTGTGAGGATGCTAAAACTACTTATGCCTATTTTAATTAAGACTGTGTAGGAAGTTCTTTCCCTGTAATGGTCTTTCAACATCAACATGGAGTCTTAGGGTTGGAAATCTAAGTGCTCTCGGGGTATGATGTCATGTGTGATGTTTGAGTCAGTTTCTGCCTAATGTGTGTAATTTCTAGTTAAAATGTTTATGTGTTGCATTCAATGCACTTAGAATGATTTGATGTCTCCCCTCTAAAACGACAGCATGGTCCTTCTTCCGAAGAGACAGCCTTCATGCAAACATCTATCTCTGTGGGTTTTGAATGGCTTAATTTCTCCTGGCACGGTAGCTTTTCAGCCAGCCAACCTTTCCACACTAAGTTTAATATATTTAATAATTTGGGATCCTGAGCAGTTCATTTTATAATTTGATAAGCCTGAAGCGAAGGATCTGAACAACAGTAAGATGTTGAAAATTAATTGTAGTACAAAACACTTTATTTCTTGTAGGCGAATCAGAGCATCGGTACTAGTTATTGTTTGTCTTGGCATGTATGCAAGTGTATAATCATGAGCTTTAAACATATAATCATCTCTAATGCTGCTTGTGTAATGATAACATTGATATTTGAAAACATTCCCAAAGAGGTTTATGGTCAACAGGAATTTAGAATCTATGGCCATAGACAAAGGTGTAAAACTGCTTGACTCCAACAATAATAGCAAGGATACTTTGTGAGTGTAGTTTCATTCAATTGGAGACATGGTTCTAGAGTGGTAAGCAATTTGTGTGCTTGTGTAATCTGACAGTTTTGGACTAAGCACAGCCCCAACCAAAAGGAGAACAATCAATGGTCAGCAACAAGGTTTTTTGTTTTTTTTAAAGATCATAATGTACAATACAAGCACAGCATCAAAAGTCAGTTTCTTAATGTCTATTATAATCATGGAGAAAACAACCAATATCCTTGAAATAGCGACAGAATATATTATGGTTGTTTATGGACATGTCAGGTGCAGACCCAATTTGCATCATACTATCTTCCATCTTTCCATTAGTTAATATCATTACAAACATTGCATCATTTTAAGGCTCCTTCTTGTATACATTCTGAATGTGTTGCAGCTACTGATCCCCATTACCCTCTGAACAGTTAAGTTCATGTGAAAATAAATGATGTGGCTTGTTGGTACCATCTTTGGACTTTACGTGATATACTTACTTGAAATGGCATTTGTTCCTGCAAAGCTTACATTTCACGTTCTTGAATCTGAACCATGAGTGATAACAAGCGTTTACTCCAAAAGCTGAGTAAGAATCAGTATATCTGCACTTATGTACAACCATTGCGGATAGCACACTTCAGCTGAACTGGTTGCTCTGAATTATAAATCTATTTGATTGAATTGTTACTTAAATTATTTAGTTTTTTGTTTATTTGCTATCTTCCTCCATAACATGCAGCGGTGTGGAGCTTCATTTGGGTATGCCCTTGCTTGAGTCATGGCAAATGCCAATTTTGACATTGACAAAAGCTTCTGTTGGAGTACTTTCCAAAAACCTCCAGTTCAAGTTCCTCCAAACTGCAATGTTGTGAATAACTGTAAATTTTGAGACAGCTTGTTGAACCCACTTATGCTATTTAAATCTCTGTATAATGATTAATGGTGCGGGGTAGCTTCAGTAATTTCCCCAAGTAATAGCCCTTATTATAGCAAACGTCTAGGCCCTGCAAACATTCAAAATGTGAATTCATGTTTGTTCAGGGCTACCTTTGAGATAAAAGCTTCAGTACATACAAGTCCCAGGAAGCAGGGTGACAAATATCCTCTACTATTCATTGTGTCCAAACCTAGATATTTTGTTTTTTCTTAGGTTTTCAAACAGAGGTTGCTTCCCAAAATATGTGAACATCATATTATCTTCCTCCTTGTCTATCAATAATGCTACTTGATAGAGGAAAGAAGTGAAACAACATATGTGGGCTAAAAGAAAAGCTACTTTATTGGAGTAAACTGTCAATCCTTGCTGATAAAACTCTGCTCAATATGACCACAATTGAGCCCCACATGTATGTTGTTCAGTGAGAAATTTGTTAAGTGAGCTTTGCCCCATTTTACGATTTTTCTCACTAATGTTAAGTGAATCGCTGCAGTTCTTAAATTAGTCACATGGCTGTTAAATGAATCAGATTTCCCCATTGACTTTGCTTATCAGAAGGTCGCAAAAGGGGATCACATGACCGTAGGACACTACAGCTGTCATAAATCTGAGTCAGTTGTCAAGCATCCAGATGTAAATCACATGACCATGGGGGGGGGAGGGTTGCTGCAATGGTTATAAATGTGAAAACTGGTCCTCTTTTTTTATTGCTGTTGTAACTTCGAAAGGTCACTAAATTAACTGTTGTAAGTCCAGGACTACCTGTATGGCTTTCAAAGTACTTGCTTGAGCTGCCATGGACTGAAAATATATTAAAAATACTCCCTTGCATACACAACAGAACACCCGGGCACTTATTCTATTTTGTCAGGGGTTTCTAATCTAAGTGCTCAAGTGCTCAGGGGAATTCATCCATTGAGCACTTGAAAAGTTAGAATCATTTTCCATATAGAAACACATTCAAGTGTTTCTGAAATGCAAAGATGGCCTTGACAAATATTATTTGGATTACATGATACGGATTGGGGTGGAGACAGAATCACCCAAGCAGCTGTCATGAACTGAATCTCATATTCATGTCGTGAAGACTGAAACTCATATTCTCCTGCTTTCTGGTCTAGTGTCCTAACCACTATATCAAGCTGGGTCTCATACTGGCAAGCAGGTATACATTGGCAAAATACATTGGCAAGAATATACTCCAGGAAGATTTCCCTGTCACAGAAAGAACTGTGTTTGGCTGATGTTTTTTGCTGAGTATGCACTCAAGGCAAACCTGTTTTCTCCTAAATCTCCTAAATCTCCTAAAGCCAAGTTCAAATTAAATATATTTTTGAACGTGGACACCCATATAATTTTTGAAACATGCCAAACAGTTTATAAGGTATCCACAACTGCCCGGTCCCCAGTACTTTGACTGAACTGTGACTCAGTTGTCATGTTTTCAATGGAGACAGGTGTGAAAAATGAGATAAACATGCTTTAGAAACTCACAACTGTATTTTCATAAAAGTGTTTCTTGATTAAACTACCTAACCGATGACATGGAGATGATGCAGAACAACTCATGTAAAAATAAATTACATGAACTCTAAGGAGCCACAGTACTTTTAATCTCAATTAGAATACAAATGCGGCCAAAGGGAAATTTAATATATATCAGGAGTTCATTATTTTCTCCCTTCCCTAACCAGAAAAAAAAAATGCTGAAAATAAGCTAACAGCATCCGGTTTAATAATTCCAAGATGGTATTTCTTTCCTCAATATTCATTGGTATTACAGTGAAATGCCACAGCATTTTGATGAAATTGGTGTTTTGTTCTCCCTCCTGGGAGTTAAAAAAGTGATGCGGTCATTTATAAAAAAAGGCAAAATAAAACATTGAGAACACTGAGAGCAAGAGTAAGCAAACCCTGTAGCAACCTCCTTCATCCTTCATTTGGTGGCAAACACATGAAGTATGTTGACATTAGTTGTCTATTTATCATTCTGATGCATCTGTAAATGAAGTAGATTAACTCACAAATGCAGCAGGAGGGCAGATGACTAACTAGCAAAAGTACATTTTATGAGGACACTTTTGGCGTAGTTTTTGCTATTAGAAAACAAATAGAGCCTGGGAAGAAAAAGAAAAAAAATGTATCAGGGAAGTGAAATACAAAATTGTTCATAATGATAGACCTTCCCTGGATTTCTCTGTGGGTTTACCTTGATAAGATTTGGGATGCATGACAGAGTCCCAAACTCCTAGTCCAGTGGACCACCCATAGAAGTCTGGTGTATCAAGTCTTTGTGAGTAAAACGTGACTAATCACACTAGAAAAATCTTCTTAACACTGGATTATTTATCGGAGCCTTGAAAGCTTTGCTCTATATTACATGATTCCCAGAACTTAAGCATGCACCCAAGAAGAAGCAAATGGACTTGACCCACAATGACCCACCCAAAATCATTACGAGTGCAAAAGAGTTTGGAGAACACTGTGAACCTGATCTGAACAAGTGGTTGCCGAGCTCCAGGAACTAAAATGAACAACAACAACAAAATAACATTTAATACTCAATCAAGCTGAACTCAGGCAGAGGGTTGCATCTTGACTTGGGAGGAGACATCAGGATTGTTGTTGCTGAAGGGATGCTCAGGTGGTCAAGTTTAGTGCTTGAAGAAATGAGTGCAATTTCTTTGTCCTTAAGCCTAGAATCAGCCCATCTCTGTTCTCTAAGAAAGCAAGCATTTGAGGATTTAAATCGTCCTTGGAGGAAAATGCACACATGTGTAGTGTCTCAGTTTTTGTAGAATTCTCTGTAGGAATTGCCATGAGAAGACACGAAGGAACACAGGCATTGCAACAGTTGGACTCTGACCATTCTCTCAGCGGCAGACCAGAAAAAGGTGAACTATTTTATTTCTAGAGCTATACATTCAATCTTGAATTGGATTGATTTTATCCCCAGTTCTTTTACACAATTGTAAACATAAATGCCCCCTAGTTTCTTGTCCCAATGACATAACCATTACCCATTCCATCATAACATCAATTTGCTGTTCCCAGGAACGTATCTTCATTTCCCTTGTGTACCTATTCAAAGTCTGGGGACAGAGTGGCCTCCACAACCTCAAGCTACATCACCCCAGGAATTGAGAAAGCCGGGAAAGAGAATTAAATAACTAGCTACCAGTGCTAATCACACACTTTGACAAATCAAACCAAATCACACCATATCAAATTCAAACCACTCCTTTGTGGCCCACAAACATTTTGAATCTATTGCAAGACACATATGAAAATCCTTGACAGCCTTAAAAAATAATAATATAGCTGACAGTTGCAATGTCCAATGCCCTCACCATATTCCAGGGAACAAGAAGAGATATGCGATACTGCTAGGAAAAAAAACAACAACGGAACAAATCCTAGTATCGCTAGAAACCAATATATTTATTTATTAATTCATTTCAGTGAAAAGTGCAATCCTGCCTTTTACTTCTAGCTCATCGTCAGGGTAGTTTACAACAATGAAAGTCCCAGAATCAAAAGAAAGAATAGCCACAAGAAAAATACCAAAATATTCAGGTATAATATTGCTTAGCTTCTGAGGTCAGCCGAAATTAGCTGGATGGGAATTATACATCAACATCTAGCATTTCACAGAGCAGGGATGCTGGTTATATCAGCAATTATCTATTACTGGCCCAGATTGGAAAAAGAAGCAAGGTGTCTATTAAATCATGGGAGAAGTGGGGAAAGGAGTACAGAATATAAGAAGGATCTGTATGCTCATGTTGATAGAGGGACATCATCAACTATTTCATTAGTTTCATTCACCTCCAGAAGTTGTGGGTGCTCCATTGCCGGAGATTTTTAAGAAGAAATTGGAAAGGCATTTTTCTGAAATGGTATAGGGTCTCTCCTGCTTGAGCGGGGGTTGGACTAGAAGAAGTCCAAGGTCCCTTCCAATTCTCTTATGATGTTATCTGTTATCCTGCTTGTCTAGCTGTGCATATCAAAGATCTGGATAGATGTAAGCCAGAAAGACAGAAGCAGCATTGACCCTTTGTTGTGCACTCTACCTAATATATCCATATTTGCACCCAACTTTAATCAAAATATGCTTTTGTTGCAATATGAGTTTTTGTCAAATACAGTTTCTGGTGTGAATTTTTGAGTGGAGAATAACAGCCAAGACTAAACACTATTCTTTGTGACAAGAGTCTGTTGTAGCAGATAACAGCATTTTGATCTCACTGAAATTGTAGCCAGCCTCTCCAAGGATTTCTTCTAAACAAATCTGTTCCCCTTATCAGCATACTCAAAAGGGGCTCAGAGAAATAAACACCCCCTCTGTGGTTAGCGTGGTCCCAACGAAAGTTCAGTAGGCTGGTTAAGAACAGAGGAATATATCATTTCATCTTCAGCTCTCCAGCTTGGGATGCCCATTGTAAAAGGTATATGTTAAATAATTTCCGTGGCTACTTGAGCCTGGAGTATTTAATTTCTATTCCCTTCATTAATTGCAATGGGAAAGGGAATTATCAATACCATCTCCTGGGACATGTATCTGAGTAGCTCAGATCCAGGTTATGATGCAATGGAACCAGCTTCCATCTATCTTCTCACCTTCAGCCTTGCAAGTGGTGGGGTTAACATTTTTGCCTTTTTTTTTCCTGTGAGAAGGTGGATTAAGGAGCAAAAGAAGCACATTGAGTCTTTTATCCTCACACGATCCAATTCTGACCTTCGTTTTTTTTGTCATGTAGCTCTTTATAGCCTTCAGAGGCTGCATGCAACATATGTTCAAAATAAATATTTTTTTTAGAGCAAGGAGTAAAGTAGTTTGAAAGCATGCTGTTGCCACTTTGTATTCAGATACTATAATGCAATGCTTCTAAAACAAGAGGGGCCCAGTTGAATCCATTTTGAATTGGGTCAAAATTGATTAAGCTTAAATGGTTTAATTTGGGAAGGGAAAATTGAGTTATGGGTGATTCTGAACTGGGCCAGTGAGGGCAGGTTAGCAAGAGAAGCTTTATTTAAAAAACAAAACAAAACACCACAGTAATAAATCTGCAGTTCAGAAATTATTGCAGAAATGAAATATACGTGAACTTTTTTTAATGAGAAGGGTAGGGTTTGGGGGTTGGTTGTTTTTTTTTTTGCTACTCCAGCCCCCTACCCCTTTATTTTTATTCACGTTGTTTTTCTGAATTCAGTTTTGTTAATTGGAGTTTTTTGTAGAAGCTACCATGTATTCTGAATGGCTCAGGACATTACAAAAACAATGGGAAACTATGAAATATATATAAAGAGTAGGATAAGAAAGTGAGTCATTCGAATCAGGTTGAAAATGTCTGTGGTTGGTCACTGATAAAATGGTTGGGTTTACACTCAGTGAAGAATTAATATCCCAATAGCTCCTGCAATCCACAACTCTTTTCACTTCACAAATGTTTTACTTAGCAACTGTTCTTCATGTAGTTTAGCCTTCATCCCTAAAGACTAAAGGACTGGACATGATTGGGTTTCACCGTCTCATCTCTGGGCTTGGTCCTGACAATTCCTTTGCACTGTCCCCATAGTTTAGTGGTTGCCATCCATTCCATGGTGCAAAGGAAGGCACTAACTTTTTGATTACATGGAAATGAGAATGCTGCTCTCCACTTCTCTCTGATCCAGCTACTCCTGATAAGAATCCAGAGGCAGAATGCAATGTGATTTTAGGACAGTCTACCCATAAACCGTCTTGTCCTCCACATCTATTACATTAAAGGCTCGTTCTGGTAATATAAAAGGAACCTTTGAGAATAGGCAGAATGTGTGTTCCCTCTGTAAAATAATTAGAAAGAAGCTTCCAAAGTAAAGCTTCTAGGGACCGGAGTCCTAAATTCAAAACATCTCTTTTTCAAAAAGAAGCTTGGCTGGAACTTCATAAAATCTGGCCAGAATTAAGTTTTTAATTAAAGTACCATTCAGAATGATACTTACAGTCATAATTAGCATCAGCAGATTTAATTCCACAACTTCCTGGTAATTGGGTGTCTTTCCCCCCCTGCCCCCAATTGCCTTAGTTATTTTCTTTTTGGTGTGAAAGGGACAGGGCAAGCCGATATGAACCTGAAGCACCAGGATTGATGCAGATTTGTCTGGCACTTTCATTACCAAATTGAATGTGTCACCGGTATAGTGGATGGGGGGTCAATCAAATACAAATGTGGTACCGTAACAGCGATGATTGGGGGCTTCCGACCCCAAGAAAGTGGTACTTGGTCACAATTCTACGATAGAAATCCACCGATAGTCCATCCATCCCACTTGGGCTTTAGACATCAGGTCATTTCTTGGACTTTCAAAGAATGAAGCCATGTCTTTCTTTGGAGATGAGACAGCTTGACATTTGTTTAATAGAAAGTTAATGGAATATTGCATGGCCCAGCTGCTTTCCTCAGCCTTTCTTAAATGTCAGATTTGACTCTTGATGGCTTAAAATTCTGATGAGGCCAGAATGACAACAAGGCAGGATCAGTTACATTTATTAATGTTACATCTGAGCCTAGGGATCTCATATATTACCCTTAGAATGTTATTTTTTTTAACCAATACTCTTGGTTTCTACCTAATATATCTTTTGGGAAGTCATCCATTTGTTTGGGAGGAAAATGTACCAGTAAGACTCCTTCCCTCCTTCAGAAGAAGATGCATTTCATTATTAATTGATGTGAATGAGTAATTTATTTAGGCTTTTAATGGGCCCATATGATTCAAGTTTGATGCAACACAATGTTGTTATGGGAAGACCTTTGTCTTCCCATAACTAGAATTCGATTTCTATTCCACAAACATATTGCTGTCTCCTCTGTTGGTTGTGAAACCTTAGCAAGCTGCTAAGTTGCAAGTCATTTCAAATGTATTATGTAATTATAGTAACCCACATTGTGTTATCCTGTTGACATGGACTTGGAAGGACTTTCCAGGATTTCAGATGGAAGGTTTTCCAGTTCGCCATGGAAATGCTATGGATCTTCTTCTGCACAATCATCTGTTTTTCCATAAGGAAAACATAAGGTTATTGCTTAATCATAAAGCAAAGGAACAATTGATCATGGGGATATAATGTCTACAGCTAGATACAACCAAATAGTAATTTGTCTTATAATTTTGTCCTATAATGAGGACATCTTTCACCTTCAAGGGGACAGAAAGTTGCTGATACAGGAAAATCACACTTTCACACTTTCCAAGGTTGATTGCCTTCATCTATTCTTCCAATCCTAAACAGAAGGGGAAGCCCCTCATCACAATCTGGGACCAGAGGGTTGGGAAGTGAGGTCAAACCTCCTCTGAGCCTCATTTCAAACTTCTCATTTCTTTTGATATTTTATTTATTTTTTTTATTTATTTTTTTTACATTTATATACCGCCCCATTCCGAAGACTCGGGGCGGTTTACAGCTTATAA
>JANHFL010001563.1:175780-188596 GCA_032468155.1 Oxyrhabdium leporinum | reverse complement strand
GAAATGATTCTATTATGTTTAATTTGACTGTAAAGTGTGAAACTGTCATCAGTAGGTCTTACACACTGCATTTGGCTGCTTAATGGGAAAACTTCTTAAAAGCAAGGGGGCTAGTGAAGAAGAAAATAAAGAGAGGTTAAGAAGGCAACACCTGCCTAAAAAATCCTGAAGATTATTGAAACCCAGAAGAATGGTGGTCTGAATAGTATATTCAATAGTATATTTTATTTGGGCTGGCCAAGAGGACCTACTGGGGATCCCATCAGTCAAAGAATTCTGATTGTTGAGATCCAGAAGAAGCATCTTCTCTGGCACAGCACCTGCCCTTGGGAACATCTTGCCCTCCTGGGTAAGATCTGTTCCCCAACTTTCTATATTTTCATAAGAGCCTAAATTGCTTTAAAACTCTGTAAAATAGCCTGGGAACCCAATGGGGAGTTCTAATCTGGAGGTGGATGTTAGATTGACAGCCCACCAGCTCTCTGCTCCCCATGAACCCATCTGTGTTACTGGTCATATGAATGCATTTTCTTTATTTTCTTTTTCCTTCTTTTTCCTTGGTCTATTATTTTACCTTTACTTTGTTTAAACTTACTTTCTTTTTTTTCTGGTTGTGAGCCACTTCACCTGGTGAGAAAGGTGGCAAATAAATTTAATACTAATATGTGCCTTCAAGCAGCGTTAACTTAACTCCTGGTGGTGCCTGGACAAATCCCTGCAGTTTTCTTGGCAAGATTTTGAAAGTGGTTTGTCTTTGCCTCCTTCCTAGGGACTGAGAGAGATAGGCTCATTCCAAGGTCACCTAGCTGGCTTTGCACCCAAAGCTGGACTAGAACTTGCAATTTCCTGTTTTCTAGCTTTCTCAACAACACCAGACTGGCTCTTGTCTGAACAGGAGTTGAACAAAAATGAATGAGAATGAACTGTAAGGAGTGTAATGTGAGTCCAAAAGCAAAGTGAGGTAACAAGAGAAGCTATTTCAAGACTTCTTGAGAGATGACCCTAAAACTAATCACAAGCACCATGAGGCATCTACCTGGAATTTAATAACCCAAGGGTGAAACTTCTGGCAGCCTAGCAAAAATAAAAAGTATGGCCTCTAAATGAGGCTAGGCACGTGTTCGATTTTATAACCTGTTGAAATAAACAAAGCATTTGATGGGATCAAGGCATAGCACCCAGAAGTCTTAGAAAAGTGCCAGGTTATATTCTATAAAAAGATTATTTTTACCGACTGGGGCCTTACTGATCTCTGACTTCAATAACAAGATGGGTTTCCTAAAAAAGTACCAATAAAACTTGCAATCGAACTATTCCAGTAATATAGAAGCTGCCTTTTCCTGCTAGAGATTATTGATCTTGGACAATGAATATAAATGAAAAGGGGCTGGTGGGGAAAATTCTTTCCTAGAAAATTTGGTTCTAAACATTCTACCTTCAGAATGTGCCACTGTTTGAAAAAGATTCATTCGATACTTGCAATTTGTAATTGAATTAGATGTAAGTGTTAGTTATGTGGGGGGAAAGGGGGAGAAGGAAAAAAAGAGTTATATGATAAATATGTCTTTTTAATGTTTTAATGCTCTTTTTTTTTTAAAAAGAGATTTCTTCAGGGGCTCTTGCTCCTGTTCTCCATTAAACAAAAGAGACAGAAAATCTCTATACCGTTCTTACCAGACATAATTCATCTACTCAGATATTGACTAAAGTTTCACCAAATATTTGATATTTATGTTTGATTTTATTCATAGATATTTAACACTTGATACCTAACCATATTTGACAGCTGACACTATGTAAGAATCATTAACTGACCAACAATGCTATTTTGGCATTTAATTTTGAATATATATATTTGTCCCTATATGATGCTTGCTACCTTCAGATCAACCCAGAGTTGTCATTATGTCTAACATATTCAAATTCCATTAGGATTTAAAGTTCAGAAATATCCCATCCCACAGAGAAAGAGAGAGAGAAAAACAATATTTTGGAAGCAGTGGTTATGAAAAGGTCCATGGAGTTTCCAAAACGTATATTCAAAATTGTTTCCTGAGACTAATTCTGATTTCGTGTCAGAAGTACCTTTAACTACCTATCCAAAAGATGCTTCTTCAAAAGGCAACTGGGCTTCGTTTTTTTCTTGAAAACTTTTACTTCTCGTCCAAGCTTCTTCAGAATCTTAATTTTCAGTCAGAACTGAAAAAGCTTCTTGGATGAGAAGCGAAACGTCTTCAAGGAAAAACAAAGAAAGTCCAGTTGTTTTTTGAAAAAGAATCTTTGGGAGAACCATGACCTGGATGACTGAGAAAATCCATAGATTTTTAATCCCTTACTTCTCCTTGGAGTAGAAGAGAAGGATATCCCACTTGATTTAATTGATGGGATTCTGTTCCATTCAAAATCCAGGTTAGAATAAATTGTTTCCATAGGGAGAGGAAGTTTCTTGAGCAGATCTAACACACCTTGCGTGTTGTTGAATTCAAGAATTAATTTAGAAGCACCCTGAAGAATATAGGGCTTAGCGTGCAGATGTCTTTAAATGCACTAAATCAGGGGTTCTCAACCCCTGGTCCATGGAGTGACATTGGCTTGTGGCATGCCAGAAACCGGGCCACACAAACAAGCGAAGCCCCTTCCATGGGGTGGAGGCAGCACATGAAACCACACCCCTTCCAGTATGCAGAAAAACCTCTCTCCACAGAACCTGTCCCTTGTACCCAAAAGGTTGGGGACCACTGCACTAAGTTACCTTGCATTTGTATGGATTGTGACGGCTGAAAACCTATAGCTCAGCCTAGTTCATGGCTGACTTTAGAGTTGAAAAGGGGCCAGAACATAGTTGATATATCCCAGCACATACAGTATATTGATATTTGATGATCTGCAAATGTCATGGTTCTGAGTAATGCTCCCAACCAATTCAACAATCTGAGGCCTTGGCTTCTTCAAAAAATATGGCTTATTGGGTACATCATATCACAACGGTTAAAGGCGAAACCAACACGGAATAATTCCTGCATTTTTTCTATAATTAAAGAATAGATACTGTCCACCCCCCTCGTGTCACAGGTCACATTAGCGAGCCAAGCAGATGATGAACTTCTCAGCACTCCTTCCTGCCATTTCTAGGGCACGCTGTTATGGCCTTGGTTCTCAGGAACCCTTACGTTGTTTTGTCTGGTACATTGGAGGGAAACCTTCTATGTTCCGTCCTCCCCACACACCCACCCATAAGTAGGGCAACTAAAAAATGAAGCAAGAAAAATATGGCTTCAACTAGAGTCGTTTTGAGAACTGACAGCAATATCATCCTTTATACTACAGGATGCGCCATAGACTGGGACTTTCACCAGGAGATTAAGTCTTCCTTGCTTCCGAACATCAAAATATGTCTGAGGTTTGTCAATGAGGTGCTAAGGTGTGAATAACATATCCGAGTTGTTAGTCCCTGCCAGTTTAATTACAATTTACACGTCTTCTAGCGCAGAATTTCTCTTTATTTAGTCAGGATATAAGGTAAATAAATAAAGATAACAGCATAAAACCATCATCTTGTTTAATGCTTTCCCCAATTTAGAAACATTTACGTGATCCATATTCCAATCTAACCATTGCTTCTTGGTTATATACATTCTCTGGTTAGCAAATGAAGTGGCCAGGGACTCCTGGATTGTTAAGAGCTTTTTCCAAATTGTGCTGGTCTATAAATCAATACCTTTAGTGTAATCATTAGAGCAAAAAATACATACACTTTTGGAACCGGTTTTTTAACAGGGTTATTAAATTTGCTTGGGACACAGTTCTATTCCACAACAGAATGTGATTTTATTCATTTCTTGCCTGAAATCAGTAGCAAACATTGATGCTGTAATTTTGGAAAACCTAAAAAATAATAATGGGGAAACAAAGGATGTCCCACTCCATTAGTCAGATGAAGGATGATGCTACAGGCTTCAAATACTAAGGAAAGAGTTCCCATATTACAATATGTTTTCTGTTGAGACACATCATTGGCATATCTGTAGTTCAAATTGTCACCATGGCTAAGAAAACCTTCCTGGTATCTGGAGAATTTCCAGCCCTTTCTGAGGATGCTTGGGACCTATAAACAACTGCATGGCAATCAAATACTCCGCCTACAATCACTGTGAAAAATCAATAACTCAAAGAACTAAAACCATCAGAGAAATAGTTAAAATATCTAAAGGAACAGGAAAGTTATTAATATCGGCCATCTGCTAAACAAGTACAATCTTAAATAAAAAAATATTTAAATATCCCCATGCCTTAAATGTTCCATAAAATGTTCAGCAGTCCTCTTGTCTTATATTTTTCAGTCTCTTTCTCATTCCCTGGAAAGTCAGTTAGATATTATGGTAAAGGCACCAAACTGGAAACCAAGAGACTCTGTGTTCTAATCCCACCTTAGGCACAACACTAGTTGTGTGATCTTGGGCCAGGCAACTCTCCCACAGTCCTAGGAAGGAGGCAATAACAAACCACTTCTGAAATCTTATCAAGAAAACTGAAGGGACTAATCCAAGCAGTTGCCAGGAATCAACATTGACTCAATAGCACACACGCACACGTGTGCATGCACACACACACCACGCAAGGATTTATGTCATCAGACCATGGCACACCAGTGCAAATAGAAAAGTTTTTTTTTAAAAAAAAAAATAACCATCTTATGAGAAACTCTGGGTGACTCCCAATCCAAAAAGTTCACATTCTCAGGCTCAAAACTTCAAAGGTTGGTGACAATAAAAAAAAAGATCTCTATGGCTTAGAAAGAAGACCATGATTCATTTAGATAAAATATTAAAATGTAGATACATTACAGAGAGAACAAAAGTACTCAGGTCAAAAGTTTTCCTAACTGCAACATGTGGCTGTGAAAACTAGATCAATCAGAATGGCTGAATAGAGGAAAAAATGATGCCTTTGAATTCCATCGAGAGTATCTTCGACCACCACAAGAATACATCATTCAGCATCATGAAGGAAAACCAGATTGCTCCCTAGATGTACTAAGAATGAAGCTAAAGCGTTAACATTTTTGACACATAATGCGCGAGTCTCTGAAAAAGATCCTGATGCTTAACAAAATCAAAGCCAATTTAAAAAGACACTGACAGAAGGAAGAGCGCGACATAATATCACTGATGACACAAATAGGACCTTACAAGGAATCAAAGGACGTGCTGACTGACAATCAATCCAAAAATGTCCATCAGGTCATAAGGAGTTAGAAGCAGCTCAACAGCAACAACCATAAACAGATCGGAAAAGAGCTCAGCATTTGATCTCCCGTGCTGCTACAATTATTGCTTTTCTTCTTGCCATTTGCACTGCTAAAAAAGATACATGAAAAAAGAAAGCATCCTTCCTTAAAAAAAAAAGCAAAAATGTTGTTTTCCTTTGCCCTAGAGACAAGAAGGGAGAGTTAAGTTTTCCTTCTGTCAAAGAGGAGAGAGAGTGGAGGTTTAATAGACGTTGCTAGACTTTCAGCTTTGGCATTTCTTTGCTTAAACAATAAGCCTTATAACTACAAGTTGGCCAAGCTCATCTGGATTCTACAACCCAGCCTCAGCTGTTGCAGCAAGGGAACAGGACTCTATAACAAAGAGAATTTGTATTGTCCTGCTCATCCAGTAGAGTGACGATAGAGGAAAGAACTTTCACCCATTACTTTTCTAGCAGGTACCTAGAAAGTGCCCTTTCTAGCAAATGCAAGCAACGACATGTATTTGTAGAGTCCTTCTGAAGATGGAATGGGACAACTTTCCACAGCCAACTCACTGTGGCCAACTCACCATGGCCAACTCACCATGGCCAACTTGCTGTGGGACAATTTAACAATTCTACTTAATTATTTAAAAGAAATAAAAGATATTTTATTTTTTGCAATTCACATTTCATACTGTCCCTCCTTTTGCATCCTTTCTTTAATGATTCTGTTCCACTATTTCTTCAATATTATAGTATAACTCTTTGATATTATAGTATAACTCTTGTCTCACAGTGAGTTGTCTTGCAGTGAGTTGGACATAGCAAGTTGGCCATGGTGAGTTGGCCCTGGCAAATTGTCATAGACCCTTCTGAAGATATGCCCATTTCCAAAAGCTTACTATTTTGTAGTCAAAATAGAAACTTTTCTCCTGTGTATCTTTCTGGTGATGGAATACATCTCCCAAACAGATTTGCTTGGCCCCTATATTCCCAGCAGTTTGGAAAATGACAAAAAAATATTCCTGTTACCAAACTTCTAATGCTTAATTATTTGAATGATACTTGTCTGAATTTGATTTTTAAAAATATATATAAATTATTTTTAATTTAATTTTGATTGTAGCGACTTTACGGTTCTGTGTTGTATTTTGTATTTTTAGAATTGTCATAAGTCTTCACAAAATAAAATATGGATATCAATTGATTAACAAATAAATACAGGCTACAAATATTCTACTGCAGTTGGTTGGCAACCTTAGCTGGGGATTAGCCTTGAGTCAAATGGATTATTTGCTTAAAGGACTACATGCTAACTTTCAAGATGCACAAATACATTTAATTTCAACTCTGAAATCTTGAAAGTTTGTAGAAGCCCTGATCTGTTATTGCCATTTGTGTATATCCAGATTGAAAGTGATATTGGTTTAGTCATCTTACTTTTGCCTTTGATTTTAAAAGCAGCGGCCTTCTAGAAAATGTGGTTTTGTACTGTAAGACCTGTCCGATTTTTGTTACTTCTGGTGCTAACAAGAACCTCCAGAAATTTTTACACATTTAACATTTCCCACCAGGGTTCTGATGGCATGTAATACTTTCATAGCAAGTAATCACTGGAAAACGTCAGCAGAAGCTTTTAGACGAATAACCTGCTGGTTTTTGAATATCTTTATTAAAGAACACTGATTGAATTATTAGCTTCTCAGCAGGGGTTATCTATATTCTCGTGAAGAAGGGCTCTTATCAAAGTTCTTTAAATATTTAGACACACTGATATGTTTTCCCCTTTTGTTAAAGAAGAGTTCATTTTTGGTTAAAGATTCTTCTGCTTTTATTCTAAGTAAATCTTTGCTGAGAACAAATGAGAAACATTCTAAGCAATAGTTCCAGAATCGCAGTGATTTCCAGAATTACAGGTACAGAAGTTTCTTCAACTGTTTGATCTATTTTGAAAGGATTATGTGATGACACATAGAAAAAGGCTATCAACAGAATCTTCAGTATTCATAAAATGGCTATCGTAGTAGGGTTTTGACTGCAGCCATCCATTTTTATTTTCTACAGATAATTGGTGGGCCTTATGTGGAGCCCATTCTTGGAAATAAAGATAATGGTAGAGGACTAGCATTTGCTTTATGATAGCCTTATTTTCCATTTCTTCACATAGAATATATTTTGAAGGCCATCTTCATATCATCTCAGCCTCTGAAAATGGCATATGGGGATTTATTATTGGGTGATATCTCAGTGATGGGATGTTCTCCCTAGAAGTCTTTGGTAGCATCTATTTTGCACTTATCATCCCCAAGCATTTCTACCCTAACTCTAACCCTAACCCTAACCCTAACCCTAACCCTAACCCTATCTATCTTTCTATCTATCTCTGTCTCATCTATCTATTTATCTGTCTATCTCTATCACCTATCTCTTCTGGTCCAATTCAGGTCCAATTCTCAGAGAATGTCTGGACAAGCCCCTCTAGTTTTTTGGCAAGGTTTTTCACAAGCGGCTTGCCATTGTTTCTTTCCTAGGGCTGAGAGAAAGTGACTGGCCCCAGATCACCCAGTTGATTTTGTTCCTGAGGTGCTACTAGAACTCACAGTCTCTTGGTTTCTAGCCTGATATCTTAACCTATCTCAAATTATATCATATATTTCAAGACTTACCAACCACATTTGCCCTGAATCTTAAATTGAAACACAGAATAGTGTTAGTGTAAAACCAGCAATTAATCAGTGATTGCTGTTGTTAATTAACTAATGAACAAAGTGCAAAGTGGTACAACACTTCATCTCCATTGTGTTTAGAAACTGACAAGGTGATTTCTCTAACAATTTTGAATTCTGACTAAAGTACTACCCTGTGGAAGCAAAAACTGCAAATGTGGAATCTGCTGTCAGAATGCATGTTTGGTATTTACTACTAACTGCTTTGAAGTGCCCATATCACTTCACTCACATTTATCTAGTAATTATAATGAATTACTATGCATTCATAATTCGTACATTATGGTTAATTCATTAATAATATATAATTTTCTTCCTAAAGCATCATGCATTTAGGTTTGGTGTCATAATCACCACCATCAACTCAACTCCATGGAACAGAGACTGAGGCTGTCGGATAAGAGGCTTTACTGAGGCCACCTAATGAGTTTGTGCCTGCAGTGAGCTTTGAATAATTCAGATGGAGAATCATAGAAGCATGGAATTAGAAGGAGCTATTTAGGGCATCAAACAGAACTTTCAGCTTAGTGCAAGAATCCAGAGGAACAGCAGCCTTGATCCCAGGGTTTCAAACTTGTCCTTGAACTCTTAAGTTTCTACAAAGAGCAGGCTCTGGTTCTGAAAATAGGAAATGAGATTAAATCTCCTTCCCCATGCTTTATGTCATAATCCTGTCCCCAGAAATATTGAAGCATCCTTCTTTTCCAGAAGTGCCCATACTGAATAGGGGTCAAGGGCATGTAAGTTAGATTGCTGTCTTGATTGGAACTTCTGAAGTACTGTGCTCACTCTTTTACACCAAGGTCATTATTTACCTATTTCAAACTATTTTTGTATTTCCTATTTTCCTCATAATGCTAAAGTGATTGTCCTGAACTGCACTTCATACTGCAAGCTTCTTATTTATTGTTTAAAAATACGCAGGCTCTATCCTTATAGTAACAGGATACCTTTCAAATGTAACAAAAACAAATCACATTTAAGGTGAAAATGACATATAAAAGATAATGACTCCACCTTCCCTTATGCTCTCAGAGCAGGTGTTAACATTATCTCATGTCCCTCTGATAATTGCCAATAAGGAGGACACAGGTTATATAGTGCTCCCTGGTGATCAATATAACTGTGAATAAAAGAGACAGGGAAATCAATAAACCAATATAAAGTTCCTTAAGAAACAAATAATAGTCTAACAATAGACTATTGGACAAGTAACAAACAATATGCTATTATTACTGGAGCAAGAAGGATATTTCCATTAGAAAAGAGTCTCTACTGATGATTTTTACACATGGGCAAACTCATAAAGGCACCATTTAAAATATTTAGATTGCAAACTGTTTTAAGGATTATATTTTTTTGATACATGTAGATCCTTAAAGATGCAAAGGAATTCTATCACTAATTCTGCTTGGAGGTAATTTGAGGTCCTGCTCCCACTAGATTTGGCAATGTGTTGAACACTGCCATCAGAGACAACAGGGTATGCTTCTTTTCCAGATCAAAATTCACCAAAAGTGTATCTGAAAAAGGATCTTTTGCCACAGGTAGCCTGCAAGCAGCAATAATTACATATAAATACAAGGTTTCTATTAGAGGAATTTGCATTCCAAAAGTCTTGTTCGATGAAAAGACTGTACGGTACAGGATAAAATGTATGTGTGCATTTATTCTGTGTCTGTATATGTGCAAAGTATTACCAAAATCATGGGAAAATGCATAGAAATTCTCTATTTATTTATAAACATTTTGAATACAGTGAAAGAAAACAACAAAAATAGACAAACAAGAATATTGATACATATACTAACATATACTAACCCTTTCTTTACTATCTGGAGATCTATTTTTTCTGTCAAGGCTTTTTTCTGCTTATTTGTAAGATTTTTAACTATTATTTTAGTTTTTTCTTTCTTTATTTTCAATCCTGCCACTTCTCCATATTTCTCAATCTTCCCTATCAATCTAGGACCAGTTTCTAATGGTTCTTCTAATATAAAAATTAAATCATCTGCAAATGCTTGTAGTTTATATTTTTCTTTTTTATCTCTATTCTTTTTATCTCTGGGTCTTGTCTAATATTTCTGGTTAAAACTTCTAATGTTATCATAGTATAAATAATAGAGGGGATAGTGGACAGCCTTGTCTCGTACCTTTTCTTATATAGAAACTTTCTGTCACATCTCCATTTACCACTACTTTAGCTCTGTGTATAGATTGCCTTTATCATATTTATAATTTTTTTGCCAAAATCCATACATTTTAGTTGTTGCAACATAAATTGCCAGTTTACATTATCAAATGCTTTCTGGGCATCCAGAAAAAGTAATGCTACTTGTTTTTCACTATGTACTTCATAATACTCCAGTGTATCCAAAATCATTCTAACATTATTTCTAATTTGTCTCTTAGGTAAAAACCCATTTTGATCAGAAAGTATGAACTCGCTCATAAATCTTTTTAATCTTTCAGCAATTATTGAAGCGAATATTTTATAGTCTGCATTTAATAAAGATATTGACCTATAGATCTTTATTTGTGTTACATCTGAATCTTCTTTTGGAATCAAAGTGATATTCGCTTCTGTCCATGTATCTGGTATTTTGGCTTCTAATAAAACCTTATTATACAGTTCCAACATTGACAGGCTCAAAGTGTCTTGTAAGTCTTTATAGATTTCTGCTGGTAGGCCACCTGGGCCTGGCGTTTTATTGTTTTTCTGACTTTTGATAGCTTCAACTAGTTTTGCCATTGTTATTCTTTCATTCAACACCGTTTCGAAACTTTTGGTAAATTTGCTTTTTCCAAGTATTGTATTATTTTTCCCTCTGGTACTTTTTCACTGTCATATATCTTCTTATAAAACTCCTGTATTATATATTTTTTTCTTTTCCATTTGGCAATGTAGTATTCCTTCCTCATCTTGCAATTTGCTTATCCATGTTTTCTCTTTCTCCATCTTCAGTTTGTAGGCCAACCATCTTCCAGGCTTGTTAGCATTTTCAAAAAAAAATGTTTTGCTCTTTTTATTTGTTGTGCCAGTTCATCTTTTCCCATTATATTTAATTTGTGCTTAATCATCTCCATTTGGTTTTTAAAATATATCTTTTGTGGTTCTTTTTGTAACTCTATTTCAATTTTTTTATATTCTTCTTCCAGAGTCTTTTGATATTGTTTTTTCCCCCTACTTTTCTTCGCTACATAGGTTATAGCTACTCCTCTAATATATGCTTTCACTGTATCCCACACATTTTGTGTTGAGGTCTCTTCTTTCCTGTTCTCTTTAAAAAAAGAATCCCAGTTCTCTTTCCATAACCTTTATAAATTCTTTATCTTTTATTATTGATTGATTTAAAGTCCATCTTACTCTTCTTTTTTGTCTCTTCCCACTAATTTTGACTGGATTATGATCCGCCCACAAATTTCCTTCTATTTCTATCTCTTGCACATTTGCACTCAGTTCCGACATCATCCAAATCATATCTATTCTGGACCAGGATTGTTGCATATTGGAATAAAATGTATACTGGTTTTTCCCTGGATTCATTTCTCTCCATGTATCTTGCATCAATAATTTTTCTCTCATTTTAAGAAAGGTTCTAGGTAGAGTTCTTCTTGTTTTTTTATTTGTTTTACTACTTTTATAATCAGGTTTCATGTCCACTATTGCATTAAAGTCTCCTATATTTTCATATTCTGTTTCCAGTATATTCTTGTGGAGTTTTTTTATAGAATTCTTCTTGTCCATTGTTTGGCATGTAGATGGCCACCAAAAGTATCTGTTTGATTTAAAGTCACTTCCACTGTCAAAATTCTCCCTTCTTCATCTTTAAAAAATTGTTTGGCATTTATGGTTTCTTTAACATACAGTGCCACCCCTCTTTTTTTGTGTTATGATAACAAGTGAAATATTTTTTCCAATTAAGAGTGTTTCAAAAGTTTATAATGATGTCTTTTAATATGTACTTCTTGGAGTGATATTATGTCCAGTTTTAATTTTTGTAGTTTAGAAAATGCTTTTTTTCTTTTCATAGAGGAGTTCAGTCCATTTATACTGACTGATAACATCTTTGTCTCTTCTTGCATTGTTTTATTTATATGTAGGTCTTATACTCCTAGTTGCTCTTATTCCTCTCAGTTCTTTTGCTATTGCTCCTTCTTGTTCTGCTCCTTCTTTTTTCTCCACTGCCCTCTCATCTGGTTGCAAATCTTTTTCTTCCAACATTGGAGCATTTGGGTCCTGTTCCTCTTCCATAGTAAAGTGACAGTCATAGAACTCCATTGCTTTGTCTAGTGTGTCCAGTCTATATATTTTTTCCTGCCAGGTGACTAATATTCCTTCAGGTATCAGCCATCTGAAATTTACATTGTATTTGATCAAGACTGTAATCAAAACCTGGTATTGTTTTCTCTTACTCTTCTGGGAGTAAGGTCTCTTACTCTCCTGGGAATCTGCTTCAAGACTACCAATTGCTTTCCTTTGTATTGCAATGGGTCATCTCTTGCCTTATTGAGGATCTCGTCCCTTGTCGATTTTTTCACAAACCTTACATGGACTTTTCTTGGACACTTGTGTCTTCTTGCATAATTCATGTAAATTCTAAATGTTTCATCAATTTCTATTTCCATTTCCTGCTTACCTATTCCCAGAGCCTTCGCCAACAACTCTTCCATTATCTCGGATAAGTCCTCCCCCTTCTCTTCTGTGTTCTGAAATCTCAAGTAGTGAGCGGGTTTCTCTGTTTCCAACATTATCACTGTATTTTCTAACTCTTTATTTGCTTGTGTCAACTTATAGTTCATATCATCCACTTTTTTTTCTACTTGTTCTGATTTTTCTTCCATTTTCTGAATTCTT
>JANHFL010001563.1:150675-162837 GCA_032468155.1 Oxyrhabdium leporinum | reverse complement strand
AAGCAGCCATGGAAGTCTCAGCATTTCTTGTATGTCCACATTGCAGAATATGTCTTTATTTGAACCAATCAATTCTGGATGAGAAGAAGGGTGAGAGGGAGATAGAGAGAGAGGGAGAAAGAGAGATGGGAGAGGGGGAGAGGGAGAAAGAGAGATGTGAGAGGGAGAGAGACACAGAGAAAGAGAGAGGGAGAAAGAGAGAGTGGGGGAGAGAGGGAGGAGAGAGAGACGGACAAAGAGAGAGAGGGAGAGAGAGAGGGAGGGAGGGAGAGAGAAAGAGAGATAAGAGGGAGGGGGGAGAGAGACAGTGAGAAAGAGAGAGAAAGAGAGATGGGTGAGATAGGTGAGAGAGAGAGAGAGAGAGAGAGAGAACTGTTTCCCATAGAAAACACCGAGAGCCACAAAATCTGGGTAGGCATGGCTGGAGGGGTCATGTGACTGCGTGGGAGGGAGTGACATCGAGTTGGCCATGCCCACCCAGGTTTTGTAGCTCCCTGTGCTGTATTTTCTGTGGGAAACGGGTCCAATGAGTGTTTAAGGTTGCAGACCCTGTCCTATACCATTCCAGACAAATGGTTGTCCAGTCTTTTATTAAAAGCCTCCAGTGATGGAGCACCATAACTTCTGAAGCCTTTCCACTGATTAATTGTTCTGTCAGGAAATTTCTCTTTAGTTCTCTGTTGCTTCTCTCCTTGATTAGTTCCATTCATTGTTTCTTGTCTGGCCTTCTGGTGGTTTGGAAACTAGGTTGATCTCATCTACTTTATGGTAGCCCCTCAAATATTGGAACACTATGTTTAAAGAACTGTTCTTTAAACAATATTCTTTATATTCAATTTTGTATTCAATATTCAATTTTAGTAATACATATATATACATCCTATTAATATTTACCACAAACAGCACATATTCTTTATATTCAATTTTATATTCAATATTCAATTTTAGTAAAAAAATAATAATCCCATTATTATTTACCAGAAACAACACATCCATTTAAGCCCTTTAATTCATTCTATAAACTTGTTTTCTTTGGAAAGTTTGATCTTTAATCCCCTCAAATAATGCTCCAGAAGTTGATTTCTTATCATTTTCACTCCTTTGTCTCCTTTCAGGAACAGCTCGAATAATGTCACTTGGTTTTCTCTCAGGAACAACTTGGTGAATTTAACACCTTCCTTTTGAAATCCAAGATGAGAGAGCTTTCCAAGTCATTCTTCTGATTTATTATTTGTAGGTTCCCCCTTTCATAATTAAAACATCGACTGGTTTCACTTTAGCATCATTTCCATATGACTTTTATATTCTGCCATTTTAAAATCCATTTTCAGAACAACAGCATGTTCTTCCATATCACTTTTGTAATTAATCATCAAAATCTACATTCAAGTCAGTCTCAGCCTCTATTTGATCCACTAAAATCTGTTGTTCTTCTAAATCCTTTGCTATGGTATCAAACAATTTTTAAGTAACTTCTGAGTATATTGTTCCCAAGCAGCTTTAATTTATGTTATTGCTCCATTGTTCTCTTTTAAGAGTAATCTTTTGTTCCTAGTTCACTCCAGCAAGCCTTCAACTCCTCTCTTATCATCTGTTTATTTTCAAATCAACAAAACAGTTAATTTCAAAAACTTCATATATTTCTTTTTTAAATTGTGAAACACCCCACAGGAAATATTCTTTCAAGTCTGTCTAGCCCTTTAACTTTCCAAAATAACTTTGCTCCCCCTTTTGCTGTTTTCCAACAATCAAAGCTTTTCTTGTTAATGCTTAAACTTACTTAGAACTTCTTTTATCCAGGATAGAAGGCAAATCTCCTGATGTAATACAGCTTGTCTTTTGAAAGGTTCTTAGCATCCAGAAGCTCATTAACAAGCAACTTCCTAGAGTAGTTAAGAGAGTAGATGAAGTCAGTGTCCCTTGAAGGCATCAAAATGTGGTTTAGACAGGATGTTTTCTCCTCTGACTCACAGAGCTCTAAAATCCATTGGAGACCACTAGTTTATGATCTCTTTGCAAGGAGGCTCTAAATAGAGCAAACCTCTAGATGATTTTAGTCCTTTCCTTAATCTGGAAAGAAATTCCAAGGAGCAGATCCACTTTTTTGACTATGATTATTGACTCCACTCTTACATGGCCATCTTCAGTCCATCATTGCTCTCCTGGAAGTCCAATCTATTCAGCTTTTCCAGAGTTATAAATTTAATACTTTTATATGCATGTTTTCTAAGTCCAGTTTTGAGTTTATTATTATTCTGAAGTGATTGTTACTTGATTAAGTGAATTATCTACCTGGCCTGTGCCATAGTAAGTTTGGTAGGGAGGAGGCAAAGGAAACAACTGGTTTAACAAGGGCATTCTTACACCCCTAACATAAATAAGTAAGAGATTGGGGGGAGGGGGGAGAAATTATTTAATTTTTATTTTATGTATCATATTTGTACACCCATCTCACAAGAGAGTGACCAAGTACAATCAAAGCAAATGCCAACCCAGAAAACTGAATCATTTTAATTGGACGTGCTAAGGACTTTTCTCACCAGATTCCAGGAACTCTACTCATTGCAGAGGAACGTAGCAAAATCACCCTTGTCCACCAAGGTAGGCAGAAGAATCCTGATGAATTCCCAGAAATACCACTGCTGGAAACAAGTGGTTAGATTGCCTCCATCTATTCCTGTAAAGAAATTATTCCAGCAGTGAAAGAAATATTTGACATCTGTCGATCCTGGAAGATGCATGATATGAAGAACAGTCTTGATGGCACACACACAAAAAAAGACAGAACTTGCAATATCAAACCTCTTCTTACTACTTTTTTGCAGAAACACAAATCTGCATCTTATTAATGAAATGCAGCCTCAACAACTGATATTGTTGAAGTCTGCTGAGATCATAACTGTTCAAGCAGCAACATTCTGGAGATGTAGTCTCCTGAAACCTGGAGGACATAAGTTTGGAGAGCTGTCTGCCCTTTAGAGTCCTAGGCATCAATTTGGTTCTGATTTTCTCCACACCACAGGCCAAATAATCAGTGTCAGTGCACTGTGCAAGAATTAATGGCAAACAAGCAAGATGGCCCTCTGGGAAATGTAGTCTCTTTTGCTTCTCAGTTTAACAGTTGTGGATTGTTAACATTCTGCAAATTTTGTATAGTTCTTTTTCCTTTCAAAGTGCTTGACAGTTATTTAAGATCACGAGGCCAAGGGAACATGAAATTGAGCATCATACCAGTGTAAGTTCATAGCAGAAGTGGTTGATTATCTCTACTGGGGCATTCTCAAATTTTTGAAGTAATTTGTTGCATCAGAAACTAACAAGTTGCATTTGCAATAAAATACTGCATTGTTGAATGTTGATGTTCAGAATTCTGGTGCCTTCTTTCTATGTTCTTCCCCAACAAGAATTCTACTGTTTTCTTCTCAACAGTTCGACACATTCTGTGCTTACTAAGTATGCTAATTCTTCACAGGGCTGTTCTTGATGGGTCATTGGGCAAGGTGATAATTAAAAATTCTAGCTTTATGAATTTTTCATTTGCAAGAAATGTCAATTTAATAGTGGCTGTTGTCATTTAGAAAAATGAAAGGGATCCCACTTCACCACCATTCATTGCTGATTTTCTTTTATGTTCTCTTAACCGTCCATCAAACTAAAGAACACATGACACTTCCAAGTATTCCCCCCTCCTCTGTCTTCTGACATGGTGAAATATTCTTTTGCATTGTTTGATTCATGATACCTGGAAAGCTTCAGTGAGGAAAGGGGAACACATTTTTTTTTAACTTTAGCATTGCATTATCTTAAGGATACAAGCTCTGCTCCTTTTTATCTCATTAACTACTATGTGCAATATGAGCAGGAATATCAAGCAAGGGATTTTATCCTTGTTCCTCCTCTTGCTTCCCACTCACGGGAAGCATTTAGGCCATTTCCCCACTAGTTAAAACATCCTCCAGAAATAGAGAATCTACATCTACATACAGTATCTGTAGATGTAAATCTGCAGATGCAGATTTCAACAGATAGGACTGCACAAAAAAGGAATTGCAACTAGCCTGCCTTCCACTGAGGATCTGTATACTGCATGTGCCAGAAAGAGAAAGTATCTATAGACCCCTCACATCCTGGACATAAACTGTTTCAACTTCTCACCTCAGGACACTGCTACAGGGCATTCCATGCCAAAACAACTAGACACAAAGACATATTTCCCCCATCCCGTCACTCTGTCCCCCACTCCCACAGCATTGTCTTATGCCTAAGGATATCTAACCATGTAGTAGAGCTGTATTGCTATTATCCTTCTTATCTTTCTCATTTTCTCATCTTCTCATCTTTCCTACTACCTTCTCCTGTTGGTATCTTATAATTTATTATTTGTTTGTATCTTATGATTAATGATTGTATTTTATGATTTATATCTATCACTTACCATTTTGTTACTTATACGTACACTGAGAGCTCATTCACTGGAGATAAATTCCTTGTGTATCCAATCATACCTGGCCAATAAAGAATATTCCTATATTGCTCTACCTATTCCTATACATCTACATCATCTACACCTATACCTACATTTACATCTAGCTAGCTAGCTCAAGGCTGACAGATGGGTTCTTCGTGTTCTCTGAGGTTGAATATTTTCCTGCAGACATTTTGTTCCTGGATTAGGCAACATCAGTACATGGGAGAGTGAATCTGGCTTGTTTTTCAAAGAGAAGAAATTAGGGAAGAAGCAATACCCTAATAAAACAACTAGTAAAAAAGAAATTATCTTTAGATCGAAACTATCAGCGCAAGCCAAATTCACTTTTCCATACAGTGCTGATCTTACATAGACTGGTACTGAAACAACTATAGGAAAAGAACCAAGTTTAGAGAACACCAAGAACCCAGAATTTGACAGACTCATCCAAATATCATAATAGTTATGAGGACAAATTTTGTATCCTTTCAACAGTGATTGAGTGATGCTTTGAAGACACTAATGAGACATTAGTAGGGAGATGCCCTTTAGGCAAGGTCATCACTAATGAGTTATAGATCTAGTTATCCAATCATCTTCTCAATAAAGCAGAAATAAGGACAGTGATAGCTTTCAAGTGATAGCTTAATGATGCAAGAAGACACTAAAATTCAGTAGTGGGGAAACGGCTTTAAGAGTTCCCCCTTTCCCCTCTTGTTTCTTACAGAATAAAAGCTGGCTTCCTTCTTTTTCCTTTCTCCCATAAGAATCGAAAGAACCAGCCTCCAGTAACTAACTAATTAACTAACTAAAATAAACGAATAAATAACTTTTATGCAATGTAATTTCTTTTTTTAAAAAAATCTTACTTGTCAGTTGGGACCATAAGCATATTTAAATGTTTGGTCCGGCCAGAGATAGAACTCCAGTAAATGAACTTGTTTGAAAGAAACTTGGATGTTGTTGTATTTATGGAAAACATGCAAGAAATTTTTGTAGTGATGTCAGAAGCATCTCAGTCAAGCATGAGAGTAAGATTTTATTTTTACTGAATACATAGATGATATGGGATAAAACCAAAATTTTGCAGTGAATGTTAGATAAGATTGTATAATGCAACAATAAATATGGATCTGAACATGAATGCATGGGACCTCAAGAGAAAATGGAAGAAGCCATTGCAATTTAAATATAAATGACCACACACATACACACACCCAAAAAAAACTCTACAGCAAGTAGATGAAATTGGTAGAATGATGTAGGAAAATGGATGGAGAAATTTTAAAATATGCCAATAGAAAGGTAGCAGGTTGCAATGAAGAATTAATCAGCTAATCCCATACTCTATAAGTCAATTAACCATATAGTATCAGTGTGGTATACTGTACATACGCTGAAGATATTGCCATTTGCTGATGGCTTAAGATGGACTCCATATATGAGACAGAAGCTCTGGTGAAACAGAAAAAAGACTCAAAATATTTCTGAAAAGCACAATCCCCAGATTTACACAATACCTGAAATCTTTTGAGAATTTTCTTTCTGTGTCGTCTGTGAAGTCACAGTTGAAGTGGCTTATAGCTTTGTGGCTCCTATTCATCTCTGGAGGAAAAAAAAAGGCTCAGGAGATTGGCAAGACTTTATAATACAGACATGGCATTTGTAAAATCATTCTGCTGCTGGGTTCATTTTTTTTGTATAAGGGAAATTTGGACTGAAGAGACCTATGCCCTGCAAATAGAGCAGGTTGGTTTTTTTTTTCCAAAGTGTATTTTCATGCAAGGATGTTTTTGGGGGAAAGTATTGAAGGGAGGGATATCTAAGATATTAGGTGAACTTAGAGGCTACACATTGGGAACATTTTCATTAAAAAGGAGAGATGGTGTGCTATGGAGATTAAGTTGGGGCTAATGCCAGAGACCTCAAGGTTTCTGTCCACCATTACTCATGGGTGAGTCATGTACTAGTGACTCTCTAAGCCCAGCCTACTTTACAGGGTTCTTATGGGGAAGAATTGATATAGGAAAATGCTATGAGTAGAAAACTGCTGCTCTCTGAGCTTGGTTATTTTCTCCCAAAGTTTTCAATACCCAAACTAGGTAACATCATCAGTGCTTGTCACTGGTCATTGACTAGTACTGATGATGTTACCTAGTTTGGATAATGAAATGTCTGCAAGAAAACAGGGAGCACCAAGGACCCCCTCATTTCAACACTGAACAACAAATATTCTCCTTTATTGAAACTGCTACAAGCTCTAGGAAGAAAGGTGGGATATAGATATAACAAACAAGCACATTCAAAAGCAAGTCATCAAGTGAGTATGTGTCCATAAAATTTCTCCCAATGTTAATCTAAAGTGTTGTTTAAGAATTTAAACATAAATTGTCAGATATCTCTCTTCTCCCAGAATAATTTTTTTTCCTAACCACCAAGCTTTCTAAACATATGTTCAATGGTGGGATTGTTAAATTACCCACCCCCTGCTATCAAAGTGTATCCAGGGCACTGCGCTGTGCTGCAATGGAGAAATGGGCAATGGAGCGGCTGGTGCAAAGGAAGGAGAAGGCCGCTTTCCCTCTTTCTTCTCCCTGCTCCTCTTCCTTCCCTCGTGCCAGCTGCTCCATTTCCCATTTTTCCATTGTAGTGCAACACAGCGCCCAGGATCCACTTTGATAGTGGGGGGAGGGCATAATTTAACAATCCATTCATCCAGGGTCAGTTTGGCTGTCACGGGAGAGCCATCCCACATGTGCGGCAAAGCTGGAGGACGGGGATGGGCTATGCCTCCCATGACAGCTAACCTGACCCTGGGCGAACCTGTTGTTAAATTTTTTGAATCCCACCGCTGCATGCGTCCCTTGGACTTGAATTTGAAACTTATGCTGGGTGAACAGCAGAATTTTATTTTGGGAACAGGGCAGGATCTTGGTTTGCTTCTTCTGCCTGTGAGACAACAGCAACAAAAGATTTTTGGTTCTTGGGAGAGTATGTAGTTCTCCTTCAGTTTGGCAAGAGAAGATTTGCCTCAGATTTTCTCTCAAAGGAGAGGTAAACATTAGAAAAAAATCTCATAGGTGGTGGAGATATTGACAGGATCTGCAGTCTCCCTGCCTTCTCCTGCATAGTTGAATCAGAAGGGAAGACATTGTCAGCCCTGATTTGAACAGCTGAGTTTAATTTTCGATTGTTTTATGATTCCTGTATATGTTCCATTCTGTTGGTAGCAGCTTTGCTTGCCTTTGGATTGAATATGACAACAGAAACTCACAATAATAAAAGTATTAAATGTAATATTTATTCAAAATACTTTTCAAGAGACTTATTCCCTGGAGTGTTCTGAGCAGCAACCTAACTGGAAAAAAGAACTGTGATTTATTTCATATCCTAGGAATAAATGTACATGGAGGATAATATTATTGATACGTAGCTAATGTTTTGACAATGTGTGTAAATCTGGCAACACACACTGTTAGAAAAGACTGTGATTCCGATCATGTTTTGCTTGTGGGTTTCCACTGACATTTGGTCAGCTATTGTAGGAGAAGAATTTTGGTGCAGATGGACTTTTGATTTGATCCTGTGTGTTTCCTCTTAATGTTCTTAAGAAAAACATTCCTAAATAAAAGCTTAGCTACAGTACTTTAGTGATTCCTTATGATGTATTAATGCCTTACTGCTACCCTTAAAAAAGCCTTCTGAAGCTCTTAATTCAAAAGCACAGTACAGTATCTGGGTACTCATTGTTAATTGGTTCCAGATGAGTATCAAACAATTTTTTCCCATAAGGAATAATGTAGTGAGTCACAAGGCAGCAAACACTGACAAGTTCTAGCTTGTGCTTGAGTACTAAACAAATGATGAGTATCAGGACAAACTTTTTGTGTCAAAATTGTTAAGTACCAAATTTGGTGAGTTTCAAAGCAGTTGAGTTCCTGGGTACCACCCTACTTCATATTTATGCTTTCTGTGACTACTTCTTTTCATTATATTTGGTTGTTTGTGGTATCAGAAGCAATTGATGAAAATTTGAAACAGGCAAGCTGCAAAACACATACAAGTCTCTCTGAATTAGAAAGCTAAGTATTCTTTGCCATGTCACAGAGGCTACAGTTTAGAAATAATCTCAAATTGTGTTTTCTTTATCCATCACTGTATAACCTTGAAGGGCTTTGGACTGATTGGAATATTCCTGCTTCATGATTTTTCCTAGGTGAATAGAAATGGATTGGAAACTCATAAAAAGTGCATGTTTTATTTTACTAGCAGATAATCTATTAAGGCTGCAGGGGGTTCCATACAGAAAAATCTCTTTCCATTAGTTCTTCTTTTTCTCCTTTTTTCTTTTTATTGAATACCACCCCATGAGGATTGGCTCGAATGAAAAATAAATCAAAAGATATAAAAGTGCCACTGTGGATACGTTAACTAATTCTAGTGCCCAAGTAGCATCAATTGTGAGTAGCAATGAAAGAGGCATAAGCCACTCTCCCTGCCACTGTAGACCACATTAAAAGTTTTCAAGAAAGCAGTTCTGTTTTTAAAGCCATTACAGGCATCGCAAATTAGATCAGACTTGTGGCTCTAGAGAAGAGATTATTTACATTTTGTCTTGATGTGCATTTCGTCAGCTACTGTGAGGCACCTTATCCGCCATTGCTATTAGCTTTAATTGGGGGAGAAAGGCAGAATAGATGGAAGGGAGAAGACTAGCCTTAAGGGGAAAGAAAGAATTAATAGGAAAAATGTTTAGCACACCTGTCTGCAGGTAAAGAAAGAAGGGGGACCACTATCATATGTGGCACAGCAAATAGCATTAGTAGTATGCAGATTAGTCAAGATCCAATAGACAAGAATATTTGTAGGTCAGAGTTGAACTGTGGAGTCCTTGGTGGCTCTCTGAGCTTGGTTATTTTCTTGAAGAAGTTCTATTACCAAACTAGGTAACATCATCAGTGCTAGGAGGGAGTGGGATTTGCTTTCATTTTATACATCAATGACTTGTCCTGTCAGTGTTAGTGGGTGTGGTCTTGACAGCTCCTTGATTACGCTATTGTTTACTGTTTTGGTAGTTCTTTGATTATGGTATTGTTGACAAACCGTTTAGTCTTGTTTGTCTGCTTTGTTTTTTTTTTTGATATTGTTTACTTCTTGATTGTTGGTCTAGTGTTAATCTTAGTGAAACATCTGCAAGAAAACAACCAAGCTCAGAAAGCTACAAGGACCCCACAGTCAAGGTCAGAGGCGGGTTGCTCTTGCTTTTGCAAGAGGTTCGCTGGTCACACGTGAGCATTTGGGCTCATGCGTAGCGACAGGGAGGCAGCTGATGATTAAAGCAGCTCCAGTGAGTACAGCAGGGGCAGCATGGAAGTCACCTGGGCAGTGTGGGCAGCAGAAAGGTGAGTTATTTAGTGATAGCTTAGGGCAAGGGTGGGTGAGCGGGGCCAGCCAGAGCTCAGAGCAAGAGGTTCTCCCGAACCTCTGCAACCATGCAGCAGCCCACCCCTGGTCAAGGTCCAATTCAAATGTGAGATTCCAAGATGGTGTGGTTTGATTCAAACCTGTGATCTGAGATTAAGCTATCAGTTCAAACCAATTCTAAACTTGACTGGGCAAAAGAATCAACCATCAGTCATAATGAGAAAACATTAAAACATTGTAACTTCTTCGTTATTTGGCAGAACGGGATGCAAAACACTCCGCTTCCTTCTCCATGCAAGCTTTCCTTAAGAAATTCTAGTAGTGGAATGAAAAGGATTCTTATTCTGATACATCAAACAGAGACTTCACCATAGTGATATGTGTGATCTTAAGGAGAAATGCAAACATTTTAAGCTCCATATTCAATATATTTACCAAGAGCAAATGTTGGACAGATGGAAATTATCTGTTAGAGAAAATGTTAACAGGACTGAAAAACTGTGACCTAATTTGAATACATATCACCACTGTTGTAGGATTTTTTTCCCAAAGCTTTTGGTTGTTGGGTTAGTTTTTCATCCAGAATAATTTCACCCACGTTTCCAAAATCACTAATAAAACAACTATCTTTGCTTTCCAGTATTTCATGAATGAACACCCTGAAATTAATTTTAAACATAGTTTCAATAATTGAGATGTATGCATTTTCAGACTGTCAAATTTTTATCATATTCTTTTTCATTAAGAAATATGATTTTTTTTCATATCCATTGTCTGCATTTTCCTTGAATATTTCCCTCTAGATAAATTCTCATAACTATTTCTTAAGGATTAATAATCTATTAATATTCTAATTAAGCAACCTTCACAATCATGTTTTATGATCAAGAATGATGCAATCTTTTCTGTAGATGCTTCTTCAGTTAATGGAACTCAAGCTATTCAGAAGAAAGGCATGCACAATAAGAAATATCATTTTCCTCTTGATTAGGTGAGGTTCCTCATCTTCTACACTACAGAAAGAACATAGAGAATTAAAGAATTTGTTTCAGTAGAGACTTCAATCCATCATGTCGAATTGCCATGACTATATATTTTGTAATGATAAATTTAATCAAAGTTTTATATAAATGCCTTTATATCAATAGTGAAATTGCAGTTTTAAAAAATATATGCATGTTTCAAGCCTCAAACATGTGTATTATTTAATGTTCTACTTGATCATTTGATACTTTGTGAATCTAATAGTCAAATAAAGGAAATTTCAGTACTCAGCCTTCCTTATTTCATTCTTATGAAATATCACCAAAATCCATTATGAAACTAGCTGTCCTTCCCTGATCTTCAGCATATTCCTTTCATTGATTGAATAGACTTTGAAATATTTCATACCTATTCCACTTGGACCGCAAAATGTCAGGCTGCCTGTGTAAAGCTTTAAACTGGATTCTAAAAATAGACTTCAGAGCACTTGGAGTCCAAAGTCAGCATCTATTCGGAACTCTTTAAAGCAGCTGTATCCTTTCCAAGCACCACACAGTTGCCTTCTTCAGATGTCATACAATTTGCGGGAACCATGTGGCTGCTTCTTGAACGTTCCCATATATTCTGAACCATCTTTCCAGAATGAAATACAGAACAGTATTTCATAGCCCTATTAAAGGAACTTCTCTCTTCTCAAACAAACTCACCTTTACAAGTGCTAGATCGAGCCAATGCAGTCTCTGGCTGAAATTCTGAGAATCAGGTACAAGACTCCGGAGAGCAAATATGAAATTGATAATCTTGAGGATTTAAGCTGTGAAGGCAGAAATGGATGAGTCTCTTTTTGACTGAGTGTAAGATTCCATGATGTTGAGCAAAATGTTCTAAACCAGAAATCTACTCAACTGTCATTCAAGCCAAGGCAAGACTTTAGAATTGCAGCGGATCCTATTTTTATATAATCTATATTATCACAAAAGTCATTCTACTAATGTTTGCTTATCCTGAACAAAAGGTCTGGTTGAGCTCTTGCTACTTATTATGCCATTGATCTACCACAGGGGCATCAAACTCACGTCATCATCACGGCGTCATCACATGACGCACCTCAAATTTTTCCCCTTCACTAAATCGGGCATGGGCATGGCCCGTGGTCTGCAAGTTTGACAGCCCGGTCCTACCAGATGCTAGTTCAAAAATCTCCAGTTCGGAGAAAGGGGCGGGGCCTCAAAGCAGCGGCACGGGATATCCATCGTCTCTTTCGATGGGATCTCGAACTAGGGCAT
>JANHFL010001563.1:137409-149105 GCA_032468155.1 Oxyrhabdium leporinum | reverse complement strand
TCACTGTTAGGAAGTTTCTCCTTAATTCCAGGTTGCTTCTCTCCTTGATTAGTTTCCACCCATTGTTTCTTGTCTTGTCTTCTGGTGCTTTGGAAAATAAGTTAACCCCCTCTTCTTTGTGGCAGCCCCTCAAATATTGGAATACTGCTATCATGTCATCCCTAGTCTTTCTTTTCTCTAGACTAGCCATATCCAGTTCCTGCAACCATTCTTCATATATTTTAGTCTCCAGACTTTTAATTATCTTACTTGCTCTTCTCTGCACTTTTTCCTAGGTCTCAACATCTTTTTTGTAATGTGATGACCAAAACTAGATGCAGTATTCCAGGTGTGATCTTACTACTGTTTTATAAAGCAGTACTAATATTTCACATGATTTTGATTCTATGCCTCTGTTTATACAAGCAGCTATTTTGGCTGCTGCTGTACACTGGAGGCTCATATCTATGTGATCGTCCACTAGCACTCTATGGTGAGTTATTTAGAAATGAAATTTCTTTATGGCACATTTTTTTTTTTTATATTTTATCACAAGGTGATAAAAGTGTCCAAATGTATCTGGATGAAAATCAACACAATATAATTTTGGAAATCAATTTGGAATAATCAAAGAATTTCCTTTGTAATATATTCAAACTATAATCAGGACAAGGCAATAATTTATACTGATATTTACTTCCATAGTAACTACACGGAGAACAGCTGTTAAGGATGGAGTCACAGCTTTAGATACATGTGCTTGGCATGCAGAACAGTTATTGTGCATTGTGTAGTACTTTCTGGCCAGACTGGAAAAACAGTCTAATAGGACTGTATGATGTTTCTAAGCCCTTTGTGTAATGAATTGAGGGACACACTCCCTAAAGGAGGTGGTACCTTAAGAAAGAGATGGGAGGAGCCAGAACAAAGAATCATAGAACCATAGGGCCAGAAGGAACCTTCTAGGTTTTTTAATCCAATCCCCTGGCCTGGCTGGAGGCCTTATATTGGACAAATCTTTCCCATTAGTTTGCAACGGTTGTCCAATCCTGTCTTGAAAACTTCCAACAATGGTGCAACTACAACTCCAGGGGGCAAGCTGTTTCACTGGTTTGTTTTCTCACTGTCAAGAAGTTTCTCCTTATTTTAATGAAAATTCAAATTTAATTACACATTAATCAGTCAATCATTTAAATCAATAATCACTTTTCTTCCAAGGGATTTAGATGCGGATCTCCACCTATTTTATCCTTACAATGGCACTATGGATAGATTAGGCTAGGAATGAGTGATTGGCCAAAAGTTTCTAGGTGAAGATCCATGAATGAAAGTAGATATGAAGTTTAGTCTCCCGGGTCTTAGTCTAATACTTTAACCACTGTGCCACACTGACTCTCACATATATTATTATATGCTTCTAAGGCATCGTGATGGAAGTGGTGAAAAAGATAAGAGAGCCGGACTTGGTTTGCTTAGTTGTGGCCACCATTGTGACAGATTGTACTCTAGGCATGTAGTACAAATGGTGATGACATGAAAACAATGGACTCTGATGCCACAATTCAAACCTTGGCCTTTTATACATATGCCACAACATTGCACACAGGTTTGTGTTGTGACTTTCTGTTCTCTGTTTTACCAGTTGCCCCTCACCTGCCTCCCTCACCTATAGTCACCGTTTTGAGAAAAATCAAAAAATAAATAAGTAAGTAAGCATGTGCCAGGGAGAGCAGATACCAAACAATGTGGAGAAAATTGAATAGATAACCAGATTTGTTAGACAGTATTTTCTCCCTTCTTGAGCTTCAGCTGAGAATGGCCAAAATGTTGAAATGCTAGAAGACTGCTCCGGTTCTTGTTTACAGACAAATATGGTGTACGTGTAGAATAATTACGTTGTTCCTTCTTTCCTTATCCATTCTCATTCAATTGGATGAAAAAACATATGCTTCAGAAATCCTTTCGAAGAAGAAAAACATATTGAAGAATTGCTTATTTTATGGGTGAAGTGTGATGCCCGTGGACTTTTTTTTATGACAAGCAGGTCAGCTCATGCCTGCAGCTGTCCTGCTTTGCTCATATCAGTATTTCTCAACCTTGCCAATTGTAAGATTTGTGGACTTCAAATCCCAGAATTTACCAGCCAGTATGGGAATTCCTGGAGTTGAAGTCCACACATCTTAATGTTGCTAAGGGAGGAAACACTGGACAATACAATCCTCTTCCCATTAGTTTGCAAGCGTCCCTGGCTTCTTTTTTTCAATTCAATTTCATGAGAAGATATCATATATATATATATATATATTTAAAAAAACCTGGGAAGTATGGCAGCCAGGAAAGTTTCAAAACAATAGAAGAACAATAACAGCAAAATAAGCAGTTGTGTCCTGTACTCTTTGTAACAATCACCACAAACAAATATAAGTTTAGAAACTCCTTTGCTAGAAACGTGAAAGGAGTTTTCAAGCATCTGAGAACAATGTAGAAGGCCAGAAGAAACCTCTGAGAATTTGCAAGGCAAACTTAGAAGAACTAACCCCTCTCCCCACCCCAACTCTATGATCGAGTTTCTTTCTATCTCTCTTCTTTAATTTTTAAACCAACTGAAAGTAACCTCAAAATACATCAAAAGCTATGCTTCTTAAAAAAAAAAAAGTCCTGGTGAAAATTGCTTAGGCCTTTCCTGTTTAATTTTTTTATCTTTTCTTTATTGGATTAGAAGAATCAGCCACGCAACATTTTTTTAAAAAAAGATTAATACTAATTTATTAATGATTAGATGGTCAATACACAGCTCAGCAGACCAGTTAGACTATCGCAGTATTACATAGGATGGTCTGATATGAAAACTACAGTCTTCAGCCTAAATATTAAATATTTAGAGTTCTGTTTTCTTGCACCTTCACACTGTAATATAAAGCAAAACAGGTGTGGATTTGGTTTATTATTGAAGAAGTATTTAGCAACCTCCTGTAATCCTGTTGGATTATTTTTTTTTAGAGAATGCAAGAATTAATGACATCATTATAAGTAAAGATATAAAACAAGAAATTATTATTTGTGGATTGAAGAGGACGATAAGACTTTTTAAAGAAACCATAACTGCTTTCCAAAAAGAAAAACAAAAAAACACAAAATCCTCTGGTTTTTGATTTGATTGTTGCTCCATCAGCTTCATAAACCAAAGACTTTGTAACTGACATATGCATTCTCACTTTCAAGGAATGAAATGTTTCACTTAGCAACACAAAGTTTGGGCTCAATTATGGTTGTAAGTCGAGGACTACCTGTACTCTATGGCTTATCTGGTGGACTACCTTCTAGCTTGCATTGAGATCAATAATGAAACTCCCTTTGAATGTAAAAATGTTGAACTGCAATGGTGTGATTAAATGAAGAAATTGTTTGAATGAGTGGGCGGCTTAAAAACGATTCCTTCTTTTAAGCAGAATTAAATGTTCGCGGCTTTTTTTTCCTCATTTCCCTTTTTAAAATTGCATTTTGCTAGTTTCCTGAGAGAGGGGCATAGTTTTCATTTTAATTCCCCACCCATCTTTTCAGAAAATCAGAGCTTTATAGTTCCACAAATCAGGGAAACATCAGGGCCGTAGGTCCAGAACATTGCTTATTTGGAAAGCTGAATCAAATGATTTTTCACTTATCAATTCATTCCTGAGTTTCTGTATTAGAAGCAATTGAACAAACAAGTTGCCCCTTCAACTAAGCACACTATCTGATGTTAACTTTTTCAACACAGTTTATTTGGCGTCATTTGCCCTCTTCCCTTAACCTAGTTAACCTGATGTAATTCTCTAATGCTAGCCACAAAAATCATGAGAGAGAATACAGCCAGAAAATGTAAAGAGGAAAAAGAAATGAGATCTAGAGATTTACAGTAATCGGAAAGAAGAAAAAATCATTTGGCTTCATCGCAGTAAGCGTGGAAGCTGTTGAAAAAAGAATGTGAATTTTGATGTAATGTGGATGAGAAAAAAAAAGCTTTTTATCATCTTCAGTGTCATCATTCATTCAACAGTTGTGGTTGTGATAATAATCATAACTGTAGAATTGAACAGAAAGATAGTAGCTAGTTAAAACACTTTCTCGAGAACTGGCTGATATCTTACTAATTAAAAGGGATATACAAACAATAAACCAAGAGAGTGACCTGGATAATTTTCCTATGTTGGAGGCTTGTTCAAATTTTGAAGAATCTCATGAGACAAAGGAAAAAAAATGAAAAGAAACCAAGTTCTATGACATTATTTGAATGGATGAAAGATTAAATTTGTTAGAAGTAAAAGGAAAGAATGTAAAATTGGTTTATTTGATCAACATTAAAATAGATACGTTGAATTATTGTTACTTCTTTTAACCCATAGTGGAATTTTGCTGAAATGATTATGCTTTATTAATTGTTAATAGATAAGAGATGGAATATGGGATGAAGAGATACTTTGTTACATTTCAAGAAGAGGTGATAAGTAACCAAAAGTTATACTTGTAATGAATGTGGAAAGTCACATCTTTCACATACACACACACACACACACACAGTATATGGGGGTTCATTCATTTATTAAATTAATCTGACAACTAATCACTTACCTTTGTAAGCATACAGACTGTACACAAAACCAAAAAAATAGAACATATAAGTAAAATACAGTTAAAATACAACCCAAAAGTTATTAAAAGCACATCTAAACAACAATAAAACCAGTCAATGTCCTACATATCAGGGTTATTTATTGATAGGGTGGTTATTGCCAGAAAAATAAGTGAAAAGAACTTTCCTTATTCTCAGCAAAGTGCAGAAAGATTATAAGCTGGTTTTTCTGAATGTCACAAGCCTAATGACGTTGTAAAGAGGAATAGGACAGACAGCAGAGGATGCAGAAGGACGTGTCAGAACTTGTAGGAAGCTGCAGAAAAGAAAGAATGCCCAGGGAAGACTGGGTCTCTAGAGAAATCTACTGTAATGCAGTGAAGTTTATAAAAAAAGAATTTGAAATAAGATGTGATGCCTCAATTAACAGCACAGTTTCTTATGAAATCAAATAATCACCCCATGACAGATAACCATGCTGAAAACCTAACCTGATTGGATTTCTCTTGACCATGGTCCTTTTTCATTTTCTTTGTTGAAATATAAGGACTCTAATGTTTCAGCCAGAGGTTGTAGCTGCCCCATATTTCTTGGCTCTCAAACTTTTTTGTGTGTCATTGTCTTAGTTGGCAAAAGATTTTGGAAACAGTTCAGGTAGTGTAGCTTCTTTATTGCAGACAAGAAGAGAACAGTTATAAGGAATAATATGCCTTCTGCAACTCCCAGAAATAAGAACCTCTTTATATGTCAGGGTTTAAATTTAGGTGTTTCCTTCCCACCTTTCCAGGTTTGCATCGCACACATGTCAGAAGCACCAAGGCACTTTCGGGTGGAAAGGATTAGCTGGTGACATTACCATTCCCTGCGGGACACCCACTTGGGGCTCCTTTCATGTCCTCATCAGGAGTTGGAGCAAAGGACAGGAGCTCAACCCAGTCCCATGGCAGCATCTGGGTCTCGAACGCGGGCTTGTTAGCCTCCCAACATCCTAACCACATGAGTCATCATGCTCCTTACCTTTCCAAGTTAATGGAAGCAGATGGGATTTTGGTGGCTCTTGCTAGTCTGAGTACTTTCTGCTATATCAGCCTAATTCCTAACAACATCGTGCATTTTCATTTTAAATTACGTTTGTGTAAATGAAAATTAAGTCTAAACAATAGCGATGCTATTAATGGATATGTGAAGTTAAAATAATTTGCCTCTCTGGTGGTAGCAATCTTTGTTTATGTAAATAATATTGAGGGAGGTGAACCCTCTGTTAGACCTCTTTCTAGATTGCATTAGCCCATCTGAAACCAATACAGAATGTCAGCATGCATTTAGAAAAATGCCTGCAATAAGTGGCTTCAGCAAGCAATTCAATGTTCCTATCCATGTCTAGACAAAAAGAGCAGGTGTTGGAAACAATCATGAGAGCAAAGGATTTGGCAGGGAAAACCACTTGTTATCTGGTACCCACAGGTAGGCAATCCAAGCGTGAATGCTAGCTTAATGTATCCATATTTTTAAGATGTCCTCATTTTGTTTACTTCTTCAAACACTGTTTGACTCCTCTTTGGCCTCTATCTCCATGTCAACTTAGTTATGGAACACTGCAGGGAAGTTCACGTTTTAGAATTATTTTTATAGAAGGCCATTTTTTTTTAAATTTTCCAGCCAGTTGCCATCATATAATTTCATTTGTGACACAGCAGAGTTTGATATTGAAATGCAGACTCTTCGTGTGCCTCAGACATAGTTTAAATGAAATATCCATTAAATTCACATTCAATCAGTTCTACCCCTCAAGCTGGGGTGGGCGGGGAGGTAGCTATGAAGCTTCCTTGCTTTCCCAGACATATGCTGGATAGCTATGCTGCCTGAGAAGTGCCGTTAAAAACCAGTTCTGAAATAAATGTGTGAAGAAATAGGGGTGGATTTAATTGATCATATATGGCAAGCTAAGTTTATTATGTTCCCTTTTATTCTCCTACACTAAAGTTTATTTGTATGGTCTGGGTCCCTTCTGTATCCAGATTCCTTGTGGTTGGTTACATTAAGGGTGGTATTAAACCCATTCTTAGGATTTTGTTTTCAAAAAGAAATCTGCAGTTTGCTGAAAGGCTGCATACCAATGGGACAAACCAATTCTGTAAAGGAGATGAAGCGCGCGCATGGGGGGAAAGCTAATATAAGTGACCAAGTTTGGAGTAGTGGTCAAAGTGTTAGCCTAGAAACTAGGAGATTCTGAGTTCTAGTCTTCCCTTTCGATACAGAAGCTGGCTAGATAACTTTGGGCCAGTCAGTCTCTTTCAGCCCAATCCCCCACACAGGTTTCTCGTTATGGGCAAAAAAGGAGGAGGACTTTTCGTCATACTGGCCAGCTTGAGTTGACTATATACTATATAAATAAAAGTGAGATAAAAGTCATCTGATTTTTCAGAGTATCGGCAGTTGGGATAGACTTTCAAGTTAGAATAACAAGATCAGGACAGAAATATGACACTCAAACTGTCCAGGAAACTTTATGTTGAGTGTATGTTGGATACATTAAAGAAGTTGAAACTTAAGAAAGGAAATGAGTCCTAAACCAATATTTGTTTTGCATCCCAAAACTGCTTTGAAGGGCAGAGAGTTTATGGAGGCAGTGAAACTCATGGGCTGATTGCTCACAGTATCTCCAGAGGCCATACATCTCACAATGGACAAAGCAATTGCAACTTTGTAGTTTGTCTGTGAGAACCACAGAAGCAGCAGAAAAGTCACCTAAGTCATACTGCAAACAGCGCATTGATTGATTGATTGATTGACTGACTGATTGATTGATTGATTATGTGCCATCAGGTCAGTACCAACTCTTAGTGACTGACCATGTAGATTTCCTCCATAGCAACATGTCCTTTATCAGTTTCTTCAGCTTATCTACAAATTGCTTTGAGTTGCTTTGATAAAATTATTGGCTACAATGGGGCGATTCCATTGAATCTTCACTTCATTGAAATACCCCTTTGGAGATTCCTGACTTTGTGCAACCTTTAGTGCTTCTTTCAGGCTCCCTTTGCTTTCTTCCTTTCATACTGCCTGCTTCCCACCTGAAATTTGGAGGTGGAGAATGACTCCATCTCACTGGCAAATGGAAAGTGTTGAACAAGAACTGCTCTTCAGTGATTTTTGATGCAGTCAGCTGAAAACTTCCATTGCAAGTTATTAAATATTAACTCGCCCAAGTTTGCTTCTCTCACTATAAATGAAAGGATTATAAGAGGGAAAAGGCAGGAGAAAGAGTTATTTACCCTGGCCTGAGTGGAGCACCGTTCTTTTTGAAAGCAATTTGGAAGACTTAGAGGCACGCTTCTTTAGCTATATTTTAAAGTGTTCCTTCTTTTCTTTTGTCCTCATAAGAGTACCATGTAGAACTTTGCTCATACCATAGGAAATCTGGTGATTGCACAGAAAGAGAAGATAAGCTTCCCCAAACTATTGTGCCAATAGTAATTGTCAAAAGCATATGATTTCCCATTATTCTGTTCCTTGCCAGACTCATAGTAGTTAACACCAGAAACTCAAGGAGGATTACTTTGATCTCCCGGAGTGACTAAACCTTGTTAGCCTATTCATTCTCCAATTAGGTTCTGTGGCAAATAGAATAACCAGAGTTTCTTTTTTCCCCTCCCTCTCTCTGTTTTGCTGTCATTGAGATTAAGTACTAATGTCTCATTAGCAACAGGTTATCATTTCATGTTGAATGATTCCAGCTCAGGCTATGCAAACAGCACAATGATGCCAGAGTTTCGAAGACAGAAGGGGTTTTATTTTTGAATTCTCCCTTGCTTTAGCTGAAGGAAAATTAGAGTCACAGAGGGAGCATCATTGAAATTGCTCTTCCCTATGTGCTTGTTATGGTTTTCTTTGCCAGAAGTTGTGGTGGGCTTATACGTGTAACCAAGGAAGACGTTCTGAGAAGGAATCTTCAACCTTCCGCATCCTGGATGCTTGTTTTGCCATACAACAGCCATTTTGTGATTTCAGAATTCATTCCTCCTGCTGTCAGTGGGTCTAGGCCTTTTGCAGGGTATGGGTTGATGATAGAGATTGGGTTCCCACTTTGCTGTAAGTCACAAAATGGCTTTTGTTGTTGTTGTTCTGGCTTAAAGTGGTGTTCAAATGCAGCCACTGAGATCTGCCAATTATATTTCATGCAGGAGATGGCTGGCCTGGGATCACCTGTGCCTACACATCATCCCAAGAACTTACCACCAAAATGTAGTGGTAAAATAACCACATGATGATAGTGAAACTTGGTGCATGTGTGTGTCTGTGTCTGTGTTTAAAATTAAAGATGGGGGTTGAAACAACAGGGCTGTGGGAAGAAAAACACATTCATTTCCAAACATCAATATCCTCAAAAAAAAAAAAGGAGAGTTTTCATCCAAAAAAGAAAGTCAATTTTTCCACATTTTTCATAGATCATTAGAGGGGAAATAAAAAGATCACTAGAAAGGCTTGGTCTGATATTTTTTATATGTTTTTCACTTTAGGGGTAGGTAGTGGGAGAGTTAAATTTTCATTTTTTATAGAGATTTGGATAGAATTCTACAGAAGCCACTTCCAGGATAGGTTTAAGTGTCAGCAGAAATTGTAGAAGGTCTGTAAAAAGAGTGAAGCCAAGCAACCGGGTCTCTTCTCTTTTTTGGGGGGGTGTGAAACCAGGGGACTTTGTGTTTTGAAACAGCTTTGAAGGAATGCTTCATTCAAACTTTTATCAAAATAAGGACCTCTCCTGTGATTGGTACAGCCTTAATGTGCTGATTCGCACATCAGAAAATTCTCCTAGAGAGTTTGTAAAAGTTTCTAAGAAAGTGGAGGGAAGGGAAGTCAGTTAGAAGAGGAAGGACATGTAGAACCAGGTGAGACTCATAATGAGCTTGCATGTTCATTTCGCTGGAGCTAAAATAAAGTAGTAAATATTGGGCCAAATTTACACATTTGTTGAACATTCATCAAACACTGATGAAAAATAATATTTGTAGCTCAAGGGTTGAACTGTTGGGTCCTTGATGCTCTTTGAGCACCAACAGTGACAGGGCAAGCCACTAGTATATAAAAATAAGAGCAAACACCACTGATAATGTTACCTAGTTTGGTAATTAAATGTACTACCAACTCAGAGAGCACCAAAGACCCCACAATCCATCGAACATTTTTGTTTGTTAAATGTATATTTATTTTCCACCAAGAACTCGGTAGTGTGGGTCAGTCTCTCACCATCCCTAATATTTCCCTATAAGCTAAAGGAGAGCTACTGACCCAAAATCCCCCAGTGGGGATATTTTAACTCTAAAACATATTATGGAGGAAAAGAAGTGTCTGAAATTAGAAAGAAAATGCCTTTCTGAAAGAAGAATAAAGCAATTTGAAAAACAGATTGCATGTGCTACAATGAAAGTTATTTCTATCAATTAAATCACATACCTGTTGTGACATGTTTTGATCTCTGTGAAATCATAGCGAACTCCTTGTTTATTTACAGTAAAATAAGTAGAAAAATAATGCCAACATGAATAAAGGGAAAAATGGGAAGATGGGAACAAATGTTTGTTTACAGTGGACTCAAAGTCAGATATCCAGAACACAGCAGTTTCTGATTCTTGTTTCTTTAATTTTCTTTCCTTCCTTCAGTTTTTGTACTTTCATTTTGTATTCTCTCCTTTTTCCTTCCCATCCCTTTTTCTTTAGATTTGTCTTTTACCCACGGAAAAATTCTCAATAAAAATTACACATATATTTTAAAAATATGTAACTCAAATACGTACCCGGCAGTTTTTTCCAACTTAGCATCTTTGATGTACTAATATTACAATTTGTGTAATCTCCAGATGTCACAGCTAATGATGGCTGTGTATTCTGTAAACAATCCCCACATATCTCGATAAAACTTGGCTGTCAGAGGTCTTAAACAGAATACCATAGCTCTCAAGTAATTAAATGATTGTGGGAATATTCTTCCATTTCATAAAGCAAAATGGTGGCCTTCTGATCTTTTGTGCAAATTATATTTCTAACTATGTATGCAATTCTTAAAAGATTCTGCTCAATTTATATTGCTTGAGTTGTGTGGCAAAATTACCTGACTTCTCCACTGGAATAAATATGGTCACAAATGAAAGATGGTCAGTGGACAGAGATAACCCTGAGTTTTTGCAATTTGCTATCTGGACATTATCCTGGGGTTCTGCAAGGCTGAACTGCTGCTTTGGAGGAGACAGAGGAAAGGATGGTGACACAGTTCATTCAAGCATATGTTTCAAGTCTTTATCTTCTCCATTTGTCAGCATTTACTCAACACAATACACCCTGGACTCCAAAATAAACTTTTTGGTGGTCATATTTGCCAGCATTTCCAGCACTGTCTCTCCCTCAGTACTGTATTTTGGAGAAGTGGAGTTCTGTTGGAACAAAACATTCAGTAGCACCAGGGTTTTCCACAGTTGGAGAGCAAGCTGGGTAGCAGACACAAGTATTGTTAAACTGAATACGGAATGTGAAAGAGTAGTGGATGCGTTGTGGGGGGGGCAGGCATCCCTATAGGCAGAGAAATAGGAAACAGGATTCACCACCTCTCTCCATCTATGCTTGTACCATTTATCATGGTCCTTGGAAGAACTGGTCTTGTCCTTGTAGATAAACAGGTCTTCCTAATGCTTATTCCTTACCTGCCCAGATAGCTACACAACTGAGTAGGAGAAGGGGAAAATTTTTTAAAAATGGGAATAATTATTCAACCTTAAAAACACAGCAGTAAACTTCCCCATCCCACTCTGGATTGACTCACTCTTTTAATAAGCTCTATTGACCTTCAATTAAGGTTCAGATAAAATAAGTTGTGCAACTATAATAATCTCCCTTTAAAAAAAGCTGTCATGTAATGACTTGATTATTAAAATGTCAAGGATATTTTCTTTAATAAAAAATAATTCTGCCTGCTTTAGAGAAATAATTAACTTCTAGATATCTATAAAAAGATACAGTGATGCACATTATCTTAAGGAGTGAGAGAGAGATACAAAGAGAGATTAGAAAGACAGAAAAAGACAGAAAGACAGACAGAGGAAGGATGGAAGGAAGG
>JANHFL010001563.1:68351-87864 GCA_032468155.1 Oxyrhabdium leporinum | reverse complement strand
TTGAACCGCTAGATTGAATCAGCAGAAGTGGCCTGCAGTTCAACACTCTAACCACTGCGCCACCTAGGCTCATGAAAAAAGACTTTTTAAAATAATTGTCTAACATTACTTGTGGTCTTCCCACATCTCTAGTCTCAGCCTCCTTTCCTGCTGGAGTCACTCAAGTTAGTGGAAAATTAATAAGACATCAACAAGGGCATTGAGGGGGAACCACATAATATAGTTTGCAAAGAGAAAAAATGCAGAAATGGATGCACCTGTCAAACTATGTGCAAGGTGAAAGATAGCCATCAGATAGAGGGAAGAATTCTGGAATCAAAATATGCCTGATCCTGTTTGAGGAACTGCCAATATTGTATACTGAGTCTGTTGAAAGCTATTGTCTTGCAATGAATAGGCTGATTTTCTTCTGACTGAAGGTGGAGTATATCCCTCCATAAATTTGCCCTGGGGAAGAAGCAGTGAACTATTTCTAAGAAGAAGAAAGGTTTCAGGGTTCAAAACATACATCGAGCATCTCTAATATATCCATGGAATATGTCCATCCCATGATGGTATTAGAATAAAATCTGACTAATTTCAGGGGAAGTAGTTAAAGTTGTTGCAATCATAATGCTGATTGCTGAACTTTGAAGCAACTGGCCTTTAATCAAGTGGCTGCATGAATTAATTACTGTGAAAAGTATCAAGGACTATCTTGGGACCTTGCTGGGTGTATATTCTTCCCTTGAAAGGTATAGTTTGTTTATCTGCTAACTTATGAAGATGAATTATCGGTAGCGCCGCTAATCACTTCGGCTTAATTTAATAGCTCTCTTTTCTTTAAAAAAAAAAGCCATCAAAGGAACATCTGCACGTTACATATTCAAACCAGGAGGACTGCTGAAAAGTGTTGTCCTGAAATAATCCTTTAAATCTGTTTGAAATCCCATGTAATTTCTTTTTAGGTTTTTCACTTATTCTCAATCACATCTTTTGCTAGCCTAAAAAATGTACTCCTAACCAACTATCCCTTTGCATGTGTATGTTGAGTTTCATCATGATTTCCATACAGGGGTTTAATTAGAATGCAAAGCCAACAAGAAAAGGTGTAGGGACCATTCAGGCAAAGCAATTACTTTTGGATCCAACAGACGAGTAATTTCATAGAAGATGATCTGACCTCTCTAAGTCATTTTGCTTGTGAAGTGCATCCTTAATACTGCATAATTGAAATGACACCTCATCGCTGCAGGATATTTTCAAGACTGAGAGTCTGTACATAAGAATCAAAGCTGAAGGCAGGGGATTTGATAGGATTTTGTTTTGTATTTTTTTTTAAGCCAAAACTCTTTATTCTGAGATTTCTAAAATAAGGTGCAAGCATTTTATCTGGGATTTCTAAAATAAGGTGCAAGCAACTATCAACATTCCATAGAGTTCCATAGATTGGAATTAAATCCTATCTGGAACAAGATGATCATAGAGTTGTTTTTGCAGCTCAAGGTCACAACATGGTTTTGGTTGTCATGGAGGTGAAAGAATCATATCTTGTAAGTGCTCCTGGCACCCACATACGGTTCTTGATGGGAAAAGATCCCCTACACAGGTGTCATTTAGAGCCTTTCCCAAATTGGGAAAAGTCTGGACTGTTTTCTGGAACAATTCATCCATCCCATACTCACTGCCCCGGTGGTACAGTGGTTAGAATGCAGTACAGCAAGCAAACTCTGCCCACTGCCAGGAGTTCAATCCTAATGAGGCTCAAGGTTGATTCAGCCTTCCATCCTTCCAAGGTCAGTAAAATGAGGATCTAGATTGTGCTAACATTATAAAGCACTATAAAGGACTATGGAATGGTACAGGTAGTCCTCAACTTACAACAGTTTATTTAGTGACTGTTCAAAGTTACAATGGCACTAGAAGAAGTAATCTATGACCATTTTTCAGAGTTATGAGCTTTGTAGCATCCTCATGGTCATGTGATCAAAATTCAGATGCTTGGCAACTTGGCTCATATTTATGACCATTGCTGTGTCTCAACAACATGTGATTCCCCTTTTGCAATCTTTGGACAAGCAAAGTCAATGGGAAAGCAAGATTCACTTAATAACTGGGTTACTAACTTATCAACTGGAGTCATTCACTTAACAACTGAGGCAAGAAGAGTCATAAAATGGGGCAAAATTCACTTAACAAATGTCTTGCTTATGTATATGATTGCAAAGCCTCTAAATACATTACAGCTAGTCCTTGACTTATAACTATAAGTTTAGTGACTGTTCAATGTTACACAGCACTGAAAAAAGAGACTTATGACTTGATCACTATGGTCACTTGATCAAAATTCAGCCACTTGACAACTGGTTCATATTTATGACGGTTGCAGGTTCCCGGAATCATGTGATCCCCTTTTGCGACTTCTGAAAAGCAAAGTCAATGGGGAAGCCAGATTCATTTAATAACCGTATTACTAATGTAACAACTATAGTGCTATATTTAACAACTGTGGTGAGAGAAGTTGTAAAATGGGGCAAAACTCACTTAACAACTGTCTTGGTTAACAACAAAAATTTTGGGCTCAATTGTGGGTTGTAAGTTGAGGACTACCTGTACCATGAATTTAAAGATGGATACTCTGTTTTTAATTTTTTTATGTGGCAGAGCAGAAGAGTCTAAAGCAGGGTGTCAAACTCGTGGCCCGCGGGCCGGATGCATCATGTGATGGCCCCACCTCTGCCTGGTTTAGCAAAGGGGGGGAAAAATCCCGATACGTCACATGATGCCACAGTGATGCCGCAAATTTGACACCCCTGATCTAAAGGATCAGCTGGTTTGCAATGTTTCTTTGCTTTAGGAGAAATTAGCCCTTCTTTCCTCAGCGGTGTCATTCATTACCTGGCCTGACATTTAAAAGTATTATTTGATTTAAAGGCTGAGTGCACCATTGGCCAGAATGGTTTCTGGCATGATGTCATCTGCCCTAAAGCAAATGTTGACATTCGGCTGGTATCCTTTCTGATTGTAACAGAATAACAAAGTTGGAAAGGACCTTAGAGGTCTTCTAGTCCAACCCCCTATACCCTTTCAGACAAATGACTGTTGAATCTCTTCTTAAAAATCTCCAGCGATGGAGCGCCCATCACTTCTGAAAAAGCAAGCTGTTCCACTGATTAATTGTTCTGTCGGGAAATTTCTCCTTATTTCTAGGTTAGCTCTCTCCTTGATTGGTTTCCATCCATTGCTTAAAGCCTCTGTTCTTTTTCTCCCCTTTCTGTAGTATGGCATTAAGAAGAAGGAGGAAAGAGAAGCAGAGGCCCAAGCTGCGCTGGAAGCAAATGCAGAAGGCAGCCTGACGCGTCCGAAGAAGGCCATCCCGCCAGGCTGTGGGGATGAGGAAGAGGAGGAAGAGGAAAGCATCCTAGATACCGTTATTAAATACCTGCCGGGTCCACTCCAGGATATGTTTAAGAAGTAAACTGCGACAGACTGCCAGCCTGTCCATGGACAGTAAAGCAATGGATTTCTCATTGACCAATGGGGAATTTAGACTTACCACCACCTCTCACGCCCCTTCCCTTCCCATGCTCTGCTCCAATCCCAGCCATTCCCTTGAGCCCCGCCCTCCCTTCCATTCCTGATTTTGTACATCCTCACTTCTAGACGATGCCTCCAAAGGGATGGAAAAGATTAATGAGCTGCAGTCTACACAATTTTTTATTCCTCTTACTATTATTCTAAAGCCATAGTTTTACATGTGTTTTTAAATGAAAGGGCAGGTGTTTCCTTATACAGAGAAAGGGAGAGGGGGCATGTTTGGTTTGCCTCTTCCGGAAAGAAGAAAGCTTCAGCCAAAGCGAGCTACAGGTAGCTTCTCCCTGACCAGGAAAAGTCTAACAAGGAATTAGGCTGTCCCCATCACAGTGTAGGAGAGAGAGCAGAGTGAAGATAGTTGTTTTTTAGTCTTCTGATGGTCTCTGGAAAAAAAAAGAACATCCCTGTTTCAGTACAAGCAGTCCTCCTTTAGTGACTGCCTTGTTTAGCGACCATTGACAATTACAATGGTGACGAAAAAGTAGCTTTGTGATCAGTCCTTGCATTTATGATCTTTGCAAGTTTGTAAAGCAAAAGAAAGCTGAAGGAAGATTGTAAGCACAGTTGTGGGTTCACAAAACGACCACTTTGCTTAACCACAGAATTGTCCATCCCAGTTGCGGTTGCTAATGAGGGCTAGCTGTAATTTGTATGATGCCTTTCAAAATGTTTGCCTGTGTATGTTCCTTTCCCTTTCTTTTCTTTTTTTTAATTCTCCCACCTCATGCTTTTGTTTGCCCTCATCAGATACCTTAAGACAAGAAACATATCCTTTTTTATTGTTGTTTTACTCTGTCACGTCCTCTTACACACAATCCCCATATTACGTTTTGATTCTTGATTGTCTGGGATCATTCGTGTGATTTCTAAGTGATGTATTATTCTCAGTCTCCTTTTCATTCCCCCCCCCTTTTATTGTCACTGGGGCCCAAAACTATTGATCATTGTCCCAGTTAATATATATCTTTTCTAATCACTTTATGAGGTTAAGCTCAAAAAACTTGAAGTAGAAGTAGAAGCTGGAACCAGATGGGAAGGGAGAGAGAAGGCAGAGCAGCAGAGCATCTGGCAAGGGGGTGGCTGTAACTTCAACAAGAAAAATTGAATATTCTCCAAAATACAACTCCAAGAGAAATATTAATCTCCATCAAATAACCTTTTTAATCACAACATGGGTGACTATCCAGTTCTCTCTTTATCTTCTATATGAGAGAAATTAGTAGCTTATACATTAGTAGTAAAGTACACACATTTTATGGAAGAGAGTAGTCAGAAATATGTTTTACTCCAAGTGCACATGGGATAGAGAGGCTCACCTGTACTTTTTCAATAAGGATCAAAGCTCTCAAAATCATTTCGGCAACTCACTATTACTGTGAGAATAGCCATGACAAAGAGTTAATAGAAATGAATGCATTTTAAATCTAAAAGCTGTTTTCACATCCTATAGCTTGTTTTTTCCTTCTAGCCTAACCTGGGGGGGTGGGTGAAGAGCCAGGTCAACTCTGAATGTCAGCAACATCCCCAGTAAGGGATCCAACCAGTCAGTGAGAGGAAATAGCGCTGTGCTGACCCCACTTCAAGCCCACTTGAATCCACTTCAAGTACTTGGTCCTAGGTTGTGACATCAGACACATATCTAGCAGGAGGCCCCTTTTGTAATTTTGATGAAAACAGGAGTTGTGGCCACCCCATGCTAAAAGGACACTTACATATTCCCAGGGGAAATAAATTCATCTGGTTTAAGATGTCATAGACAGGTAGTGTGTCCATGTTTCTGCAGGTTCCAATATACATTTTGATATCAGATACAAAACACCACAAAGCCAGGGTTACCAGATATCTGAACAGATGGAAGGGGAACACTAGCAAATGGAAAGGAGGACAAATGAGAGGAAAGGAGGACACATTACATTTTATTTTCTTGACATCAACAAAAAATCATTGCAAAAAAAAAGGACTTTCCCTTATGTGTATATAAAATCATCTTTCCCAGCATCAGAAATACCCTTTCTTCCAATCCCAGAAATGGGCTATAGCCCATTAGGAGGCAAAAAATATTCAGCAAGTAACTGATTAAAGTCTTGTCAATTCCAGGCAGCAGCAGGAGCCCAGGAGGCATTTAACTAAGGTCATAAAACTGTACTTGTTAACTTGCTAGCACTTATTAAAGAAACTGGTCTTGGAAGCACAGATATTGACACTCAAATACTTTGGCCATCTAATGAGAAGAGAGGACTCATTGGAAAAAACCCAGATGTTGAGAAAGATAAGGTGACAGCAGAGGATGATATGGTTAGATAGGGTCATTGACGTAGTGAATATGAATTTGTGCAAATTTGGGAGACACTGGAGGACAGAGGGCCTGGCATGCTATGGTCCATGAGGTCACAAAAAGTCAGATACAACTTAATGACTGGAAAACAACAATAAAGCTGCAGAGAAAGCCTGTTAGATACTCAAAAAGTCTGACAATATTTGATTTTAAGACTATGCCTGCTGGATGGAGGACATTGAACATAGACAAAAAGGCGTTCATGCTGTTCTTTTGTTGGAAAAGCTGGTAACTCTGTGCAAGTTAACAGGCAGATAGAGTTATCCTGTTAAATTTCTCTCTTTTTTTTTACAACAGTCAATCAGGGTGTTAGTTATTAAAGTGAGTTATGAGAGGCATAGCTCCTTAGAGGTGTTAAAAGCTTCTTCGCTGAAGTTTGAACTAATCCTTAAAAAAAATAAAAAAATCAAAGTCCTTTAACAATTTAAAGCCTGGGATCAATTTGTAGGCCAATATTTCATGTCACTGATCACAGAGAAGCAAACATATTCCAGATAAATACTATTATTGCACATGGACAACACATAAACTTCCATCCAAACAGAAGAAAAGGAACTAAATGACAACAATGGTTCATACTGATTTAGAGAGTCCAATTTGCATTGGCTTATGTCAGTTATCTTCTACATACTTAGGCTGCCCATAATAATAAAAACGCTTGTTTTATGTCTGATAGCCACTTACTGAAGCTAAGCAGACTAAAGACTGGTTCAAAATCAGGGAATGGCTATAGTTTAGTAGCTCAGCAATATTATATGTATTTTTATTTTGTTTTTTTTACAATCACAGTTCAGTTCCTGGCCTTTTAATTAAGAATATTTGTCTATACTGTTTGGTGCTATCTCATGATCATCTGGATGTTTGTAGCCCAGATTTGGCAAAACTGCAAAAGATTACTCTGCATTGCTTCTGTTCTCTAGTGTCCCGGCATCAAGTCAAACTGTCAGCCATCCTGCCCACGATCAGAACTGGAACTACCAATACCAGCCCTTTGAAATTGATCTGATCAGGAAATGAGTCTAGAGTTTTGAGTAGAACATTATCAACTGAAATAGACTCTTGCGATGTATCTCAAGCTCCGCAACTTTAGGATGTGTGGACTTCAAATCCTAGAATTCTCCAGCAGCGTGATGGCTGAAGAATTCTGGGAATTGCAGTCCATACGTCTTAAAGAGGCTGAGCTTGAGAATAGTTATCATAGCAGTATCTTACAATCCTGACTATGCTTTTCCTTTCCTCCCTCTTATACCCCAGGAATTGGGGAGGATTCAGCCTAATCCTTTCTCTGTTTTTGGTTGTTGTAATCATCTCTGAGTAGTTTCCTCAAGGTTTTCTTGGTGTGTCCCTATACCTAGCCTACACCCAGTGGGAAAAGACAGTTGTGTTCACTTTAGAATGGGAGTCAGAGCAGGGCCCCATGATCGGCAGCATCCTGTGATAGTGTCACTTTTTGTATGACTACAGCCTATATAGGGAAGACAGATGTGGGAAATGACTATAATGTAGAAGAAATGTATTTGTACATTAAAAAAAAAAAACCCTTTCCATATATGCTTCTTTTTAACAAAAAAAAAAAGCAAACAAAAGCTAACATGTCTGGGAATCTCTTGGTGTCCCAACGTGAAATATTTTGTTTGGGGAAGCATTCAAATAATTTCCTGCCCCCCCCCCCCTGTTAGCCAAAGTAACATTATGAGGACCCAGACTGTTGGGGGCAATATGCTGTCTCTGTAAACCCCTTAGAGAGGGCTATAAAGCACTGTGAAGTAGTACATAAGTCTAAGTGCTATTGCTACATTGCATAATGGGCTGCTCATGGCAATAAACTTAGTGAATAATACAGCTTATGAATGGGTTTTAAAGAAAGAACGAATGCTCAAAACTTTAGACTTCCTGAGCTCTATAATAAAGGGAACCATCCCAGCAAGTTTTGTCAGGAAATAACGTTCTTAACTGGTGAGTGGTGCAGCCATATTGAAACTGTTTTATTTTAAATTATAAAAATATTCATTATTGAGATTACAAGGTCGAGCACAGCATTCCCAAATGGGGAAGAGAAAGAGACCATTGTGCTGTTTTCATGTGCAATCTTAGCAACCCCTCTTGTGAAACTAGAAGTCAGTTTCCAAGACAGAAATCGTTTGAGCAGAATTCCCTTGACAACAGTTTTTTTCCAAATCCTTTATAAGTGTTGACATTACAACTCATGGAATTCTGAACTAAGAATTAGTTGTAGTCCCACTTAGTCGTAGTTCTATCACTACATTGGGATTGTACCAGGTTAGGCAAAGAAAAATGGAGGTTTTAAACTTGTTCGTGTTCTGTTCAAAATCTGACTTTGAGCACATGGTTCATTTTTTATTTCTTGTTAATTATTTGATTTCCATGTCTAAGAATAACAGTATTTTCCTCATGTGCCAGTGACTTGGTTGGGGAAATAAATTTTCCATTTAGATATTTCCTCAGTCACTTACCATAGGGGTTTTCTAACTTTTCCGAGCTGTGTTGTTTAAACAAAATCTAACTTTAAAAACTGTTAGTTATTTTTTTAAAAAAATCTAGAAGTCCTGATCAGGAAACAAAGCTCTGGTGATGTAAAATTGGTTGCATTCAATTTTTTATTTTATTTTGCCTTTAGCCTTAGAAACGTTTATATTCTCATAGAACTCCAGAACACAGTTTGAAAAACCCTGCCTTATAACATTTTCCATTGCAAGTTTTAAAAGGTAGTTTATAGAAACCATTACAAAAAACATTTTTTTTAAAGTGCAGTGTTATTGACAGGAATGCAAGTAGATACAATGCAGCTACCATGATAGAGAATAACATTCTAGGGCTACGAATCCTAAGGTCAAGAATGACGTATTCCTTACCAGCTTTTCAAAGCAATTGGGACCCACATACTTTTTATTCCTACAGAGCACTTCTTCAAAAGGTCGTTTGAAACAATCTAACCCTTTGGGCCCAGCAACCTCATTCCATCAGATAGAAAGGCTCAATAGATGCCTTCATGACAATATGGTGATCTTCCCAAAATGCAGGCATCTCTTAATTTCAATAGATTCTTAATATGTTCAGATGAGGGATTATCAAGTGACAGATGCATTGCTTCATGCTTCTCAGTTTAGCCAGCAACTTAGCAAAATCCAGCATCTTTTCCTATTACTCCAGGCTGCCATAAAGCAGTTACCTAACTTTCTTTCTTTCTTTCTTTCTTCCTTCTCAGATTTAGTTGAAGGCTCAGGCTGCTGAAGTTCTAATTTTTGTATGAATGCAAGAAAGCATCTTTTCATGCACTATTTTAATTTATTTGAGCTCCCCACCTGAATCTTAGAAAATGAAATTTTGCAAAGATGGGTTTTGCAAAAAGAGTTTCTGATTAGCTTCCTGGTGTCCTCTTCTTACCCAGAACTATAGTTCTCAAGGAATTACCTTTAAATCCATTTAAATTTGTGAGTAGCATGTGCCCTTATTATTATTTTTCTTTAAATGTATCCAGACATTCTGGAAGCCTGGGCATTGATGTCTAATCTAACCCCATCCCTATCCCTTTCCCTTTCACACACACACATCCAACTTTGCCATGTTGATGAGGATGATCTAAAGGAAAACTCAAGCCATATTCCTATGACCACAATCAATGCACTCTGTGATCCACAGATATGCCCAATCAGGGTTCTTGGCTGTGAAGACCACATTCAGCAAGATTCCATTCAGATCTTCCCTGTCATTAAGATGAGATCGGAAGTAGAGGAAGTAGGACTGACTTGGATCAAGTATTCCTGCTTCTCCTCCATGCTTAGAATTTTAAATGCCTTGACAAGGCTAAAGTTCATAGCAAATGAACCTCTGATTGCTGTTCTCCAATGCCTGGCCATTCAGCACTGTCTATAAAATTCTTGCATCTTCTAAATTAAATAAAAAATTTAAAAGAACAACTTATGCATATAAGCAATCAGTGTGATGGGCAAATCTACCTTCAAAGATGATGACTTCTGATGAGCCCTCACCAAAAACTGACATGATTATCCAAACAGTATGAGATTTAACTAGTTCATGTGATTTCAGGCAGCTGGGAACATGGCTTTGGGCCAGAAAAGTCACCATCCTTTGTTATATTGGTGCACTGATCGGGAGCCCAGGTCTTCTCCAGCTATGCTCATCTCTGTATTTGAAATTAGTCAGTCCTTGCCAGATGGTCTACATGATGTGAAATGCAACCGGTTTTTCCTGTTTCATCCTTCATTAAAATGAGAATAAATATATCATTTCATTGTAGGTTAAAAATCAAACCTGCAATAGCCAGCTATAATTCATATTCTGCACACTAGTTTTTGAATCTGTTTCAGTTCAGTTTGGAGCTTCTTCCTGCTAAAAATAAAGGGGGTATTAGTTACGATTCCATCTTGAGTCCAATAGGATTTAAAGCCATACATTTTTCCTATTCTTTTTTAAGAAATAAAAGCATGCATGGTAGATCACTGGAGAAAAAAAAAACCCTAAGATCCGAGGAAAAGCTCATGTATTTCTCTTAAATCAGCTCTCTTAAAGTAAGCTTAGGGACAAACTACAGTGGAAATTATAGGGATTGTTCTACTTCAAGCATTAAATAAATCTAGACTCAATGTTTTCCTATACTAACTTATTCATCATTGGCGTGTCAGAAATAAGGAAATCAGAGGGGGAAAAATCATTCTTCTGATGTGCTATTTTTTTTAGCATGCAAGACTTTTTTAAAAAAAAATGTTTTTCATTTTTTAAAAATGTATTTCTTCCATCCCATTCAATCTGAACAGGCAAAACATACCCTGGACTTTGGCATATCATGTTGCTGAACGTGTAGTTTATACCTGAAAGCAATGCCACTTTTGAGGGGTTGTATCCCTCAACAATATGCCAGTAGTTGTGTGAACACAATTATAATGTGCACTTTCCACCTTGAAATGAAAGATCAACACAGTCCCTGGGTTCTCAGCTTTTAATTTGTATAAATTTTGGGACCACTTCCAGAAACTTTGACATCTAGCACACAGCCAGTGAATACACATTAAGAAGACCAAAGAGAAGTGTGATTATTTCCTTAGATTCTGCATACCTTTTGGTTTCCCCAGCCTACATAACATTTTTCAACATTTATTTTGGTTTTGAAATTCCACCATGATAAGTTCTATCTCAGGTACAAATGCTTTTCTTTGATTACATGAGTTTGGACAGTTCCCTCATTTCTGCATTGTCTCCCCTACCTCTCTGTTTAATTAAATATAAATAAAGCAGTGTATTAATCCCTTTGGGGGGGTTGGGAGAAGCCAAGGGATCAGCTAAGTTTGTCAGTGGAGCTTCATGAATTTGCATCTATCCTTAGAGAAAGCCATATAAAATCAGACTGCAATATGAAATCACAATGCTATTCTGTGTTTGAAACAAACAATCAAACAGGAAGCAAAACTTTAGATTGTGTGCTCTATCACTTTGGGAATTTCCATCTCTGTTTCCAGGACAATATGTTAGCATTGTTTCCATCTGCCCTAACTTTCTATCAAGAAACAGCACTCCAATGATGTTTAATGCATTCTTCCAAACAGGCTCTTAGAACATTAGAATCAACCATTAGGAATCTGTTGTTGTGATCTGAATGTAATGTCCTACTTATATCTGATCCCGTTACCTCTGTATACGTTTGACTCCGTGTTAACCGCGATTCTATGTGCTCAGTCGGCAACATCTTTCAGTCAATGTCTTTTTAAACCATGCTTGTTTTCATACTCCACTCACATAATAAACAGAGCAGAACATGTAATTAGGTGGGCATTTTCTAATAAGAGGGGGGGGGGAAGCTCTCCTTTTCTTCCCTCCCTCTCACGAATGCATGCAGCACCTTCCAAATCAACCAGAAGGTGACTTCAAGTAGAGACTTTGTGAATGTAAATTTTGTTTGTAACTTGCCTGCTACCTTTTCCTGCATGATGTGGGTTGAAATGGTACCATGTTCTTTTCAAATGGAGTCACAGCCAATAAACAACAACAAACAAGCAAACAGTAATACATGTGATTACATACACTCCCCCTCCCCCCCCCATCTTTTCCTGTGAAATTCCTATTGTAAAATGGGACTATGGACCTTTCTGTGCATTGCTAGGCTGCAAAATTGGGTTTACTAACAAAATGTCACTTGACACAAAGTTGTAGCCAACTCTAGTTGGCTAATGCATGAGCCTATATGAGATATGAAGTCCAAAGGTATTTTTTTTCTTATCCATGCATTGTATTTTCATATTTATCTGAAAACTGAATAATTGGTCTTATCCAGAACCAAAGTCACTGAAAGTTAAGTCCATATTAACGCCTGCCTAAGAATTAGTGTCAAATGGGTGTCTGACTGAAATCAATACAGTATGCTTAATAAGCATTTAACTAAACTATGTAAAACTAAGGACACATTTCCTAGCAGTGAGAGCGATTGACCAATGGAATGGTCTTGTCTTCAGAAGTTGTGGATGCTCCATCACTGAAGGCTTTCAAAAAAGAGACTGGACAATCATTCGTCTGAAATGATATAGGGTCTCCTGCTCAAGCAGGAGGTTGGACCTCCAAGGTCCCTTCTAATATTATTCTATGTTCTAAAGGAATCAATGCCAATATGTAATTGAATGTCATCTCAAACTGTGCACACCATTTCTGGTCTCAGTTCTGGTTCCAGTTCTAGTCTGATTTTGTGCACCAGGCTTCCTAGCTCAAGATGATACCACCATGAACTTCTGCTTAGGCAGTAGATTCAAGGCAGAAGATCTCTCGGTTTCAACCTTCATATTTTAGTGCATGACTCTAGAAGACTTAGCAAAATCACCACTTCAAACTAAGTTGTCATTCCAGCTTTCTTTCCTCCATATTATTGTAGGGAAGAAGTAAATGATCTGTAGTCCTTAATCCAGTTGTGGTGATCATCCCTTTTCTTTCTGCTTCCTGGATTGTGCCTTAGGAATGAGGTCTCTTACTGAAGTATGGTAGGGAAAGAAATGAATTATTCTAAGCCTTTTATTACACTTAATTCCCCTTAAACTACAATTCAAATTTCATTTGAAACCAACCAGCCAAAAACTACCTAGGAAAAATTGTCGTTAGCAGTTGTCTGGATTTTTCAAAGCAGTTCTCAGGTTTAAAAAAATATATTTGCAAATATTGATATATTTAGCAACAGTGCACAGCAAACTCTGTGCAGTCTTGGAAAAGATGATTAAAAAATACAGTACATTAAGAGAAATTGCCTGCAAAAATGTTACTGTTGCCAAGTAGGTGCATCAGAGGAAATGCATCTGAAAATATATACTTTTTTTTCCCTTGCTGGAGGAAAAAAAAGATCAGAAACTGGTGCAAAATCATGACAAAATGAACGCAAGACTACACAAATGAGAAATTGAGAGAAAACACAGGCATGACCACAATAAATATATACTATAAAGGCAGGCTAACACTAAAACTAAAATGCAGCATAAACATTAGCTGACACAGCTTGCCAATTGACAAAGGTTAAAAAAAATCCTGATTCTTGTGCCTTTAGTAATTATACACTGCACATAAAATATTCAGAGCCCTTTCTTTCATGTCTTGATAGAAAAGGGGAGGTAGAAGTGAAAAATTAGTTTGAGCATGTCAAGGTGAAGAGGTTAGCTTTTAGAAGGCTTTTAAATTCATCAACTTGACAGATACCAGGAAGTTTTCAAAAAAAATTTAAAAAAGCAAAGTGAAAGTGCACATGAAAGGAACAGGAGGTTAAATAACAATCCTGTGTTAGTGTACAAATGAACGAGAAAAAGGCAACATGCAATTCTTAACCACCAGATGACAAAATCTCCTACAATATCTCTGGTGCACAATGTTAATGGAATGTTTGCTTCAGCATTTCATTTCTTTGAGCTGATAAAGATGGGACTTTATTTGACTGGTATGGAGAATTCAGGTAGAAAAAACTAAGCTGTCCAACAGAATTCAGATTAAAAAAGCAAGCATTGAAAGGCTCCCCTTATGTGACTTAGTGTCTTAGGACTCACCTTAAGTCCCAGATCGTGGACATCATGAAAGACATTTCTTTTTACCTTTCTGTGTACAGATGTTATTTCCATTTCAGGTGTCAAAAAAGCTTAGGAACAGTCTTAGTCACCTGTATCCCCTCCCTCAGATACACACAAAACCTGCAAAGCCAATTCAGTTATCTTCAGAACTGACTCTAAGGGCAGATGTTGTTTTTTTCCAGGTAATGCGCTGGAAATGATGTGAGATCATCAAATAACTTTATGCCCAGGTGTTTTAGAGACATTATGTCATTCCTCAGATCAAGCTGTATCTTTGTAAAGAACAGATGGAAAGACCAAGCTTATTTTGTCACACTTACCTGGGCTTATGAGTAAATGACAGATTCTACACTCAGAAGTAACCATTGGCTTTTTCCCATGAACAGTGGCTTCATTCAGACAGAAGAAGCCAGAGAGCAAATCTCGGGTTTGTTTTTAAAGTGTTGCATGGACATGGACATGCAAAGGCATAGGCCAATCTATATATTCCATCTTCTAGTTTAAATGAAAGCTAGCTCGTTAGAACTGCCTGCTTAGGCAAGCGAGATGCGTGAATGAGATTAAAGAAAAACAGGATTTAAAGTGTTAGAGCTTGCCCATTTGAGGTGTTCCCTCTCCTATAATGAACTTGTCAAGACTTTTGGATCAAGAGAAAAAAGCCTTCTGGAGATTCGTGGCTTTCAGAATATCCTTTATGGGCATACAGAAAAGGGTTGCTAGTAAGCTATGAAATGCACATTTTCAGAAACTGAGCTTGATCCCCACTCTGCACTTAGAAGAACAGCCAAGTTGCATCTTCCCTATAAATCTACTCTAAGTCAAAGAAATAAATGAAACATAGTATTAATTAGCATGGGATAATGCACATACCTCCTAGAGATGGTTGTTACAGTCAGAGTGGTACAGCCACCCCCACCCCCCCTGTTAAACCTATCCTGGAAAGTCCCAGCTGTTTCCCTAATGGGAAAGAACAAATGGAGAGGTGGCTCTAGGACAACTCGCCATGGCCAGCTTGCTATGGCCAACTAGCCATGGCCAACTTGCCGTAGGGCAAGTCACCACAGGATAAGATTTACAGTACTATCAAAGAAATGGTGGAATGAAATCATTAAAGAAAGGATGCAAAAGGAGGGAGAAAATGAAATGTGTATGACAAAAATCAAAATATTTTAAAATTATTTTAAACAATTAATTATACTGAATTATTTAATTCAATTTGATTATTTAACTCCCAAGGTGAGTTGTCCTGTGGCAATTTGTTCCATTCCATGGAGAGTCTCCAGCTTTGTGTTGGAACCCAGCTTTGTGAGCTGTCTTTTCTACTTTGGCACCTTCACCTGAAAAACATAAGGAGATCTTCTCAATGGGCTGAGTCCTTGACCTTTCCTATACATCCAGATAAAATGAGATGGGTGGCAAATACATTTTACAAATAAAATAAATAAAACAAGCTCATTTGCACCTGATGAATGGAAACAACAGGGAATGGAGAGATCAGAATCAAGTGTTTATGAAGTGTCGAAAGATAATGCATCTTGAGGATTTAATAGCAGACAAGACTTTTCTTTTTCCAAAGCCATTTAAATCCTCCAATTCTTGCTTTTCAAAGCAATTTGGTATTTTCAACATCTTACAGTTTTAGCAATGCCCAACCAGAAATCCAAGCAAAAGCATGACAAAAATCCTTTTAATTCCTCATATTATTCAGAGAGGGAGCAGATTCATAAAACCCTTTGGGGAAAAAAAACCACATATCTGCTTTTTGTGAAATATGTGCCTGGGATGTCTCAATAATCTATTATGGGATCCATAGCATCATATAGGTATTGTCAGGTATCACACACACACATATACACATGAGAAATCACAATCCCTGCTCTAGATAGTTGGCCACTCTACTTTCCTATTTTTTTTTCCTTAATCCCGGTTCCTTTAATTTAGGATTGCCAAACATTGTAAACAGCCATGGTTGGTTGAAGAGTTGTTTGAAGCACCACAGTAAATGAAAACTCATGTTTCCAGGTACCATCTGTTGCTATGACCTTTTTTGAGCATGGGACCACATCCATCGCTGGAGGAGGTAAGCGGGGAATGCCCTGTGAAGCAAAGATCCCTTCCTTTATCCCACTCACTATGCTAGGAGCAGCACAAAATCTAGGAAAGGGAATCCTGAACAACTGGAGGGTTGATGAAGAAATTTACCAAAGAATTGCAGGTGAGGTCCAGCTAAGGACTCGAAGAAGCCTGGAACAGGGCATAGCATTAGAGGTATGTCAATCTCCATCAAATAAGCGTTTAGAGGCTGGATGTCATAAAGAAGGCTCATTTCACAATCAGATGTCTTTTCTGGCATATTGTAGCAAGGTAGCAACCATTTTGGAATAACTCTTTAAGGAGTGGTTTGAAATCTTGAAGATTATGCAGATTCCTCCAGTGTTGCTTCAGGATTTGAATATATTGCTGCTTCTGCATTTTTCAAACAAAAATACTTTATTTAATTCAAAGTTGTTATACAGCTAGCTCTTCAACTTTCATGGATTTTTCAATTTCATGCTAGGCTTCAACCAAAACACAGCCAGTGAAAACTTTGTCCTTCCTTCTCTGATCAAGTCCATAAATGCACAACAGGGGTGTGTCTCACTCTCGAGACAAGAGATCCCAGCTCCCAATTCCCCATCCCCACCCTTTCCCCACACATTTTCTTGATCTTATCCCAAAGTGGATCAGAGAGGAGGCCATATAACCACAACTACACTTAGTCCATCCTTGAATGGCCAAAAAATAATCCATGAATTGCTCATATCAAAGGAGGCCTACAAACCTTGCCAGTCCTGGATAGGGGAATGGATCTGTTTATCAAACAAGCTGGTTGAGAGTTGGCCCGACCATTTCAGGTGTCACCAATAAACTTGTGAGCAGTTCGTTGCATCTTCTTTATATCCTGTCTTCCTAGTTTGCCCCCTATATTATCTCTATGACTTTAAATGACTTGGCATCCAAAGGATTTCAATCATGTTTCATCTGGGTACATTTCAAATTGAGATGTCAGAGGACTGAGCTGGATGGAGTTGAAGAAAGTATGCAAGGTTCACAGAATAGGTCTAGTGGTATTTGGGGATATATTTCTTTAAACTGCCCCCAAACAGTGCAATTTAATCTTCTGTAATAAGCAATTCAGGTAGCGACTGAATAATGGTGAGGAAAGAGCCATATTTTTAGCCTGCCATTTATGATAGCCGGATCTATGATCGTCTTATCAGTGGGGTCAAATCAATTTAGCAGTGAAGGGCTTATTGTGGTGAAGATTAATCATGGCTATCTATTAGCTTTATTCATTGAAATTAGAAAATGCTCCCTTGGATGACTGGTCACAAAAACTTAAATGATCAGAATAGCCTGTTGTTATCTTACACAGCAATTCCAGTTTGAATGAAGCTGCCAAACAAACCAGCCTTTTATGTTTTTTTCACAAAAGAGCTTATTCATTTTCCTTTGGCAAATAATGTCTTCGCCTCTGTTCTTTTCTGCCTGCCAAAGTGTTTTCTCATTTTCTCAAAAATGCCCTTCTCTTCCACCTCTCTTTCTCTTAAACAGAGGTAAATCAAAATCAATTCCAAACGATAGTGACATAAAATATGTTTTGGTTTCTCCATTTCTTCCTAAAGTTTTGTTAATTCTCCAGCTTTGCTGAATTATAGTTCTATAGTAAGTGAAGCCCTTCCTCACTTCTGATTTTTGCCCCTTACAGTTCAGAGAGATGAATAAGCAGCATGTTATTTGCCCCATCAATACTGTGATATTTCTTTTTCTATATTTATTTGCACAGATTTAAACATGCCTCATTCCAAATGGCTCTGGGTGCTGAGGAGACTACAGATAGTCCTTGACTTACAACCACAGCTGAGCCCCCAAATTTATATTGCTAAGCGAGACAGTTAAGTGAGTTTTGTCCCATTTTATGACCTTTCTTGCCACCGTTGTTAAGTGAATCACTGTATTTAAGTAACAGGGTTGTTAAGTGAATCTGGCTTCCTCATTGACTTCGCTTGTCAGAAGGTCACAAAAGGGGATCACATGATCACTACAATTGTCATAAATACACACCAGTTGCGAAGCATCTAAATTTTGATCATGTGACCATGGAGATGCTATAACAGCTGTTAGTGTGAAAAATAGTCATGTCACTTTTTTTCAGTGCCGTTGTAACTTTGTTCAGTCCCTAAATGAAAAGATGCAAGCCGAGGACTACCTGTATATATCTTCCTCTTTGAGAATCCATCTTTTGAAAGGGTTCCTCGGTGTTGGCTATTTCATACTTCAGTCTGTCTTCTTCCCTCACAATCTTCCTATGGCCCAATTCCTTCCTATCCTCTAGATCAGCTTGAATAACGTTAGGTAGGATGGGCTTAAAATGGAAGTCCACTCAATGGATGGAAGTGTTAAGAGGTTGCGGGGAGGATTTGCCACTTCATTGAGAATCCCATTTCCAATCTAATAGCTGTAATTTAAGCTACTTTTAAGCATAGATTTATTAATTCTGAATCACTGAGTAATTCATTTTGTTATTATTTGATATTAGAATTTGCTGAAGTTCATACATTTCTTCATAAACGTGGGGTAAAGCCCTGATCCAGAGATGAACTATTAAATGGGTCTGTATTTTTGGTCCTTTTCATCATGAATTGTTCAATAAGTGGATAATATGTTTATACTTATAAGAACTTGCTGTGCTACACAAAAGAGCATCGCATCATCAATAAAGCAAAAAATAGAGATGCATTTGGAACTTTCTTGCTGTTTCTATTATCTGTCAGAGGTTAGCAATGTGGTCTTGGGTATCTGGAGCATTTTCTTCCAAGCATGTGAGATAAATGTATGGTTTGAAGGTTGTTTAGCACTGCCTTTTTTTGGTACCATAACATAAATTGATCTTTTCTATTCCTTTGGGCATTGCTATGTTTTCCATTTTCCACTTACAATCCCCAAGTAGTATTTTAACTATCCCATCTTGTAAGACTGTAAACAGTTCTGATTTTCCAGCAATTACTGCAGCTTTCTTATTAGCAATATTTGCTGGGCCCTTAAACCTCAGTCTCCAGAATGCCTGCCTCTAACTACAGTTCATTGAGGGAACCATGAATGCCAACATGTACTGTGACATACTAAAGCAGAACATGATCCCTCTCTTTGGAGACTGGGCCGCAGGGCAGTATTCCAACATGATAACTACCCCAAACACACCTCCAAAATGACCACTGCCTTGCTAAAGAAGCTGAGAGTAAAGGTGAGAGACTGGCCAAGCATGTCTCTACACCTAAACCCTATTGAGCATCTGAGGGGCATCCTGCAATGGAAGGTGGAGGTCTCTAATATCCACCAGCTTCGTGACGTCATCATGGAGGAATGGAAGAGGACTCCAGTGGCAACCTGTGAAGCTCTGGTGAACTCTAGGCAGTGCTGGAAAATAAAGGTGGCCACACAAAATATTAACACTTTGGGCCCCATTTGGACATTATCACTTAGGGGTGTACTCAGCTTT
>JANHFL010001563.1:57616-68251 GCA_032468155.1 Oxyrhabdium leporinum | reverse complement strand
TTATAAGCTGTAAACCGCCCCGAGTCTTCGGAATGGGGCGGTATATAAATGTAAAAAATAAATAAATAAATAAATAACATAGCATCATGTAGTATAATAAAGCGTCTGGGTGTATCAGCTATAGTGCTATCTCCTGTAACTGAGCTGTGGATTTCAACCACTTGTATATTCAAGGTTATTTTTAAAATGTTTACAATTCTAAAACTCCTTTTATTTAGTTTTAAAAAGGGCCTAATTTAAAGAGTTAAAAAGGATCTGAATTTTTCCAGGGGGAAAAAAATGAAAGAAGATATCATTGCTTTTGCTGCTATCTTTCTGTGGAACAAAAAACCAGTATCAATAAGGACTCCACAATTCTGATTTTAAATGCTGCATTCTGATCTTTAAAAAACTGAGAGCAAGCAATTCATACAAACTAAGCAAATCGAAGGAATTTCACTGAATGGAATGACTTTGGATGTCTCATTCTTTCTCAGTCATGCTTACCGTACAGGATTATTGTTGTGAGGAAAAAAATGAGGAGAAAGACACACAACACACATACAAAACACACAAGCAGCATAGTAGTTGGATCCTCTGGTGCACATGAAAGGTTTAAACAAATCTGTTGCAGTTCTCTCGTCTCATGCCCTTAAAATATAATGCATTTCAATTATCATAATTCTCAACCTACTTTGGGTGGTTATCACACTGAGGAAGGCTTATTGCAACCAGATTCTGATTTCCAAAGCCCAACAGAAGACAATCTCTAGATGATCTTGTTTGATCTTGAAAAATCAATCAGGGTTGGGTACGGCCTATAAAACCACTGATGGAAAACCATCAAGTGATCCCACGCTAAAATGGGAACTCAAAAAATACTACAGAAAAAAAATGATACAAAATATGATAGGAGCACTTCACTCCTTCATTATTGAACCCCTGCCTCATACACACACACACACACACAAACCTTACATGATTATATCCATATAGTAATCAGTCTTGTGTTTTCTACTTCTGAGACTCAGGAGAAACTAAGTGGTATCTAGAGAGGGTGTATGTATGTTTGCGGTTTCCCAGTTTAAGAAAACAAAACACCTACATATAAAATAAATCTGTACATTTAAAATTAAATATTAAATCAATACGGGTAGTCCTTGACTTAACAACAGGTTGTTTAGTGACCGTCCCAAGTTCCAAAATGATGATCATTTTTCACAGTTATGACCATTGTAGCATCCCCATGGCCACGTGATCAAAATTCAGATGTTTGGCAATTGTCTCATATTTATGACCGTTGCAGTGTCCTGGGATCATGTTATCCCCTTTTGCGATCTTCTGACAAGCAAAGGCAACGGGGAAGCCAGATTCACAACTGTGGCAAAAAAGGTCATAAACTGAAGCAAAATTCACTTAACAACTACCTTGCTTAGCAACAGAAATCTTGGACTCAATTGTGGTCGTAAGTCGAGGACTATCTGTATTTTAAATCACATTAAACAAGCTTCTTCTTTCTGCCAGCATGGCATATCTTTCCTAATGAGACAGAATTCTGTAAGCTGAATTTCCTGCAGAGTAATTGTGCTGAAAAAATAATAACTCTCTGAGTAAAAAGTACTGAAACAACAGTTATGAGTAATTTTCTTTAGTGAAAGCTGAAACCTCTGGGAGTGGGGATTCAATACCTGCCATCATTTTTTCTGTCTGGGGTTGTGTGTGGTGATACAGGCTCTGACTTGTCAGGACTTCTAAATTGTTTGCAAGCTCCAAGCATCCCACGCTGGGGAACCAATAAAAAGTCAGATTTTATATGCCGATGCACATTGCCTCCAGGTATCTCCACAAGCTTGCATGTAAAATCTCAAAACAATTGTGATCTAAAATTAAACCACACATAGCAAGAAGCGGTTTATGGTTGAATGGGAAAACCTTAATGCAATGTCTGTCAATTTTAAGACATGTGATCTTCAATTCCCAGAAATCTCCAGCGAGCATGGAAGAATTCTGGGAGTTGAAGTCCATCTATTTTAAAGTTGCAAAGACTGAGAAACACTGCTCTAATGGCTTAAACTAAAGGATGATCTAATCGAGTGAGAATTAGTGTGTGTGAATGTAGTGGGCTAAAAGCAGGTGGAGTGGCTTGGGTTCGAGTCTCCCCTCAGCCACAGAAGCATCCTGGGTGACTTTGGGCTAGCCCCTTCCTCTCAGCCCCACAGACAAGGTGCTCCAGGGATGAAGCTGCTGAACAGGGAGACCCATTTGAATCCTCCTTCAACCAGAGAAGCTTCCTGGAAGACTCAGGTGCTGGTGCTAGTCCCTTTCATTTAATCCACTCTACCTCGCAGTTTTGTTGTGGGGAGGGAGTGCTATATAGATTGCATCAAGTTCCTTTACAACAGGCGGGATGTAATTAAAATAAATCGATCGCCCCATTTCTAAATGTTGACAACCATATGGCTTCAAGAAGACCACAAGGAATGAATTAACAGCCATCTCCTGCTGTATACAGTATGTCTCAAACAGCATTTCTTAATCTTGGCAACTTTAAGAAGTCTGGACTTTGAGCTGGCTATAGAATTCTGGGAGTTGAAGTCCAACCATGTTAAAGTTGTTAAAGTTGAGAAACATTGCTCTACAACAGTGGTTCTCAACCTTTTCTTCACTAGGGATCCCCTTTAAATACCTTTTGTGGCCACGGACCATGGCCACTGACTCCCAAGACTTAATTCAAGATTTAAAGCATTAGATTGCGTCAAATATTCACGGAAATATTCTGTGGTCTGTGGACCATAGATTGGAAACCACTGTTCTAGAATGTGAGATTCAGAGGGAGACTGTCTCTGCCCATAGAGGTTCTATTTAGCTTCCAGATTTCAGCTCAGATAGAATATAGACAATCAATAAATGATCAAGAGTTTCTGCTTTCTCCACATCATCTGGTGTCTTCCAGCAGGATTTGGCCTGCAATTCTTAGGATTTCCAATCAGAGCAACCAAAGATCTTGTCTTGCAGTGACCAAGAGGGTTGACCTAACTCCAATTCATTAAAATACTGTGAATTTTTTAACAAAAATTCTAAGCGCAACACAAACTCAACCAAGAAACACAATTTAGAAATTATTCTTTAAAATGGAGGAGATATGTTTGGTCTAATGGCTAAGGGCAACAGGCTAGAAACCAGGAGACTGTGAGTTCTAGTTCTGCCTTAGGTCTGAAAACCAGCCAGGTGACTTTGGACTAGTCACTCCCTCTCAGCCCACCCCCCTCACAGGGTTGTTGTTGTTGTGGAGAAAATAGGAGGAGGAGGGTGTGTTGGATACATTCACTACCTTGAATTTGTGAAAATAATCAAGGCAGGATACAAGCAAACAAATAACTATAAATTTCAAGATTCCACCCAATTTGTTATTCTCTCATCTCTATTCTTTTTTTGTTGGTTGTTATTTCTATTGTCTTTTTTATGTTTTTAATCATTTGTACACCACCTAAAGTCTTTGGGAGTCAGGAGATAATTATTAATTATCTCACTTATTTTGCAAGATCGGAAGAGACCTGGCCCATAGAATCTCCAAGAATCAAACTTGACGGAATGGATAACACCATCATCAATAACTATAAAATAAAGATTGAGGATAACCATAATACTGTAATAACTGAAGGGGTAGCACAACACAAAACATTCCTGATATTGACAAAGCTAAGCAAGATTAAGCTTGGCTAATACCTGGATGGAGTATCAGGAAATACCAGGTCTCAGACTGGGAAATTTAAAATGAGAAAAAATCCAGAAGATGGCAATTGCAAACCACTGCTTCCTTTCTACCCTTTTTGTTTCTTGTTGCTTCTGTTGTCTTATTTGTATATTTTATGTCATTTATAAACCAACCAGTCGCTGAGAGTCAAGAGGCATATACATTTTATATTCTGGTTATAAATCCAAAAGGGAAGCAATTACACAATTGTCAAGAGACTGTAGAGATCCTCAGTCATCCAGGTCCTGGTTGTCCCAAAAGTGCTTTTTCAGGAAGGCAACTGGACTTTCTTGTTTTTTCTTTTGAAGATGTTTTGCTTCTCATCCAAGAAGCTTCTTCAGCTCTGACAGGATAGTGGGGAAGGGAAGGGAAGGATTTCTATTCCTTGCAGACAGCTGGTCATTTGCATCCTTTTAGAGGGTCATTGAAGCACTTGGAGGTTTATCTGTGTCCTCAGGGTGACTCCTTGGGCAGTAGTGCTCCTGGTTCCTCTAGTCTGGATAGAAATCCTTCCATTCCCCGCAAAAAAGCACCTTTGGGACAACCATGACCTGGATTACTGAGAATCTCTACAGACCTTTGAAGATAGTTGTTTTCTTGCTTACGGCCCCACAGTTCAACCCTGAGCTACAAATATTATCTTCTATTGATACACCTTTGAGGAACCTGAAAGAACAGATAAACTGATAAAGATCCTTCTACTGGTCATTAAGATTCAACATTGACTTGATAATACATAATCACCTGGATTTATCAAGGACCAACTCAGCCACAATAAATTGCTTTCAACCTGATGGTTTGGAAGTCAGCACTAAAATAATATGTTTTGAGAGTAAATATGTGAGAAAAATAGCACAGTATAGTCAAATGCAAACAGCTGCATTTGGGGACAAATAAATAATATGAACTTTTTTTGAAAAAGATGGTTTTTTTTATCTAACTAGGGGTTTAGTAATCATCCCTTTGATTGGAGGGAGTAACAGGAAGCCTCCTTAGCAGTTTGCTTTCCAGTAAATTGGTGTTTGCCTGGTAAATTGATGTTAATCTGTACATTATGGCAACTGTTTGTGAAAGGTAAATTAGTCATGGCAGCCATTTTCTTAAGCACACTCATGCCATGCTTTCAACAAGTGTGCCTATCGATCCAAAATATTTGGAAACACTTTTAGTAATATTCAGAGGAAGTACATGGAATAATAAACCTCTAAACTCAAAGTATGCATTCCACAGGAGGCTATCTTCAGCCTCTCCACATGATGTTTTGCTCTGGTCTAACTTCTTCCACTGCTGATAAATCACTCTGTCACAAATATGAAACTGGATGATTTGATTACTCTAACTTCTGTAGAAAAAACCCACCCAAACAGTGGTTCAAAAACACAGGAGATGGGTATTCTGAAAGTACCTTGGGCAGTCCTTAATCTTACATATCTCTCACCTGTCTTAGACCATTTGGAAACACAATTTAAATTTTGTAGCATCCCAATCTGTATCAGCCCATGATGACCTAGCTATAACTTTTCTAAGATCTTGTCCAAACCAGAGGTAGTCTTGCCTATTTGGCCATTCTAAATTATATTTTCTTTTGAGCGATGTTCTCTAACTGGTGGAGCTTTATTCATGACAAACTGTGTTGCAGTTCTGTTTGGAAGCCAATTCTCCTCCCTGAAGGTGGTCATAGTTCTTTTTATCAATGGGAATCTTTACATATGTCACTCTTTTATAACCATGTCACAACTTTAAAGAAAGGTCAGCTTTCTTCTCGGGAGCTCATAAATCTTCTGAAATACTGGTCTTCACGATAAAATTGTCAAAGCTTTGTTGTTCTGATTGTTGTTTTGGAGTTACCAGGGCTCCCCCCCCTTCATTTTTTTTTCATTCCATCAAATTACTGAAACTTCAGAGACTGCCATCACTTTGATCGCCTGTCAGAATGTTGATCCTCCTTCTGTTATGAAAGGATTTTTACACAGACTGTCTATTGATTCACAACACTGGCTTAAAACTGAGCTTAAACTCCATCAGACATAGTCAGAGTTCATGTCTCTTGAGAACCGGATTGTAATGATGTCTTTCAGCTGACATTTAACCCCAATTGCTTTGAAATACTTTCAGGGGATTCAAAAGCTTGATGAGACATTTGAGTTCAGTGTAAGGTCAGCAATATCTGGAAAGAATTGTCTATAACCTGACCTCTTTAATTTCCTCAAAGGGACAGAATAGTGTTCGGCTTCTCTCGAAGAGAGTAAAAAAGAGTTTTGCTTTGTTTTACTTCAAAAATGTATGGATATGATTGCATAGGAAGACTATGGGAACTTTTTTTTTTCACAAGGAAGGGATATAATTAGGAAACAGTTAATATGTAAGTCAAAGAAAGATAAAATTTAAACTTCCCACAAAGCTGTGCTGCCCCACTCATAGACGCGCAAACACAACAGTAGATTACTAGGTCTTTATTGACTGCTGGGGTCCAAGTATACAGTCCTCAACAGTTCTTCAATAACAAAGGCTCTCACATCCCCTCTAAGTTCCACCGGGAGTTCTAAGGAGCCAGCAAGAGGCGTGGTCTCAATTCCCGAAGCCTGGCAGAAGCCAGAAGAAGGCGTTCAAAAAAGCAAAACTTTCAAAGCCTTGAATTTGTCCATGAGGCAAGGCACCAGATCAAGGCACAAACCAGAGGTCCAAAGTTCAACACGAGCTCGAAGGTAAAACCCAAGAAGCAGGAATCCTAAAGCAAGGAATCCACAAACATTGTTCCAGCAATGCCCATTACTTTGGGTGGGATTAAATAGACAACACCAATAGAACCCCTCATGATGGACGGGGCTGACTCCTCGTGAGTAACTGACTGACCGGCGGTGTTGTGCCTGTCACCTCTCTACCCTGTGCATCCTTGATGGGGAGGGAGGTGTGCACTATACCTCCTCATCCTAGCTGGCTGCAGGCAGCTGTTCCCGTTTTTCACCTGAAGCCTCCAGGTTGAGTTGCTGCAGCTGTGGCTCCCTCTGCTTTGGCTCAGTCTGCTGCCCAACTGGTTATTCTGGCTGTGGCTTCTCCATAAGATGGAACCCCTCTGCTCCCTGGTCCATGTCTCCATGCACCCCTGTACTCTCTTCCCCAGAGATGCCAGGATCTGACTCCTATTCCTCCTCTCCTCCGAACTTCTATCCAGAGAGGAGGCTGGAGGCACGTCTATGACAAAAGCTCCTGATATAGCAACTCTCTGGTGCATGTTTGATAATTGGCCACCAGACTCAGTTTCAGCATTATAAAGAAGGCCAGATCTGATGCCCTTGAAAACCACTAGGAAGATTCAAGTGATCCAGAATGCAATAGCACCAGCAGCAATGGACACGTAACACCTCTGTTTTGTGAGCTGCATTGGTTGCTAGTTTACTTCCAAGTGCAATTTGAGGTGCTGGTTGTCACTTATAAAGCCCTGCATGGCATAGATTTTGGTCATTTATGGGACTGCCTGTCTCCCTTAACATCACCCCTGCCAATTCATTCTGGCTGGATTGGTATATGCCAGGCTCCTTCTATTAAACAAAGTCATCTATTGGGACCCTGGAAGCATGCCCCTCTGAAACCATGCCTGCTCTCTGGGAGCAGGTTACCCTCAGGATCTGGATGATCCTTATTATGCTGTTGTTCAGAAGAGCCACTGTCAGGGGAGAATGAGACCTCTTGCTTCATTGCACTTTATTTTTTTCTTGATTTTCTTGCATTTTATTTTATTGCTGTGAAATGTCCAGAGTTGCTGAGTGGTAGGTGGCATACAAGTTTACAGGAGGAGGAGGAGGAGGAGGAGGAAACAGCTGGAGATGTTGGAGACACCAAGCAGAAGCCTTGGAGACCAAGAGTTCAACTGGTCTATAAATACAACAAAGCTTTAGATTGTTGAACCACAGAGAACCACCAATTCCTTAGGGATAGTTTCAGAAGCCATTTTCTGATAATGTCCACAGTTATAGAAGAGCTCAGCTGGTTATCTGTGAATGGATTCTGAAAACACAACTATTAGATAATAGAATAACAGAGTTGGAAGGGAACTTGGAGATCTTCTAGACCAACCCTTTGCTCAAGCAGGAAATCCTATACCATTTCAGACAAATTGTCCAATCTCTTCTTAAAGCCTCCAGTGATGGAGCACCCACAAAGACAAGACGTTCCACTGGTTAATTGTTCTGTCATGAAATTTCTCCATAGTTTTAGTTTCTCTCCTTGATTAATTTCCATCCCTTGTTTCTTGTCCTGCCTTCAAGTGCTTTGAAGAAAGGTTGACCCAGGGGTGGGATTCAACTGGTTCGGACCAGTTCGGGAGAACTGGTAGCTCCGATGATCAGTCAGCTGGCCGGCTGGTAGCTCCGAAGATCAGCCCACCCCTCTTGTGCTTTTCTCTCCTTTATCCTCTCAGCTGATTCACGTGGCAGAGCTGATTGCCACACCTCAGCTGTAGCTACTGTGTTACTATGTAGAAGGTAAGCTGGTTGTTTTGAAGCTGCGTACATGCGAAGCTTGTACCGCTTGTGAAACTGGTTGAAACCCACCACTGGGTTGACCCTCTCTCTTCTTTGTGGCAGCCCCTCACATATTGGAAGACTGCTATCTTGTCACCCCTAGTCCTTCTTTTCATTAGACATACCCAATTCCTGCAACCATTCTTTGCATGATTTAGCCTCCTGTCCCCTAATCATCTTTGTTGTCTCATTTTAATAGCTGTACTACTTAACTGCTTATTCTAGAATGAGTTGTTTCCATTAGCCAAAAAGCACTTTGCATTCCAAACTGGTATTAAGATTGTATTTATAGGTAGCCAAATTGGCAAATGCATGATTCACAGAGGTAGCTAATGTTCTTTTAATGAAATCTGCCAACATCTTGACAGACAACAACACCTTAAAGAGTCCTCTAAATGTGAGGAGAAAATTTTGTCCAAAAGAATTGGAGAATATTAGGTTGAAGATATATGCCTCAACATTTGACTAAGAGAAAGCATGCTATGAGCAAACATTGCAAGTAAAAATAGTTTAGAGGGACTTGTTCTTCTAATAAATCACATCCTTTGTCCTTCTAATCTTAACAGCATCTCTAATTAAGAGAGCTTTCCAGTCTTAAAAAAGCAACCATTGAAAAACATGCATTTCTTTCTCAGTGCTTAACAAGATGTTTTACTTTATAGTTGAGAAAGGAGTAAAGAAACCTAGAAAAAATGGAAAAAAAAGTTCTGCCAAAGCACAGGCATCAGCTGCTGGATACGTACAAACATAAAATAACTTCATTATTACCAGTTTGGTGAGTTAGACCCAACCAGATAATTCATTCAGTTGAGTTTATCCTGGATCTACGTGCTTCTTCAAAGCCAAAGGCTTGTTAATTGCTTTGGCCCCACAGCCTTGAGCAGGAGTTAGTGCTGCAATGATCGTTGTCTCCAGAGAATGGCTGCTAGTCAGCAGAGAAAGTCAGATAAAGTCAGCAGGCACAGTTGGGAGAGATTATCGTATACTAATTTGGGGGGGAAAAGTACAAAGGCGCTAATAGGTTTGCAAAGGGGAATTAAAATAAGCTGGTGAATTAATTGCATCCATCTGGAATTCACTAGCGTTGCTCATGGCTTATTTCCTAAAAAGAAAAACCAAGCAATGTGGGTCTTCCTAGCAGGGCCAGCATCCTGCAGAGGTACCACCCAGATTTCTGCAGGCCCTGCCAGCTTTTGCAGTTGGCAGTAACTCAGCCTTGATGTTGTCCTCAGAAGAAACAGATCAGAACAATTCTGGCATAAAATAATCCTACGGGAACAGGAACATCTGACTGATTCTACGATAATAACCAACCCCTCGGGATGAGTGAGTTACTGGAAATACAACAGCCCCATAAACCTTTAAAATGCGAAAGTGGGGAGGTGATTTGAGGACCATTTGAGAAAGCATTGAATAACTGGAGGGAAGTTCACAAAGCCATAGTATCATTTTTAAGTAAGCAGTGAATTCTGCACTCTGTTTCAAGCGAACCTTCCAGCGTTTTCAGGCATATTTTTCAGCAAAAAAAGAAAAGATATTTTTTCCCTTGGAAGTACTATCTATGAATTGTTTTTAACATTCACTGATGACTTGTCTTTCTAAGGCTCATTAATACATATCCCGCCTATCAGCAGAAAAGTATCCTCGATTGATGGGTGCTGCCCCAATGACTGAAGTCTCTTCTGCCTCAGTAACAAGGAAATGGATATGCAACTGTATCTCCTTACAGTTTTAGTGGGAGACAGGTTGAGAATAGCAATTGATGGATTCCTCAAATAAAGAGTCACTGGCCAGAAGGAAGCACAACCACCCATTAATGTTCTTTAAGTGTGTAAGGGAAATCTTGGGCAATTGTGAGAGAGTGCCTGGGAAGGTAGTTGTACCCATATTTCAAGCTGTCCAAGTGAGAAGTGCTGTGTGCCGGTGACACTAACCCAGTTAGTGTCTTCTTATTACTGTGAATACAATACAGTAATAGAAGAAGAAGTGGTTGAAAGCATTTAAATAAATTGAAGGTGTAAATAATGAAGGCAGGTGGCTGATACACCGAAACAGATGTCCTTATTGTATCAAGTAAGGTAAACCTGCCTTCCTCACATTGTCCATCGTGTGTGAGGGTGAAGCTTTGTGTTAGAGAGTCTCCTCTAACTATGAAGGGCGCCTCAAGTGCAAAAGGATGAGGAGGGGAGAATTTTGAGGGTGGAGATAACGATGAATTACAAACAGATGCTTTTAATAGCAATATATGCACCAAACACCAATCAAGAGGATTTTTATGATAAATTGCATAAAAAAATAAGAGAACTTGAATATGAAAATATATGTATAGTAGGAGATTTTAATGCAATTGTGGATGTGGAATTGGACTATAAAACTAGAAAA
>JANHFL010001563.1:33824-45354 GCA_032468155.1 Oxyrhabdium leporinum | reverse complement strand
CCTCCTCCTCCTCCTCCTCCTCCTCCTCCTCCTCCTCCTCCTCCTCCTCCTCCTCCTCCTCCTCCTCCTCCTCCCTCTTCCTCCTCCTCCCTCCTCCCCCCTCCCTTCTGACAACTGCCTAGATATGTCCCTCCATTTTTCTTGGCAAAATTTCAGATGTAGTCTACCATTACCTGCATCCTAGGGCTGAGAAGGAGTGATTTGTCCAAGGTCAACCAGCCAGCACAAGAAAGTGATGGTCTCCTGATTTCTAGTTTGATACCTTAACTCCTATACCAACTGGCTCTTGCTAGAAGCTCACAAGACATAAATTGCTTCCCTATTTCTCCACTGATGGAACTACAGTATAACTTAGTGGACTGTTCTAGGAGAAAAGAGTGTCTGTTAAAGGCAAAAATGTTAAGTTTATTAGATCCAAATTTGTATCACTTGCATCAAGTTACATCATTTGCATTAATTTATGCCATTGAATAAAAATTGCAAATTGACCCAAGTAATATAATTATGCAAACAACATTAACCAATAGCATTTAGATTTATATACCACCACAAAGTGTTTTACAGTACTCTCTGGGTGGTTTACAATAAAAGCATTTTTTGCATATTGCCCCCAACAATCTGGCTCCTCATTTTACTGACCTTGGCAGGTTGGAAGGCCGAGTCAACCTCGAGCCCCATCAGGATTGAACTTCAGGATGTGGGCAGAGTTGGCCTGCAATACTGCATTCTAACAACTCTGCCACCAGGGCAATATAATTTATGTAAATATACATGAACCATCAGGATACCTTTCAATATTGCGGACCTTATTTTCTTGAATGGCATTTGGACACATGCTTTGTCCAACTTCTCCAAAGTCCACTAAGTCAAGGGTTTATCATACTGAATAGAATTGTTTCTCCTGGTGCAACCAAAAATAAACACATGCAATGCTGGAGCAGAGAAGAATGTTTGTGCCCACCGCTGCAAACAGGGCAATCCCAACCCCCATTAATAAACCCCTGGAGCAAGAACCATAGCAGCAATAGAAGACTAAAAATAGTCATTTCCTTAATATTGATGTTATTATTGCTGGGATTTGTACATTGGAGAAGTGCAGGAAAGGAATCTGCTGAGAGCAGTGCCAAAGGGCACTCACACTGAATTATAGGACTGCTGTAGATTGCTCCAAGGAGTTAGCTTGTGTTAACAAAGAGAGAAGGAAGAAATAGAATGGGAATTGCTCTGTGCAAAAACAGCTATATACATGTAGTCATCTTTAGTTTGTTGTGCCTTTAATCTGCTTAAATCTACTACTCTGGTTCTTGTGTTGGAGCTTTGCTCCATAGAATAAGAGAGTTGGAAGGGACCTTGGTGGTCTTCTAGTCCAACCCCCTGCTTAGGCAGGAAACTCTATACCATTTTAGACAAATGGCTATCCAATCTCTTCTTAAAAACTTCCAGTGTTGGAGCATTTATAACTTCTGGAGTCGAGTTGTTCCACTGATTAATTGTTCTAATTGTCAGGAAATGTCTCCTTAGTTCTAAGTTGCTTCTCTCCCTGGTTAGTTTCCATCCCTTGCCTCTTGTCCTACCCTCAGGTGCTTTGGAGAATAGCTTGACTCCCTCTTCTTTGTGGCAGCCCCTGGGACATCAGAACACTGCTATCATATCACCCTTGGTCCTTCTTTCCATCAGACTAGACATACCCAGTTCTAGCAACCATTCTTGATATGTTTTAGCCTCCAGTCCCCTAATCATCATTGTTGCTCTTATCTGCACTCTTTCATGTTTCTTTCAGTCGGCTGTTTTGATGGCATTCAGAGTTCAACAGACCTCCCGTCTTCATTTGTACAGAGTAAACAATAACCCAATCTAGGAACTGCCAAACAAGCTAACAGGAAACACCCACTCAAATAACCTCCAAAACTATTCTCACCAACACTGATAGGGCAAGCCACTAGAATATAAATTGAGAGCAAAACTCACTTCTTACTAGCCCTGATGATGTTACCTAGCTGGGTAATGAAACATCTGCAAGAAAACAGCCAAATTCAAAGAGCACCAAAGACCTCTCATTTCAACCCTGAGCTACAAATATTCTCCTTTATTTATGTAGTTTTGTGTTTTTAATGAAGCCATTTTGGGAGCCAAAAGGCAAGTTAGTCCTTTCTAGTGGAACAAATTGGCATCTGAAACAGTAGAGTCATCAGAGTAGAAAGACAAGTAGGGTATGCAAGGGGAGGTTCTTCCAGCTTTGTGAAGCATTTCAACCTCTGCCAATGTCCAGACACAATATCAACTAGCATCAAATCAGGTGATCAAAGAAGGGCAATGGTATTCTTCAGAGTCTCGTGTGCTCTTTTGAGATAGCCCAAATTCCTCATCCCCGATTCTGAGATGCTTGTCGCCCAACCAAACACTAGCTATATTGTAGAGCATCTCCACACAAAGAAATACATGTTTACTTATTGAGGGATGTCAATACCTACCAGCTTCATAGTCTAAGATAACATTTCTTAACTCAATCCCTGAAAGGTGCTTTGCTAGGAAACAACAGGCCATGAGCCAATCCAGTATGTCTTGTGAGCCAAATGTCAGTGACTCAGATAGCAGAACAGATGGAGATGTAACCATACTGCAATCCACTGCTTCTTTCATTTGTTTTAAATCAAACTACAAGTACTGAGCTCTGAACTAGAAATCTCAAAATCAAATCATACTTCTGCTTTGAATATGGTAGATAGTCTTGAGCCAATTCATTGTTCGTTTAAATATCTATCACACCAAAAATATTGGAATGATGTTACTAATCTATAAAACTATAAATAATCTCTACCATAAATTTGGTTAAGAGTGGATTAGGGCCTTTCAATCCCTTTCAATCCATGGAAGAACAAGGGAATACAGAAAGTCTGACTAGTATTGGCCTAAAAAAAACCTTATTTCTTTGGTCACATGGTCATTCCAAGAACTGCTATGGAGCTTCTGGAGTATCAGCCTTGTGAGAAATACATAAGTAGTAGTAGCTCTAACTTTGTTGTAAGGTCACATTAACAGAGTCTTGAGAGTACCTCTCTCCCCCTGCCTTTACAGTGCCAGAAATTGGGAAGTTGTCATGTCTCAAGAACCAGGAAAGACACATAGTGTTACTTGCTTCTTCAGGACCCGGATTGTGGGGGCAATATTCTGAGGTATATGGGATTAATATACTGATGTAAGAGTATTGCTTATAAAGCTGTAAACCGCCCCGAGTCTTCGGAATGGGGCGGTATATAAATGTGAAAATAAATACTTCTCAGCCTTTCCTTTATTGTTCCTTTCAATAGACAGAAGTCTTGCCAAACTAAAACAATTACTTGCATCATTAAATATATATTCTAAAAATTGCTGCGGAGGAGGTGTCTTAATTCTCCCTTTTTTTCAACCAAACTGCCTAAGCTTTGCTGTCTCTTGTTCCTCTGGAATGCAGTCGCTCCCTCCTGGGAATCCAGCAACATTCCCCCAGAGGAGGTTCCCTTCTGAAGGCCAAATATGGCTTTTTCAGGCTTGTGCTTCAGTGTGCATATTTTCTAATGAGACAAACTGAGACAAGAAGATCATTTTATTACAATTTATCAGAATATTGAGACAAAAGGGATTCCTCATTCAAAGAGGGAACCCTGATCTTTAGCTTACATGCCCTTTTATAGTTAACATAACAAAGAAATCTGAAAGAGGACACAAGATTGGATAGGATAATAGCATACATGTTTATTACAATGAGGTCTGAAGGGGAATAAATTGTAAGGAGAAAGGTTGTTTAGGGTTCTTAAAAGAGATAAGCCAGACCCCAATTTGTACTAACAAACTTTTCTTATCAGGGGTTAGTCACCAGCTTGTTTATCAGTTTAGGAATGTTAAAAGCTAATAAGTCTTGAACATCACTTTAAAAGAAAGAATATAAATCAGATTAAAATGCAAAGTAACTATGTTAGTTAACAAATTACACAACGCATGTCATTTGTCTCTCACTTCTGAGATGTTGCCACGCCCCTGTCACTTCTTTGAACCCAGCTGCAGTTTATCTGACTATTGTCTAGTCTGCAGCTCTTCCACCTGTTTCCCAAGGTCATTCCTACAAACCACTAAATAGGAGGGGCTCCACATTGTTGTGAGGTTTTCAGGCATTTTTGCTATAAATAGAAGGGGAAGTCAACAGCCCTGTTTTCCCTTGTACAATTTTAGAATTAAGAAAAAACAAGCTAATGCAATCTACCCTAAATACAGCAGCAAATGTATCTCTAAATATTAATCTGTTGGAATGGGGCTATTGTCTCTTTCTTTCTTTCTTTGCTTGTTTGGAAATGAGGAAGTAAAACAGATAGAAGTTACTCTAATTTGCACATTTATATGAAATCTTTGATATAGTGAATTAATAAAGGGAAAGAGATACTCAGTAAAACACAAACCCCATTAAGTATGAGTGGGATTTTATGCATATCTACACTTTATGCATCTCTAAAATGGAAATGGGATCTTATATATGTAAATTTGCATGCATGTTTTAATGAACAGTATGATTACAAGAAAGCGTAAGGTTATAACTCAAGAATGCAAGCAAGTATTCTTTCAAATGAGAATTCTATTCATAGGCAATCTAAGACAACAAAACTCTTGTCTGTTTTTCTCGTGCTTTGTTGATGAAACAAGGAGTTATATGAAGGAAGTCTGCATCTAATCACTGTTTTGGTAACTGATGTTCTTTTAATCGATATAAAAAATAGCTCTTATGCTATCTGACTTCGATTTTAATTCTTTTGTTGCTTTTATTTCTTTGTTAAAATACATTTACTGTTAAAATAGTGGGATACAAAGGAGAACAAGATAGAAAATAAGATAAGACTACTAAATATAGATTTATATCTTTCTTTTTCTAACTCTATTACATCTTTAATTTTGACACAATGGTGGTGAATTTATTACATTTAAAAAAACATTGGAGGGTTGCACAAGACTGCTTGGTGGGCTTCATGCCACCCATGGGCCTTACGTTGTACAAAACTGCTTTAATTAAATATTAAAGACTGTTCCTTGTTGTTGTTGTTGTTGTTATTGATTAAATCATAGAAACTACATTCCAGATGTCTAAATTTGCCTTCCTGGGTAATGTTTTTTATATAAGGAAACCTGAATTAAGTTAAGCATTTTATAAATAGTGTTGGAATATTTTTGCAGTAAGTTTAAGTATTGTATAGGCAGAGTAAATAGGCAGTAGTACTGCCATTTTATAACAGATCACTTTTCCATTCGCCAAACAATGGAGATATCAGTTAGTAAAGACCATGTAAAGGAAGACATATATCTTATGCATATAAAAACATCTGTTTATTTATTTTATTTATTTTATTTATTTTCACATTTATATTTAGCTGTGGACAAAGAAATATTTGTTTAATGATAAATAAGGAGGCATGTGCCTTCACTCTAAGATAAGGGAAAATTTTGCTTGGAATAAGCTAACGTATTCCATTCAATTTATAATGATTGGCTAAACCTCTAAACTACAAAACCATATAAAAAGAAAGATAAGGAGCAGTTCCTTACATCCACCCATCCAAACCTATTTCAAAACTTTGGATGAATACATATATTTTCTTTGACCTCCACTGATCATCTGGTGAACTTTATTGAATTCTCAGCTTGGGAAACGAACCAAGGGAAAAGGTGCCTGATTCCTCTGACAGATGTATACTGTAAATTTGGCAAGGTTTCACTTTTTCAGTGTAATGTAACCAGATTTGTTCTTACAGTTATCAAAATATCTCTTGGAAAATTTTTATAATTTTCTGGAATTCTACCTGATAAAAATCCCCATAGTTTCAGTTCAAATCTTATTTTTAGTAGGTTTTTAAAAGTGTTTTGATGTATTATTTCAGTGCTTTTGAGGTTTTTTTAACATAACTACCATACTGCATCTGGTAAAATCATCCCTTGTTGTACGGTAGTATTTCCAGCATTTTGGGAAACATTTCCAACTCAGCAATTAACAGAATCAAGTGTCTGCATTTCATGTTATCCAACTCAAGTAATAATATTCATAAGAATGTTTCTGTCTTCTCCAGAGGCACAGGGCCATGTGGTTGACTGAAAGTCATTTAGAGAACTGCCTTTGGTTGACCACCTCCTCACAGAGATTTCTTCAAGGTAATATATTCACATGTCAACGAATGCTTATGCTGTTTTATATGGAACTTCTTATCCATCCATGTTCATCCATCAAGGCATTAAGTGATAGCACTTGTGTACTATGTGTTTCCTTTTTCTTCTCCATGCACATGCTTTGAATATTCCATACCACGTCTAAAGTGACTTAGATGGACAACTTAAGAAGAAAGCCATTGCATATTTTTATGGTTATTAATAATCTGTATGAGCTATTAATTCATTCATATCTTCTTTGGCGTCTTCACTTCACCCCACCTCCAAATGTCTCTCCTGACATAGTTTACTATCCACTTATTCAGACATGATCAGTGCACTCAAGATTAAGAGCAATGTTTGAAGGCTACCAATCCATTCAATGCTGGAATTATAATCAGGGACTTCATAAGCATTTCATTAACCAAGCAAATGAGAGTTATTGTTCTGACATTTTATGGTTCATCAGTAGAAATGTGTTCAAATCCACCCTTGCTAGCAATTGGTTTATTAGATATCAATTAACCTGCCAGATTGAAGATGTGATGTATTTGCTTGGCCATCTCAATCTCAATATTGATATTTCCCAATATTTTGATGAACCTGGGCCTTTCAGGCTCCAAGCCCTTTCTAGATTTAATCAAGATTGTATTATTGTTAACTCAGATGTGTCATATTTGATTAGTTTACCTCCTGTTTACCTTCTCCCCCAGCTTCTCAAAACATTCAGGCAATTTTCTTTAACAATCGTTCTACTTCTAAAAAGGCTAGAAAACTGGGGAAAATAATTCCACAACATCTGGAAGTGTGCTATTTATATTGAGGGATATTTAACATTTGTTAACAAAGAAGTTCATGCATTCATTCTCAACTTGGTAACTCCCACAATTCCCAGCCAATGTTAGAACAGAAAGCATTTTGAATTGGTAGTGACAACTTAGCAATCAAATACTGCAGAGTAATCTGGAGTCTAGCATTGCCTCACCATCTCTCCATAGAGACTTTGTTTGTGACACTTCATTCTAAGTCACTAAAAGCATATCTATGTATTTATTCCTTTGTGTCAAATATATAAACACACTTGTTTATGCGTTTGTATTAGCCTCTCCAGTTTTATACTTTCTGTGTGTTTTTATAGCTGTGGTCACAGAGCAACTCATCCACAGCTGTGTGAATCACCACACCATCAAACAAGCAGAGCTGAACTGCAGAACTATAGTTAAGATCCCAAAATAGCAAATTAAACCATGGAAGAAAGTTAATACAAGATTTATATTCAAAAATAGATCAGTCAAATCTTCACCTAACTGATAGCTTTCGATCACAGTGAAGCACTATGAGAATGGAAGCCAAAAGTAGTCTACCATGGGATAGAGCTGAAGCCTGAGATTTATTTATTTTTTTAACAGATAAAGCCATTTGGGTTCAGCCTTTCACTTCCTCAATAATATCAGTTCTCCTTTATCTTCCTGGATGGGAAAAAAAATAATGCAGTACCATCAAAACTATACAAAGGTATTAGGTAAACTTCTGTGGATCAGATTAACCAGATGTACAGAGTAAAGGTCCTTTGAGAGGGATTTGATAAACCCCATTGAAAATGTGAAAGGGGGTAGAAAAGGGGAACTATGAAAAAGTTGGACTTAACTTAACCAAAACAGGCAAGATGCAGAAGATAATTTGGAAATGTCCAGTGTTAAAGCAACTAAGATACATTACCATAACAAAATGGTATCAAACCTCCCAAGAAACTGTGTCCAGTTCTTTCACAATCTAATCTATCATTGTAAATCATCTTCTCAAGTATCGTCACCTTGTGGTCAAAGACAAAAAGCTAGAATATTTCCTCGCTGGGCTTTGAATAGTGCCATTTATGATGCCACATGTTATTTCCATTTATTTTATTGTATTGAGATTGTCTACTTTGTCCAATGTAAAATGGAATCGGAGATTGCTGAGAAATCTGGCCTACTGCACACTAGATGGGGTACTTTTTTGATATTGTGGATAATGATCTTAGCTCTTCAAATGAGGGTTTCAATGGGAGAATCTCATTCACAGAGCGGTTCTGGGCAGTGTACAATTAAAAACAGGATGATGATATGTGAACAGTGCAAGTAACACAATATGTTAAAGGATTCAGTTCCTGTTTATGTCATTGTGATCTGATCTGTACAGTATATGGCAAAAACACAGTGCCTTGAAAAACTTTGAACTGAGAGATCCAGAATAAAGTGGGTCAAGTATTACTAAAACAGTTCACTTCTCAGAGATTTTAGCTGCTACTGCTGCCTAAAGATAATTGATGAGGAAGCCATTTCTTCCTTTTGCCAGTAAACACCGGCAAATGCTAATGAAAATAGCTAAGTGCATGTCATCCAAGTGAGAATAGCAATAGCAATAGCACTTAGACTTATATACCGCTTTACAGTGTTTTACAGCCCCCCTCTAAGCGGTTTACAGAGTCAGCCTATGGCCCCCAACAATCTCATTTTACCCACCTCGGAAGGATGGAAGGCTAAGTCAACCTTGAGCTGGACAGGATTGAACTGCTGGCAATCAGCAGAAATAGCTTAAACAGCTCTAAACTATCCACAGCTTTTGGGTAAGCACAGATATATGTTCTTGGTGTTATTTAACAGCAGCTATTCAATCAGGAATCACATTATCACTAGTTTCCTAATCCAGCCCTAATCCCATTGTAATAGGAAATAAATAACATTTTGTTGGAGTGTGGCTTGTTGTAATTTTACCAATCCGAAAACCCTTTCATACAGAAAAATAAACTTCGGTCAAAGCTATGATTAAGTTTGAACATAACTTACTGATCTAATTCTTGCTAATTGTCTTCTTATCTGTTTTGTCTCTCTTTTCATTGTCATACTTGTGAAATCATTACTGTATTATGTTACATAAGAACTTTCCAAAGATATATGTAATGTGTCTATAAGACATACAATTAGGAAGATGAAGATTATACACACAAACACACACACACACGCACACGTGTATGTGTATGTATATATACTTTTTAGAGCATGAACTGGTTCCATGTTTCTCTTGTGTTTAGCAGTTAGCCAATCACATAGGACCAATCCCTGCTTCCTATCATTTAACCTAAGCAAAAGGAAATCAGACTTTAATGAAAGGGAAGTCAACTGTTGCTATTTAGAGCTGAGGGGGAGGGCTATGTGTCAATTGATTACAAATGATTTGAAATCCTGTGCCTCCACTGCAAATAGAAATTTCAATTCAATCTACAAGAGAGTGTACAATACAGATGGAAGAGGTGAAAAAAATGGTCCAAAATAACTTTACTGCAATATAATTTATCCTTTTAAATGATAGTTTTCTTAGAATTACTATCTGAATTTGTGGAACTTGTTTCACTCTTTAGTAGCATTTGCAAAGACAAAGCCATTTATAGCAGGGGGATGGTGTGTTAGGGAGGCATCCTGAAACCACAGAGGACAAGATCTAATTCTACCAACCTGGATTAGTTTTATATTCCAAGGGTTTATTTTCTACTTTGTGTTTCCAGGTAGAAAATAGTGGCTCATGGGCCTCATAAAATCTAGTAGCCTGTACCAGTTAAATGGATAATGTGAACCAATGCGTTGGAAGGCTTGGAAAACAGGAAGATGCTTTATCAGGGTCTTTTGTTCCATTTAGCTCATTCTTGCCTTTAAAAAGCTTTCTGCAATCCCCAATGTGGCATTCTGCAGATGTTTTGGGACTCTAATTTCCCAAATAGCTCAGTACATCCAGACGATGTGACATTGGGGAAAAGTGGGCTACTCTGATTGCCTCAGTTTCAGTCTGTCCCCTCCATTACCCAACTCTCTCTGGAGACTGAATCTAGAAAAACTCAGGAAAAACTCTCCCAGATCTTTATTCTGCTGAGCTCATAATATCTTCTGGCCATTCACTAGGTTGGTCCTAGAAAACCAGGAGAAAGCAACTGCTTTCTTGCAGCTGCTACCTTGTCTGGCAAATAATTGAAGTGGTACAGATATTAAAATACTTGGCTTTCCATTTGAAGTGCCTTATAATTTATGCCAGGCTGCATAGTCCATAACTCAGTCTAACAAGTCTAGCGCAGCTTAAATATATTGGTCTTTTAAAACATTAAAACATTAATTCATTATTTAGTGATAAATACATCCCACTGTCTTTCAATCATACTCCCAGAGCAGATCCTTCCCTCCCAAATCCTTAATGATTAAATTTTTAAATTCAAAAACACAATAGAGCCAGAAATACCATAAAAGCATAAGAAAAGCAAAGTGTAATTTGCAGGATTAAAAATCACATTAAATATCTCTAAGGGAATAAATGTCTCTAGAGCATATGCCATGTGACTAGGCTGTTTGGATGCCAGGGTCTCTAACTATGCCCCCTTTCCCTTTCAATTGTAATTCTCCATCTACCAGTGAAGTATTGCTCTGATAGCTTTAGTGTAAGATATAATTAGTGCAAAGTTGCCCCAATGTGGGTGGCACATTCTGTAATGTGTAGCAATTGCCAGTATGGACTATAACTCCAAGAATTGTCCAGCTAGCTTGCCATTCCATATGTTTTTCTCCCTCTCTCTCTTTTCTTTTTCAAGAAACATTCCAATAGATGCATAACCTGAAAATATAGCATTGTTTGTATGTTCGAGGAATATCGGAGAATGCCTACACACCATATACAGATATGTGAATGAAAGCAAGTAGGCCCGAGTCAATGAATAAAGAGATTTTGAAGTTCTTCCTCCTCCCCAACCCAACACTTTTATGGAAACAAGCGTACAGAGGATTCTGGTTATTAAGACACCAGTAGCCTTGGAGATACCAATGCCATGGATCCCACAGAAACGTGGTAGCTGCTTATGTGTAAGAGCTCTACTTCAGACTTTTCAGTACAGTATGTGGGTTCTGCTACAAGTGAAAGGAATTTAAAGGTTTCTGCAATCTGTCAGCCATATAATAAGTAAGTAAATAAATAAACAGTACATGTCCCCAGTGGGAAACAGTGTTAGAATTACTCAAGTTTGTCAGTTGAAATCAATTTGGTAGTTCCTAGCTTTGGGATTGAATTAATGGAGAATCAAGATTGGTTGTGGTTTATATTTAATTCACTGTTAAAGAATTGAAGAGGAAAACTACATTATTGTTAGTTTGGGAACTGTAGAAAAGTAGTATTTTCTCTCTTATTTTAATTGCTACTATTTGTATCATAATGATTAATCATTTTCATTAGTTTAAAATGGGAGAGAGAGAAGAAGGGAGGGAGAGGGGGAGAGAGAGAGAGAGAGAGAGAGAGAATCCGTTCTACTTCTGGCAAATATTGCACAGAGTGTGGACTTGCTCCAAACCACATCCTAGGG
>JANHFL010001563.1:16901-33724 GCA_032468155.1 Oxyrhabdium leporinum | reverse complement strand
TCCTCCTCCTCCTCCTCCTCCTCCTCCTCCTCCTCCCACTTCATCTCCTTCAATTAGCTTCTCAACTGTCAGGAGCAGCCAGGGTCTCCCCATGCTCAGCATTTCCACCAATCTATATCTGTATCGCTACGTCTCCATCATGTTGCCATTCTTTGGCAATTGGGAGCTGTTTTGTTTTATAGCTTGTTTATGACACAGTTTGAATATCCTAAAACTTTGGTAACTTGGGGAGTTCGAAGGTGACTCATTTTCCCATTGGTTACAACTCTCCTGAAACTTATTCTGCCTCAGATTTCTCTAGTTGATTTCACAAACTTGTTGATGAAGTCAGTCTGAATCCTTCTTGTTTCACAACTCTATTAAAACCTGGCTGGTTTAATTTTCTTGCTTATATCAGCAGTATGTACTAAATTCGTCCCTTGCCTGTCTTCCACTCTTACCTAAAACATTATTCTCTCTCTTTACCCATTCCTACTTCAAGACAGACTCAGACAAGATTTTATACTATAACATTTAATGATGATTGTACTTCTTGGAAAATGTGCCTGGCTGTAAAATGAGAGCAGCCAGCCATCATCACAGTTTCCAAGGAAAATTTAGATGTAAGAGGAAGACGGTCTCAAGCCAAGCAACATTCTGATTATGCCAGCAGCTCAGCTTTTTTGCAAAACAACCACATTTGCACACAAAGACTTGCTGAAAATACAAGCAAAGGGTCCCAAAGGTGCTTTTTCAAGAGGCAACTGGTTTTCTTTGAAGACATCTCATCTAAGAAGCTTCTTCAGCTCTGAGTGAAATGTCTTCAAAGAAAAACCAGAAAGTCCACGTTGTCTCTTTAGAAAGCACCTCTGGGGCAACCATGACCTGGATGACTGAGAATCTCCATAGACACAAGCAAAGGGGGTTTTGTTACTCCAGGAACTGCTATAATTTGGGCAAGAGAGTGCTCTACAAATGATTCCCCCCCCCCAAATTTTAATTGGTTGGCTCAAGGGAATGTTGGTTCATGGTATTCCATTCTGGTTCTGAGATATTCACCATCAACTGGAATGAAACTGTTGACTATTAACTGCTTTGGAGGAATTGGACAATGGAAATTCTGTGATATGGAATTGCTGTCATACTTTACAGATGCAGTCAGGAGACTACATTACTTGGCTTGAAGAAGATACAAGACCTTAGGATTCCACATTCTTCTTCTAAGATCTCCGTTAAAAAAAAATGCTGTGGATTGTCTATGGGGATTCTCAATCATCCAGGTCATGGCTGTCCCAAAGGTGCTTTTTCCAAAAGGAAACTGGACTTTCTTAGTTTTTTTTCTTTTTCCTTTGAAAACATTTCACTTCTCACCCAAAAATTTTCTTCAGTTCTAACTGACTGGTGGGTCATAGAAGGACTTATGTGGAAGTTGAACCCTTCCATTCCTGTGGAATATAAAAGCTTCCATTCTCCAACAGTCAGTTAGATCTGAAGCAGCGTCTTGGATGAGAAGCAAAAAAGTTTCCAAAGGAAAGAAAAAAAACAAGAAACTCCAGTTGCCTTTTGAAAAAACATCAGCTTTGGGAATACTGTGGATTACATTACCATCTGACCACTCTTATCCCACAGTCCCTATATCATGTTAACTCAAGCCACAGGCACAGATGTCAGAGAAAGGCAAAGAATTGGCATGGATATAATAGAATGTCTACAGCGAACGGCAAAAGTAATTGGATGCTCAGAATATACGTATTTTATGTTGGTGACATGCTATTTTAATTGCTTCATTACACGCTCAGTTTGTAACTCAATCTAGTCTGGAGATCTGCAGAAAAAAAGAATATGACACCTACCAGGGTTCTCTCCAAAATATAAAGCGTATGATATAATAAAACATTTTTAAATGCAAAAGAAATTTCACCTGCGTAGCTTTCCTCAAACTGGCCTTCGTTTCTCTTTTTTATTACATTTGGTGAAAACCACAGATACACACACATACATACACACAAATATCTCTACTTGTTCCTGAACAATTTGACTTAATTTATAGGTATTTAATCCTATGTATAATTACTTGCTTGAGAGAAGTCATCTGGAAGTTAGTTGATAGATTCTGCAGGAGTTATAAGATTTTTCCAAACAGGGCTTGCCAGATTTTGAACTGGGAAAAAATGAGGCTGAGTAAGTCATAGGATGAAATATCACTGAGCTTAGGAGCTCAGACTTTATGTCAAGCAAGATTTATTGCACCACTGCTGAGATCTTCCACATAAGAGGCTTTTGACCAGCTAGACCTCCAGGAGTATTTGTGAATGTATCTGTATTACTGTAGACTTCTAACCTGAAGTGAACCCTTCAAATCATGTTAACATCACTCCTAGGATAACAGTCAATGACTGTTCAAGCTAGGGTGATTAATTTTTAGGAAGACCTCTGAATTTTTGTAGCTTCAGTGAAATCTCCTTGATTGGTGTTAATTGAAGTTCTTATTGGCTCCTCTTCAGTTGCTTGCCTTTCTATTAATGTTTTGAGAATTTCATTGCACATTTAAAAAAAAATGTAATTGTTAACTTCACTTGCAGGACCATCCCAAAAAAGAGGTTGAAAAAGTTAAGCTGGCATCCCCAAACATATGACTGAAAACACCTCATTTTAATATGAATCTCATGTGTGACACTGTTAACTTCAAAGGGATTGACAACATTCTTATTCTTAATCTTCACCTTTGGAGGAGAAGTGATTATAAAGAGGGTGACCTGTGTTGACAGCTGACCATTGTTTTGAGTACAATATTTTTGTGAGAGCTTTACTTTTGGCTGTTCTTAGAAATAGGAGGTAGCTAAGACCCCTACAAGAAAAGTCATGAGATATAAGAGAAAAGAAGCAGTGTTTACTTTTCATTAAATGAAAACTTGACAATAAGCACTCCAAGCAAATAAAATAATGAAATAATGCATAGTGTATCTACATATTAGCAAACCTTGATATTCCATACCAGTCAAAAGGTTCTAAGCCTTAAATTCTAAGTTAATTCTGCACAATTAAATTATATTGACCTTACCCAATTAGAGCACAGCTGGGAGGGAGCTATGTCAGAGATATTACTGGTAGATGCTCTCCTCCCTTATGATATCCTTTCTCTATTTCTTATACTAATTTATCCCCTCCCCTCAAGATCTGCAAGATATAGAGGAGGCAACTTTAAAGTGTTTTGCTGAAAGGGGCCATTATAGTTCCTGGTTTTCTTTCCAAGTAAGTCTATATACCCTCATGACTTCTGCTTGGGAAATTATCTAAGCATGGCTGCTATTTGACAGCCTTTTGAGATAGTCCAGCCAAGAAACCAAACCATGAGTACTCTACTCCATGCCCGACTCTAGGGGGCAATGATCATCTCCATTTCTTAGCTTAGGGAGTCAGCTTTGTCCAAAGACATTTCCATGATCATGTGGCCAGCATGACTATATGCTGAGGCACATGGAATGCTGTTAGTGGTACCTATTTATCTACTCACATTTGCATGCTTTCAGACTGTGAGGTGGGCAGGAGCTGGGGCAAATAATGGGAGCTCAGCCTGTCATGCAGCGCTCAGGTCTCAAATCCGGGCTGTCAGCTTTCCAGCTCTATCCCAGCATCTTTAATCGCTGAGCCATCATGCTCCATCATGTGTAGATGTCTATGGAGATTCTCAGTCATCCAGGTCATGGGTGTCCCAAAGGTGCTTTTTCAAGAAGCAACTGGACTTTCTGGTTTTTCTTTGAACATGTTTCACCTCTCATTCAAAAAGCTTTTTCAGCTCTGACTGGATGATGGGCAATGGAACAATTATACGCCTTGCAACTTCTCTGTAAGGAATATAAATCCTTCTATTCTCCACCATCCAGTCAGAGCTGAAGAAGCTTCATGGATGAGAAGCAAAATATCTTCAAAGAAAAACCTCTTGAAAAAGCACCTTTGGGGATCCCTCATGTGTACTAACACTACCTTTGTGGTAAGGTTAGAGCAACCCAACCTTGAAAATCTAAAAGCACTTCTTCCCTCTCTTGCCTTTACTTTCTAGAGCAAGGTGTCAAACTCAAGGCCCGCGGGCCAGATTTGTCCCACAGGGCTGCCCTAGAAACAGCAAAGGACTGCGCGAGCTCCTTTCTCACTGGCAGAGGGTAGCAGGAGGCCATCGCAGCCAAAAATGGAGATCAGGAGCTCATTTTTGCTGGCAGAGGACTTGGGCCACCACAGGCACCCCTACACAAGTGATGTCAAGCTGGCCATGCCCACCCTGGCCATGCTCACCCCAGCCATGCTCACCCCAGCCCCCCATGGTCAAACACAACCGGGATGCGGCCCTCAATGAAATTGAGTTTGACACCCCTGTTCTAGATAATTAGGAAGGGTGACTTCTGAGCTGCTTTCTCCACCCACATTTCCTTCCATGGCTTAAGATATCACTTGGTTGGCCATTGTCTGAACTGTAGCTCGTCCTGTCTTCCAAAGTTTAATGCACAACCCATTACATTGTTAGACTTTCTGACTAAGTCAGTGTTCTGTTTTTTTCACACCTTTCTTATCAGAGAGCTCTAAAACTGCACCTGCTTTCCATAAAAAAACCAACTGCTCAAACTAACTGCTGCTTTAGGAAATGGCCAAGGAGTTGTCTATTTGTGAAATATATTGACAGCACATTATAAGGGGCCAAGTTTTGATCACAAAGTCACAACTATCATTTTGGGTTGTTGTTTTTTTAAAAAAATCCCTTCCACAGCATTCCTCATATCCTTCTGCCTGTGTAAAGAAACTGGGATCTAAATATTTTAAATAAATAAATGAGATATGAAATTGAATCACCCTCTTTTGCTGATTTATTCTTATTCACATGAGCAAACAAACGACCATCTTGCTTTTTTCCTCATTAGTCATGGCAGTTGATCATGTGTATGAGCTGTAGTAAACTCGCTGATCCTGAGAGAAATCCCCAAATAGAGGCTAGTAATTGCAGAAAATGTGGTTTATCGGTATGCTTGGCAGACCAAGTTGGAGAGAGTTGCTCTGTACAATAATTGATTTCTGTATTGAGACAGCTAAATCACAAAGAATGTCAATATTTGCAAACAGATCACTGGAATGCTAAGGGATACTCCTGGCTTGTTCGTTGTTTGGTTTGTTTGCTTGGCAACCTAAGTTGAAGCCAACATCCTAGAAGGCAGAAACAGTAGGCCCTTCTCTCCTTCCTTGTAATCTGTTTAGATGTTCAACATACAATGTGGTTTTATCATTGTACATTTTTTTTTCGCCTTCCTGATTCATTTTACTGGCTGCTACCTGAACAGGTGGTGAATGATTGGCACCCGACCACAAACTCAGTGCTTTTAAATTAAAGGTTCATAGGCTTTTTGGGTCCAAAAATCATATTTGGCCACTCACCAGCTTTCCACAAGCAGTGCAGACTCTGAACATAAACTACATTTGGTTGAATTATGTTTTAAAATACAGTTAAATTGCCCAACACATCTCATGTTTTCTCTTTTCTCTATTTAAAAAAAAAAGACAACCACAAGAGTTATGGGGCAAAATTCAAGGTTTTAAGGACTCCATATGAATCTGTTTGCAGTCTATGTGCCTTTTCTAAGGATACTGGAAGAAGATGCCCGGGGGTACCCTTTGCCTCTACAAACAGCCTTATAAAATAAGAGAGTTGAATTACTAGAAGACAAAATCCAATTGGAATTCCTAGAGGGAGTACATAAACAGAAAAGAGGCAATTATGAGTTTTATGAGAGTCACCTTCTTCAGTCTCTTTTTTGCTCCTGACATTTCATTCTTCTTTCCAAGCTCTGCAGAACTGCTACTGTTTTGTCTGGATGAAACATAAGCAAATTCCACCTGGGCTACTTGGCTTCCTCCAGCATTTGTGTCTTGCCAGCGATGATGCATTCTAAGGCTTTGAAATGCTAATATTGCATAATTTCACAGGGTATTGAGGCCATTCCTTTGTGCCTCTGGAGAGCATCTTTCCCCATTTGTTCTATTCAAGTGAAGTCACTCTCTGATAGCCAAGGAGAAGGTAGGGGCTGGGGCTGGGAGAAGAGCAATTGTTCCAAAGAGCGCTCTTTTTTAATGTCAGCAGAAGGCTGAGGCTCTCAGCCTAATGGAATATAACCTACTGCACTAATAGATAAGCGACACGGCAATGTAATGTTGCATAAGGTACGTGTGTACTACTGGAGAAACCGTGGCATGGTTTAGTACAGACCTTTTTTTATTTAAAAGGAAAAAAAAAGCACAAAAGGAATCTATCAAAATGCATTAGGGTAGCAGTCCAGGAGAGGGTGGAACCAAGTAGCAGATGACGGAAAACATCTGTTGTTTTCTTGGCTTTCCGTTTTAATGATAAAGCTGTATAGCTTTGGTCTCTCTCTCCTTCCCAATAGACCCTATTAGTAGCCTGAATGGAGAAAACATGCTTGGTTTTGTGCTTTAATGTTGCCATTCTGCAAAGCAGCTATCAGGAAGAGGTTATTTCAAAAGGGAGAGAAAGTAAATGCAACAGAACAGAGGGGAGAAAGGGCTAGATAACGTTCTAACATATACTTAAGATGATCTAAGCAGAAATGCATGAGCAGATGACACATTTAGCTGACTTGATCTGGGATTAGAGGTTAGCAGAGACTGAGTAGTTTGGGAGATACTTGCCCTACTCTTTATCCCCAGTGTAATCACAGGATTCAGATTTAAAAAAAAAAACAACAACTCATAAGAAATCAATGCAAACAACTTCCCCACTGTTGCCAGGCTATTAAGACATGTTCATAAAGCCACCAAGGGATGAGTTTGACTTAAAACAGAGTTTACTTTTAATTTATATTTGTCATAAAAGTTGAATTGGCATTATCAAGGTCAATTCAGTTTTGGAAGACCGGTATCAGCCTTGTCGATGTTCATTTGCAATCATCATGGATAGCAATAGTACTTAGACGTTTATACTGTGGAACTTACATAGAGTTATTGTTCTGACCCAGCCTTCGCAAAAGCAAGAAACAGACTCCCTGCAAAGAAAAACACCTCTTTATTTACACATTGGGAATTAACTGCATTCACCAACAGAAAGTCCAGCCAAAAGTCCTGCAAGAAGTTAACTGAAACAAAAGTCCTTATCAGCTTGCTATGATAAATGCAAGGCTGTGAGCTCCCAGCCTGCAGGCTGCAAATTAAGTCATTTCAAACAGAGAAATAGACAAACCTCAGTTCTGGCAAGGCAGTCTTTGTTGCATGAAATGTGAACGGTTGTCTGTGTCAACCAAACCACTCCCCTTTCCTCCTATTTATTCCCCAGCCAGGGAGGGGCGGTCAGCATCCAGGTTTGTTTTGCTTCCCAAGCCAGCTCATTGTCCTCCTTTGTTCACCTCTCCTATCTGCTCTGCGCATATGCGCATCTGGAACAGGCCCCAGCTGTTCCTCCTCTTCACTTATCTCTGACACCAAAGGCAGCTGCCTCTCTGACTGGGAAATGCCAGACAACCCTGGTTCTATCTCTGTGTGCGACGCTGAGCATCCATCAGAGCCTTCCCCAGGCTCCAGAACTGGCCCAGGTTCTTCCCCAACCTCCTCATCGTCCGAGTCTGCCACCAGCTCTGCTGGCAGCTGGTGGACCACAACACTTATATACTGTATATAGACTTATACACTATGCGGTAAGACTCAACCTCCAAAGAACAAGATGTGCCATGGGACCTGATCTATCCTTTACAGATAGTCCCCTCTGGAAAATAGCAATAGCACTTAAACTTATATACCACTTCATAGTGCTTTACAGCTGTCTCTAAGCAGTTTACAAAATCAGCACATTGCTCCCAATAATCTGAGTCCTTGTTTTAACGAGTTTGGAACAATGGAAGGCTGAGTCCATATCAAGGCAGTCAGGATCGAACTGACTGAATGCAATACTGCATTCTAACCGCTGCACCACCAGATATCAGTAGAATGGATTTTTTTTTTCTGACCAAACACCAATTGTTTCCTAACATTTTCAATAGTCATAAAGCATAGGTGGCTAGGTAGTAAAATTGAGACACCGCAGATGGGGCAGCCCCAATTTTTCAGGATTTGTACTTTGTTTTGCTTTGGGCAAAGCAAAGGGCAAAAACACTATCCAAAGGTTTATGGTACCTCCCCCCACCCCAGTAAATCATTGGTAAATCACATGGTCAACCTTCTGCTGAATTCCATCCATGCAGCCTTTGGAAATCTGCACGCTGTATGCCTTCAATTTATGTAACCTTTATTACATGTATTTTTTCTTGTTTTAAAATAAATAGAGCTCCTGGCATTTTGCTTCTTACCCAGAGGGGAAAATGATTTTATTATTATCAAAATAAAAGCACTTTAAGCACAGCAATTATTACCTAGTAATTCAATTGACTATAAAAAAGAGTTGATATGTTGATTTCTAAAAGCAAAAAAGGCTGCAAAAATAAAAAAATACAATCTTTAGGAATAATGTAGTATGTAGAAGAGGGGGAGGTTATTTCCTAGCCATTAAAAAATAGGCACTGTGAGCCGTCACCCTATTATTCCCTTAACTAAAGTAATTTTGTCAAACTGTTCCAGCAGCCTCCAGCAATGCTCAAAAATCCATTAACCTTCTTTATCTATCCCCAATCTCATAATGCACCTCGACGGGGTAGGAAGGTTCAGAGCTTCAGCTATTGTGATAGCAATGCTAGCAGAAGCTACTGGTAGGGTTACTTTTGTCCATAAAGTCAGATGAGGACAGATGGTCAATGGTTAAAGATAATACAGAATTATGGGAGTCCAGGCAAGGGGGATAAGCATCTGTGAGCTTCTGTGTACCTGTGATCCAGTTGCCTTTTGAAAAAGCACCTTTGGGACAACCATTACTTGGATGACTGAGAATCTCCATAGAAACCCAAGAGAATGAACTCCAGAATCAATTCTATAAAATGTACCAGATGATGACCACCTTCTCTTGGTAGCAAGCACTCATCTAGTTCTTGAAAAGAACACCAGGCTCCCTCAAATAAATCCAGACCTGATGTGGCCAAACCAAAGCTTCAAGGAAGCTTTAGTGAGGAATGATGTCAAGATTGAACAACAAATTTCTTGTTTTATGGGTACGCATACAGCAGGAACATAAAAGCTTGAATCAAGGAAAACTTTAAGATATGAAATTGGATGTTTTAGGAATGAACCTAAGTAGATTAAAAATGTCCACTTTAAATAAGACAAGTATTTGATTACATTCAGGGCATGAAGCCACGTAAAGGATTAGAGTGTGATGATTTAGAAAAAGGCTTGGTAAGCATGTGTTCTGCTAAAACCCAATAAATAACATGGTTATGTGTATTAAAATTAGTAGCTACTTGCTGAGCATCAATTTTATGCATTTATTTATTTATTTTGGTGATTAGGCTGTTGCCAATTCAGGCAGGCTCATGGCAGCTTACAGAATCACAGTTAAAACACCCACAGTATAGCACAGAATGTACAGTTCCACAGTACAACTTAAAATAAAAACAATAAAGCATGTCATAATTACAAATATTCTTATGGGAAAATTGGAAGAACAGAAGAGAGCTCCATGATTGTTGGCCCCCAATTTCACAAGAAAGAGTATCCCAATGAGAAAGCAAAGATTTTTATAGCAATTGAGGGCTACAGGGCAGCGCAGGAAATCCTAAGGACCTGACTAGTTGGCAATTTTGGGGGGGAAGCTAGGTAGGTCTGGGTACCTAGAGTTATTTCTATTGTTAAGCAGATCTTCCCTTTCAGGACTAGTAATACAGCTGAAGAACAGGTGGAATGTTGGCATGCATCCCACATTCAGAATGGAACGCTGGGTTTTCTTCCATATTGCAATTCCCTTGTTGGCCCCAAGCTACACAGTGAGCAAGTGAACAAGCTTCTCCTCCTTGGTTTAGATGGGATTGAAGGGAGTTTTGTCTGGGGGTTGGGAAGATCGGTATGGAACTGGTAAGTTTAGGTAAAGAGAGGAGTTGTTTCCAAAGGATCAGGGAGAAAGGGGATCAGGCTCCATTTTGCTTGTCACATCTATTTTTTTCCATCACAATAAGACATTGATTAAAAAGAATCAGTGCTGACAATTGGAATCCAGAGAAATGACCTGATGTAATTATTAGCTAATGTAACTGACATATTAGCCAAAGCCAGACGTAGGTTCCCCTGGTCATTGCCTCCACTGCCCACCACAGTAACTGTGAATCTCCAAAATATAGATTTGCTTCCTATAGTGTAGTGCCTTCTCTTCAACAGGCAGCACTGGAGAAAATTGAGAACCCCGATGGACAAAGGGCAACTTCTTCTTACTTGGGTTCACCTTTAGCCTTGCCTCATCTAGACTTCAACAGCACTGGGGGAAAAAAAACCTCTGTTGTATCTCTAGCAGGCCATCAACAGTCCACCGATACAATAAGGGAGGAAAAGTAAGAGCACTTCATCTTCCTTACTGCCATAATACAAATCTAAACTTGAGTTCATGCCTATGCTGAATTAGTATCACTGTGTCTTTATCAGTCTCTGTTTCTGGCTGGCTACTCAGAAGAAATCACATTAAGAACCCAGATTGCAGGGGGTGCAGAATAGGCTGTTCCATATGTTCCATGAGTATGACTACTCTCCCTATCCATGCAGAATTCGCTCTTTGACATAACTACCAAATCTACCACATCTTCACAAATCTACCACTGCCCATGGTCCAACCACCCACTTTCTACTCATGCAGCCAGCAAGGTGGCAATGCCACTCAAGCTAACCTTTGCTTCTCACAATTTATCACAAACCTTCAACTTACAAACTCCCTCCTATTTTATTGATGACAAAATAACTCCTAGACCCACTTCCTGATTTTAGCAGAATGGGTCCCCCAAGTTCCCTGCCTACTTCTCTTTTAGACCAAAGTCCTTCATTCGGGCCCCCATCTTCTACCTAATCTACTACCCATCTCCTGGTACAAACAGAACTAGCCAATGCCTCCTTCCTAAAGCTGCAGTGCAGCTATTTCAGAGAACTCCTGGCTCAACCTACAGTAGTGTTTTACTTACTGCATGCAACCGATATCTTGTACAAATGGCAAAGTTAAAAGCTGGAATCAAAATTAGAGGTCAAACTATTAATACTCTGAGACATGCAGATGCCACCACTCCGTTAGGCGAAAATAAAGAAGAATTCTTAAGAGCTTGTTATGAAAGTAAAAAATGCAAATTGAAAAATATGGCTTAGCATGAAATGTTAAGACAATAAAAATAATGTTCAAGAATGCTTAGAGCTAAAAGTTGACAGCAAAGAGAAGGAGGTAGATAATTCTGTTTACTTGGGCTTCAAAATAGATAAGTGCGCTGAATAAGTAAAGAGGCAATTAATCGAGGAAAGAAGTCGATGATGCACTTAGTCAAGAGTATGAATTATAAGGACAGTTCTCTGACAGCAAAGGTCAAAATAGTTAGAGCACCTTTTTTCTCCCCTGGGATAGCTGCAAAACTTGGAAATTGAAAAATACAAGATAAAAGATAGGTACTCTCAAATTAGCAATTTGGGAAGATGATTAAGAGTACCAAAAATAGCAAGACCCAATTGATCCAACCAAACAAAATTGTACTACTCTCTTCTAGCATCAATTAGCAAGCAGTGTCATCTATTTTTGGTTTGTGATGCAACTGGATAATAAACCAGATGATGGATGAAGAACTGCACTTGGCAATGTGGAGAAAATCAGAAGACAATGGATGGTTGGATGATTGGAACTGAAGAGATTCCTGGGATCCTGAAATTGCAACAAACTGAGATGGTAGCATTTGTCCATCACCAGAGGTCAGGTGCAACTTGATGGCATCTACTGTATGTAAGTAACCTTCTAACTCAGACAAAAGAAACAGGCTTCCTTAAACAGTTGAAGAAGTCCAAGGGCTTGGCCATAATATTGGTGTCAAATTTGACAAGCTGGAAGTTCATTCCATAAAATGGCTTAGAAGAACTTTTAAAGGAGGGATCAATAAATGGATTCCTGCCAGATACACTTCTCCAAGGGATTTTCCATCATCTAAAGAGCATAAGCAAAAGGAAGGCTTGGAAGACCTTGGAAAAGGGGTAACAAAATATATTTTAACTTTTCAAAAGACAAATACATTGGAAGGGAAGGCTTTCATCATTTCCTTGTTTGGTGAGGGGGGGGAACGGGACACACCCAATAGATCTGAAAGCATAAAGCCAAGATTTCTCCTGCAAATGCATATACTTTTAGGAGAATGGCTAGGAAACATATAATACTTTCCCAATTCATGTGCAGAGTAGAAAGAATACTCCAGAGGCAACAGAGGTAGTCCCTGGTGCCAGTGACAACTTCGCTATAAATTAAAAACGGAAAAGATGGATGCTCCCCATCACCATTTTTCCTGACAGCCTGATATCTTGTGTGCTGCTTTTCTTTTCAGATGCAAAAGCAATCACAGGAGGGTACAAACAGCAGCCAGGCTGATCATATGAATTAAAACAAATCAAGTTGAATGAAAGGCTTGTGTCTTACAACTCCCCTTTCACTGCCATCAAGGCTCCAGTGGAAAAGGAAAGATAAGTTGTTTACAGGAAGACATATTCTACAAAAATCACTGTTGTCTGATGGCCAACATTTTATCCTTTTTAAAAACATCCCCATCTTTCTTTCTTTTTGCACAGACTGTGCCATAAGGTAGAGAAAAAAATAGGAAATAGTAGCTTGTCATTAGGCATGAGAGCTGCCAACTGAAAGGTAAAGGAAGAATTCAGACCAATTAATTACACTCACTTTTTTGCCAATTCATCAATGGTATGTACATAAATGCCAAAGCCAGTTTAAATAGCTTTTTATAATATTGAAGGAAATGTAATTTACTTACAAAGGAGGAACAGATCTTTGCTAGGAAGAGTCTTTTCTTCTATGCATTTTCTATTCCACAAGGACATCGGAAGTAAACTAGCAAAAAAATAAACTGTGATCCACTGTATTTGTAATTGTTTGCCCATCCCCCTCAATTAAAATTGTCCACCTTCAATTAATCAACTAAAATATCCCCACACTGTATGAAGCAATGTCTGAAGCAAATCGCTGAAGTGATGGGAGTCAAGATGTTCCGCAAACATCAATGGATATGAAGAAATATATTGACTAGTACTACAGTAGATGAAAGACACTGTGTCAAAGTAGTTAAAGGCACTGGAATAGAAATCAGAGACTATGAGTTTTATCTTGTCTTAGGCACAAGTCAGTCCCTCTTTTTCAGCCCTGAGATAGGGAAGAACAGACAGAGTTGGGGGGAGGGGTGGTAGAGTTAAATGCATCATCAGTTTAGAGTGCTTGCGTTGCCACAAGAGATCCAAATCCAGCCCCTCTTGAATTCCATTAGCCCCTATCTGGTGTCAATTTAGTGTTGAACTTTAGTTGATCAATTTGTGCATAGGATTGAATAAATGTTCTGCAACCTTACGAATAGTCCTGCTTCTTTGGGCCTGATACTTAGGAAGAAGGTGAAAATGGAAAAACACTTCCAAAAATGTTGCCAAGAATACTTCAGGGGCTACTCCATGGAGTTACCATGAGTCAAGAAAACTGGAAGACTAGATAGATAGTTAGATACATAGGCAGGCAGGCAGGCAGGCAGGCAGCAGGCAGGCAGCCAGGCAGACAGATAGACAGCATTTTTTTCCTTTTTCACCTCTCTTGACATGATAGCAATGTTCCAATATTTGAGAGGCTGCCATAAAGAAGAGGGGATCAACCTATTTTCCAAAGCACCAGAAGGCAAGACAAGAAGCAATGGATTGAAACTAAACAAAGCGAGAAGCAACCTAGAACTAAGGACAAATTTTCTGACAGTGAGAACAATCAACCCGCAGAACAGCTTGCCTTCAGAGGTTGTGGGTGCTCCAACACTGGAGGCTTTTAAGAAGGGACTGGCCAACCATCCTGTCTAAAATGGTATAGGGTTTCCTGTTTGAGCAGAGGTTTGGACCAGAAAACCTCCAAGGTCCCTTCCAACTCTGTTATTCTGTAGCTTACCTTATTTCTTGCTCCTTACCTGCATAGTCAAATGAATGGATGCTGAATTCATATGGATGAGTGTATTGATTCTTCTACCAATAAAATATTCTAACTCTAATCCAGAAGCTGAGAAAGGGGATAGCATGAGATTTTTGCAGCTCTTTCATTGCACTTGGTTAGCTTGCCTTTGGAAAATAACCACCAAATAATAATGACCTTCGTTGAATGTGAACGGTTTGTTAAGATCTTAACTATCACACTTGATGCTATTTTTTTAGGGAAAAAAGAGGGGGGGGGAACTGAACCGAAATTACAATTCAGAATGAATGGGGGAAAAATCTCCACTTTGTACCTTATCTGAAAGTTGCTTTGACTTGCGCCAATTAGATGGATATATGCATCCAAAAAGGTCACAGCTTCAAGTGCTTCTTTAGATAACTGAGTCACATGGTATCTATAGCTATAATGCAATAGACTGAGTCACTCATTATGAACCGCAGAGTTGTTAGGGTGTCCTTGTTTTTCTCAACACTTTTGCTGTGCTTTAGAAGCTTAGAGGAGAAGACTGACAGCTGAAAAAGGATTGAAGGTGAACAGATGACTCCAATTGTTTCTAGCCAAGAATAGAAAAACTGCAGTCTTAGGCCTAACTGATGTTCCTTGCAACCCCTAGCCTCATTTAAAAAAAACCTTCTGCAAGCATTCAATTTAGACTTCTTGAGGGAGTAATTAACTCTTCCGTGTAGTCCCTGGGAACAGTGGTGGGGACATTGAGACCGAGAAAATATACAGAATGGAATTCTTGGCATAGAATTTGAATCCTGTAGAACAGTGGTGTCGAACTCATGTCATCACAGCAGTGTCACATGACATGTTGGGATTTTTCCTCTCCTTTGCTAATCCAGGTGTGGGCGTGGCCAGCATGTAACGCATCCAGCCCATGGGCTGGGAGTTTGACAGCCCTGCTGTAGAATAACATCTAGCTAGATGTGTCAGTGAAGACTCTCTGACTGTCTCCCTAACTAATTTTGCTCTGACTGATGAAGTTGCTTGTTTGACCAACAGAAGTTTGGTCCAGATGCCATCTTTAGACACCTTTAGCCTGGATAATTGAGTCTTCATTGACTTATTGCAATGTATTTTGGGAAGAAAGCCCTGAAATTGGTATGGCATTTGTTGGTACATTCCAACAACTTTCTGACTCTCTGCCTAAGTAATTTTGCTCTGACTGATGAACTTGCTTGGATGAGCAACTGAATGTCTCAGATTAACAAAATTTGGTCCAGTTGCCATGATTCACCCTTTAAACTTCTAGCTACTCACACCCAAAGCAACCAGTCTCAACAACCTGCATCTGTTGGAAACCAACTGAACTAAATTCAATGTAGAGAAAAGTAAATTTTTATATTTAGGCAAGAAAAAAAACACAAAAGGAAATGTACAGATTAGGTGAAATCTGGCTTAATAGCAGTAACGGGAGGAGGGGGGGAGGAGCCTTGGAGTCCTAGTGGACAATCAATTAAATAGGAGCCCACAGTGTACAGCAGCAGCCAAAAAAGCCAATGCAATTCTAAACTGCATTAACAAAGGGATTTAATCAACATCACATGAGGTATTAATACCACTCTATAAAGCCTTAGTAAGGCCACACTTAGAATACTGCATCCAGTCTGGGTCACCTCACTATAAAAACATGTTGAGACTCTAGAAAGAGTGCAGAGAAGAGCAACCAAAATGATAAGGGGACTGGAGGATAAAACATATGATGAATGGTTGCAGGAAGTGGGTATAGCTAGTCTAGTGAAGAGGAGGACCAGGGGAGACATAATTAGCAGTGTTCCAATACTTGGGGGGCTGTCACAGAGAGGAGGGAGACAACATATTTTCCAGAGCACCTGAAGGCCAGACAATGAACAATGGATGGAAATTGATCAAGGAGAGGTTCAACCTAGAAAGAAGGAGAAATTTTCTGACAGTGAGAACAATCAACCAGTGGAACACTTGCCTTCAGAAGTTGTGAGTGCTTCATCACTGGAGACTTTCAAGAAGAGACTGGACAGCTGCTTGTCACAAATAGTATAGGGTCTCCTGCTAAGCAGGGGGTTGGACTAGATGTCCTACAAGATCCCTTCTAATTCTGTTATTCTGTATTCACAGCAGGGTGCTGTGTTGTATTTGTTGCCTGTAGGTGTGCCAATGTAAAGCAATTGACAAAAGCTTTATGACGTGGAAAGAGCACTCAAAGGAAGCAATGTGAAGTTTTCCCAAGGTAGTCAGTGTTTGCTCTCCATTGTTTTGGCTTGCTCCACTTTAATACTAAGACCCAGCTGTTAAGTAGTCTTCTCTACTTAAAAGCAATTAAATGCATTTCCCTCACCCAATGCTGTTTTTCAAGAAAGGCTAATTCGAAGTGTCATTGAAATATTGCTTGGAGTGTCTACCTCCTCCTAGACTTTCATAACTAATATTGGAGGACAGGGCTTTGTTTATTAAAACCGAAGATAGATGTGTAGAAAAACACATATTGGAATAGCAATCACAAGTGGCTTTGTGTGTGGTCTCATTTCTTAGCTTGGGAACCAACTTGATAACATAGCAGGGATAAAAAAAACCCAACAGAAATCTTTATCTATTCCCCCCCAAACAAATCAGGCCCACAACCCCTGGAAGACTGGCAGGAAGTGATGAAAGGCTTGATACTTGATATGAAAACGTCCATGGAGAAAGAATTTCGGGAGGTGAAAGAAGAAATTGCAGGAGTAAAGAAAATCTTAGAACAACAGATTCAGAGTATAAGAGATGA
>JANHFL010001563.1:3697-16801 GCA_032468155.1 Oxyrhabdium leporinum | reverse complement strand
TATTTCTGTTGTAGACATGGTGAGAGCTCCACCTAAGGTAAGTGTGTCTTGAAGATACGGGAGCAAGTCAATCAACAAGCATAGGTGAGTCGATTCCACAATATTCAGGAAAGCAACCTGAATGACTGTACAAATCACAAGGAAAAGGTGAGTTTTCCTCCTGGGGTGCGGACGATAGTTAGTTCAGTTCTTTGGCCAATAAAGGAGACATTGTTCTTTCTATTTCTGCAGTAGGCATGTGGTATTCTACCCCAACGGTACGCATTACTGGAGGATTTGAGACTGGGTAAATCAACAGAAGAAGGTGAGTTCTGTTCTGCAGTACTTAGGACAACTGCCTGATTAACTTTGTAGAATCTCAACGAAAAGTTGAGTTTTCCACCTGGGGTGCATATGATAGTTTGTTGAGTGACTTTGGCCCAATAACCATATATTTTTATTTCTGTTGCTGCAGATTTTATGAAGAGTTCTACAACTACAGAGTGAATGGAGGATACGTGATTTTGTAAATCAACAGTAGAAGGTGAGTTCTATTCCACAATACTCAGGAAAGCAACCTGTATGACTGCACAGATCACAAGAGAAAGGTGAGTTTTATTCCTGGGGAGCAGGAGATAGTTGTTTGATTGTCTTTGGACCAATGACCAAGGACTTTTTATTTCTATTTCTGTTGTAGACATGGTGAGAGCTCCACCTAAGGTAAGTGTGTCTTGAAGATACGGGAGCAAGTCAATCAACAGGAAGAGGTGAGTTCTATTCCACAATACTCAGGAAAGCATCCTGAATGACGGTAAAACTCACAAGGAAAAGGTGAGTTTTATTCCTTGGGTGCAGGAGATAGTTGTTTGATTGTCTTTGTATCAATGACCAAGGGCTTTTTATTTCTATTTCTGTTGTACACATGGCGAGAGCTACAACTAAGGTAAGTGTGTCTTGAAGATACGGGAGCAAGTCAATCAACAGGGCAGGGATAAAAAAAACCCAACAGAAATCTTTATCTATTGTAGCATAAACAAGTCAATGAAAAATGAAACAAAATAGCATCGCTTTGAAAGGGTCTTTATTACTACAAACACATTACTGATCCGGAAACATTGACTGCACTCCTGAAGGAAAAAAAATAGAATGTATATATATATATATATATTTAAAACAGTTTAATTTGTACACAGATTTGGGCAAAGATTGCCACAATATGTCTGAAATGAAAATTCTACAAATTAAGTAGAGTATCCATTCAGAGCAGGAACCAATGCTGAGCTTAACCCTAAAAACCAAGTAAATAATTTCTATAGTTTACCTACAAATGAATGGAATCTAATAGCCTAATATTTTAAATTTTGCAATATTCATGAAACTTTTTCTCAGCTAGTTCAAGTAGTAAAAACGGCACACTCTGTTTCTTTAAGGGTCCAGTTCTAGGATTTCTATTGTCCATTCTAATTTCCTAATACTGATGGTTAAAATCCCTCTGAATCAGATTTGGAATATATTCACATAGTACAGGCAGTCCTCGACTTACAAACACAGTTGAGCCCCCAATTTCTGTTGCTAAGTGAGACAGTTGTTCAGCGACTTTTGCCCCATTTTGATTGCAGCTGATCTCCAACTTGGTGAATTCTTCCCATGATGCCCGGGAATTTATCATCCAACATATCTAGAAGGTGCTCAGTTGGGTTACCTGTGGAATAACTGTAATTTGCTTTTAGCTTCAAGACTCTGTGGAGGAGCAACTGTGGGGCAACTTTGTGGGATGATCCTTTACCACTGCATGAATGATGAAAATGTAACTTGGCTTAGGCACACATCCACCGGCAACCAGCATTGGCTAAAAAGTGAAAAAAATATGGCTGGCTCAGGAATTCTGGAAGTTGGTCCATAAGTCATAAAAGGACCATCATTTCCCCACCCCTGAGTTTTGACAAACCAGGAATTTAAATTCCTATCCCTCCCTTAAACAATGATGGCAGTTCTTTCTCCCATTCTAATTTCCGAGTGAGTCATTTGATTATTTCCTAACCCTCATTTTCCCTCGTTGGTGATATCTGTGCAGCATTGTGGATTTGTGAGCCCTCCACAGACTGCCCTCTGCAGCTGCCATGCAGGAAAAGATGGGCCTGGTTCGACAGTAGCCAATAGGCCTGTGAACACACTTCCACTGACTCCAAAGCACCTTTTCCCTTTGAATCTGAGGTGCTGCACTGCCCTATGATTTACAGCCTGCTGTCCCCTTTAAAAATGAGGTTATGCAAGAGGAAAAAAAGGCAAAAAAACCCCCCAATAATATATCCATTCGCTGCCTTGTGCTGCATTGCTGCCAGCTGGTCTATTTTTCACATTTGAAGAAGGAGGTTGTGAGCTGCAAAAGCCTACACTATCATTAAGTCGGTTGGAAAGTACAGAACGCTATGTTCCCCTGAAATACACTGCACAAAGTTTTTCTCTCTAAAAAAAAAGAGAGAGAAAAAAAGAAAAGCTTGATTTGATCAAGTCTTTTCAAAATTGTTGAGCTTTGTTAAACTCGATGACATTTCCAACTAATAACCCTGTAAAGCTCAGCCTCCCACTCACCCGTGATATTTTGATGCATATCCACCCTCAAGCTGTGTTCTTCCATCTCTGTCATTAGCTCTACTCTCTTTCCAGATCTTCTGCTCCGTGAGATGGTGATGCCCATCTTTTCTGTCTCTCCTTTATACAGCAAACTCCAGCCATGAACAGTCATCGTTTAGTTGTTAAGATATTGGACTTCAGCTGAGGAAACAGAAGTCCAAATAACCATTTAAGTATAGAGCTTGCTTGGGCTGGTCACCTTCTTTTTGGACAACTTACTGTACAAGGTTATTTCCACGGAGAAAAAAAAATATGGGGAGAAGAAACCCCCATAGACACCCAGTTGGGAAATATTGATATAAACTCCACAGAAATAGGGTTTTTTCTCTCTCTCTTTCTCCTGGGTCATCTGATTTGCATCCTAAGATAGGAAATCGGGAAAAACAGCAGTGGCTTGTCTCAGCACTGGATTAATAGCTATTAAAACCTGAGCAATAAAGGACATGCTGGAAAATCATCTGGGGAGGCAAGATAAAGCCTCTTTCAGAGCAGCCCCTGATAGCGCATCCCTATCTCTATGCTTCCCATTTCTGCACGGCACCAAAGGGTGCCAGCTCATGCATGATGTCGAGTTATTAAGAGATAGCTGCCTTCAACGTCAATCATGCCTTTTGAGCTTGTTAGTAAGAACTTGATTAAGTCTGCAGTGGCTGTCAGTCTGTTTGCAGGAGGTATGGGGGAGGGAAGAACAAATACAAGTGATTGGAAATGAACAAACTTTTCCATTGCCAGGTATAGCAAATTACTGCCATTGTCTTTCAAGTTACTTTACTTAACTCTACATTGTCTGGCTGGAGAAAGTTGAGCACTGATTTCAATGTCACCCAGAACATGCCTCACTTCGGAGCATCCTCTATTTCTTTCCCTTTCTTTGGTTTCTTTATTATGGTGACATATCATGACATAGCTGGTCATGACATCTGGATGTGGCAAATGTTTCCCCAAATTATCTCTGAGGAACATGCACAAGAGTTTGTTTCATCTTTGGGAAAACCCTGCAAGTCAAGTTAAGATGGTGATGGTTATAGGGCTACCAAATGATTGAGCAAGGATTAGAAAATTGATCTCTCTTCTTATTTCTGTTTTTTGTTGAGTCATTACGGTGACTTTTGTCGAGTCACCAGGAGCCGTGGTATAGTACTGCAGGCTACTTCTGCTGATTGCCAACTGTAATTTGGTAGATCAAATCTCACCAGATTCAAGGTTGACTCAGCCTTCCATCCTTCCGAGGTGGGTAAAATGAAGACCCAAATTGTTGGAGGCAACATGATGACTCTGTAAAAACTGCCTAGAGAGGGCTGTAAAAGCACTGTGCAGTGCTATATAAGTCTAAGTGCTATTACTATTGCTATTGAGATGGTCACTCTCCATCTGGAAAGTACAGTAGCTTTGGAATTTCTTCCGATATTTCTTAGAGTCCTGAGGATGCCTACAGTACCCTCTCTGTGGGCTCCTTGGCCCACATATTCTACCTCCTGCAAAGCTTCTCCCTTACCAAGGACTCTTCCTCAAGCCAGATTAATTTGCTTCTGTTCTTGAGTAGAGAGAGAAAAATGTCGGTATGAAAAATGGTGCCCCACAAACCATTGCACAAAACTCAAGATGCTGAATTTATCCAACACACCTTCCTCCTCCTATTTTCCCACAACAACAATCCTATGAGTTAGGCTGAAGAGTGACTGGCCAGAGGTCACCCAGCTGGCTTTCACGGCTAAGGAGGGTCTGGAATTCAAAGTTTTCCCACTTTCTAGTCTGGTACCTTCGTCACTAGACCAAACTGGGTTCGCATGTATTTATTTCTGAGATTCATAAAGCTGCTCAACTCAAACAATTCTGGATGGCATACAGCAGCATAAAAAAAAACAGCCAATAAACAACCCCCCCCCAACTGTATATATTAAATATATACAGTATATAAATACAAAATATAAAATGGAGGATTAAGGGACTCTAAAGGTTGTGGACTTCAGGAACCTCTGCTCCTTCATCTGTCTTCCATCTTATGATGCAACTTGCTTATTTATCTGTGGATTGGCTTAGATTGGATTATATGGCACAAAATTCCTATTTCAAGCAGCCTACGCAATAAAAGCAGAGCGGCGATATACATAATAAAAAAAGACCAAAAATCACATCAACGAGACGTGCAGTCAGAGCACACACCAACTTATACTACATCATGCAGGACAATCTCATCTAACATTCTGGCCCCCACACCAGAGGGAATTTTCTCTTTACTGATAGCTTAGGGTCAAAAGTCCTTTCTATTTATGTACTGCCATTGGAATTCCAATCTCTCAGTCTTCGGGAAGATTGAGAGGCTGATATTCCCTTGAGAGGCAGACTCTGTATTTTTACAACCTTCTGCCCGGAAGGCTATTACCAAGCTGCTTCAGGGCTTCACTCTTTCTGCTCGTCTCTGCTTTGGAGCTCAGCTGCCTATCTCAAGAAACTCTCAGCTGGCTTACTTGGCCTTCAGCCCACCTCTTTAGCATATCTCTATTTGTTTGTTTGTTTGTTTGTTGTTTGTTTGTTTGTTTATCACATTTCTATGCCACCCTTCATGTGATTTTCCCTGTAATTGACCAATTTCTCCACTGCAGATCTGATAGCTTCCTATTGGATGGCCACACGTGTACTGGTTTTGGACCCACTTGACATTTTCATACCATCTAGCTAGGAGCTGCAGTGGTGCAGTATTGCAGGCTAATTCTGCCAACTAGCAGCAGTTCAATTCTCACCAGCTCAAGGTTGACTCTGTTTCCCATCCTTCCAAGGTCAGTAAAATGAGGACCCAGATTGTTGAGGGCAATATGCTGATTCTGTAAACTGCTTAGAGACAGCTGTAAAGTACTATGAAGTGGTATATAAATCTAAGTGCTCTTGCTAGCGCTAGCTTCCACCCCTTATATGGTCTTTGTAACACTACCAATGAGAGCCTTCTCTACCTGTCTACTTACACAGCATGCAGTTACCTACCTGCCTTTCCCTAAACATGACTTCCTGAGACCAAGACTCATGCTCAGCCCTGTTGCTGGCAGATGATAGCATATATCACACTGGAAGAAGAACATCTGAAGGCAGCACCTCTAATCTTGTTGGTGATAGTGCTGTTGGTGTAGATGTGGGGACAAACCAGGATTTCTTGCAGTTCTGGTGCCTATGTTGGCATTGTTACCCTGTTCCTTGTGAAGATCTGCTTTGAGTTAGGAGGCTGTCTATATTGCATATGGACCTACCACCCAGTCCTGTAAAAAGTACCATTGTCCAGTATGGACTGTAGTTCATTGTAGTTCATTCAATAGCTCATTCCTCCATTGTAGGTATAGCAGAATCTTTTCATTTTGATGCATACAATAGCCTCACAGCAGTGGTCACATATAAAAATGGTATTCCATGGCTTTTTTCTAGTTGCCTTAATATTCTTTGTATCAGTGTATGTATTTGAATCCAAAATTTTCTGGTTTCTTTTTACAAGTCGTGGCATGATAAAATGACCTTTGTGCTGCATGGCATGATAAAATGACCTTTGTGTTTCCCTCATTTCCAAAATAATTTTGAAATACCCCTACCTTTTAAAAAATGTTCTTGTGGATATAAGGGCAGTTTAACAATGGAGATCAGAGAGCAGGAGCAAAAACCCACTTGAACCATATGTACCTTTAAAAATGCTACAGACTTCCCTCAGTTTTACATCCCTTCCTTGCCATTGACTAAATCTTATATTTTTTTTACCATGCTGTCCTTAACAACTGTGTCAGCTGTGATGAGAAAAAGAATGTACAGTGTGTCCTGGTTTACCCTGTTGAAGATATAGGACATTTTTTAGGAGTCTTCCACATGATGAGACCTTGAGTAGTTGGGAAAAGAAAGAAGACTGGTCGATTGAAATAGGAAAATGTCTCTGCTATATGTATGTGGGTGATCAGTGCTGCAAGGATACGCTTAATAGGATTTCTTTCAAAAATGTTCTTTTGAGAGTGGTGGAAAATTCCAGGTCCTTTACAATAGATTTAGAATATCGGGCAAATAAAGTAATGATTAATCCAATGTCTTGCTTCTGACTCCTATTATTAGATTATTCCTAATTGCTAGAATTTGATTTGGGAAGAAGAAGAAAAAATGTTTAAGAAGATAAAGTGCTACGGGTATATGCTATGATTATAAAGGAATGATAGTTGTTTTTATTATCATTAATAATGCAGAATGTAGATTGATCAAGCAATTCATTACTAGGAAAAATAAGTTTCTGTTTTTGGGAGTTGTGAACATTAATGTGATACTAATGTCTCATAAACAAACAGATGGACAGACAGACAGACAGACAGACAGACAGACATGCTTTCTTGTTTGGCCTATAGGTAGGATGAAAGCATAAACTTGCTTTCCCTGGGATATAAACACAGCAATTCTCAATACATGTAGGCTGATCAAAGTTGCTGAAAGATCAGAAACTAGAGGCAATGCTGCAAAACTGGTCTGCTCCCAAATAAATGAGGCAAAATGGTCAAAATAACCCAAGAGAAGACAAAGAGAAGACAGGCTGATGCCCTCCAGATGAATCATTTTATGTGGGCTGTTGGATTCTACAACAGTGTCTATATTCTATTATAGAGGGCTGGACCATAATGAAAAATGGTATAGCTTTCCTGTCCAGTCATGTCCAACTCTAGAGCGTGATGCTCATCTCCTTTTCTTGGCTGAGGGAGCCAGGGTTGTCCAAAGAGATTTTATGTGGTCATGTGGCCAATCTGGCTATACGCCAAAGGTGCACAGAACATGTTTCCTTTCCATCAAATTGGTACCCATTTATCTACTTTCATTTGCATGCTTTTGAACTGCTAGGTTGGCAAGAGCTGGAGCAAGGAACGGGAGCTCACCCCATCTCATAGCACTCAGGTTTCAAACCTGGGCTGCTAGCTTTCCAGCTGACAAGCTCAGCATCTTTAAGTGCTGCTCCATCACATCCCCTGGACCATAGTAAAGTGTTCATCCAGTACCTTAAGAAGCAAATATTGTTTTTACCTGGACATGTATCAAACATGTGCTCACTCTGTGAAGGGATGCTATTTACCTAGAAGGTAAATGATGCATGACACAAAGGATCTCATACTCTGGACATTCATGGCATAGCATTCTGCTGGTGATTAAAGTGGGCAGGAATTCCCCACACAGTCAGGATAATAATAAACAATTTGTTCAGATGAACATCACACAGACAACATGGTGGGTTGGTTATTTAACCCCAATATTAGCTTCTTACCTAGAGCAGGAACAAGAAGAGTGATTTTCATTGTAACTGAAGCACAGGTGGGGAATGATAAATGCCTCCTCTAATTGTACTGCAATCTGTTTGGATTGAATACTTCTGGGGAAGGTGGGAGCCCACAAAAGCAAAAACACATTTAACAGCATTGTCCTTTTCAACTGGTAGCCAAGACTTGGCTGTAGGAAGCCTTGAAGCACCAGAGATCGCTCTGCTGGAAATAGGCTGCAAATCACTCAACTGAAGGCACAATCCCCACCACCACCACCACCCAACTTTTAGCAGGAATCAAAATAAATTGCAATTAATCCAGCTGGGAAATGCTGCCTCCACCCCAACTCAGATGACATCATTAGGCCATTGCCCTGTGTGTAGTCATTCTTAGCCACTATTTTTTTTTAAGTGTGTCCCCTCCACAGCTACAAAATAAGGTACACATCTACTCAAAACTAACATCCATAGGTTCAGTGAGACTCACTTCCACTAGTGTAGGATTAGCATTTTCATTTCAAAGAAATCAACAAGAGGAACAGTGATTGTCTTCTAATATAAAATGACAGAATCCTGTCTTATATAAAAAGACAGAATTTCATTTCTTGTAAATAAAGGTGATGAAACTGCTGAAGTTGCACAAGCAGGTGATCATGTTATATTGGTTCTCTTTCAAAGCTGTGTCATTTTCAACTCAACCCTAGTGTTAAATTGATTCTCTTCACTCTTGCTCTCCTATTTTTTTCATCGTAGGGAAGCTGGTTACTCAAGCACCACTGGCTTTTTTATGTACAAAGTTAGTTGCTGAGTGCCAAACATTTGAATTTTAAAAATAACGAAGTTTTTGTGATCCTCGCATCTTTGTCTTGGCAAATAATAATCTCTGTTTTGTATAGGAAAGTGAGAAACATGAGGAGAAAGAAATCAGTCAAGGAACAGACTCACACGCCCAACATTCATTATTCAACTTCATTGACTGAAATGTCCAGATTTTGTAACAGAAGCCATTTCTTGACAGAGAGGCTATTCTCATCTGGGTATCATCTGATCATGAGATATTGACTTTCATCCATGCATGAGCACTTCCTGGCTAGACTGCTACAGTATGCTTTAACTGGAGCTGCTCTTGAAGACTGATTGGAAACATCAGCTGCTTCAGAATGCCACTGGAAGTGTTTAACTGCAACAACATTGTTATACCACCTGCTGGGATGTCTATGGAGATCCTCAGTCAACCAGGACATGGTTGTCCCAAAGGTGCTTTTTCAAAAGGCATCTGGACTTTCTTTGTTTTTTTCTTGAAGAGATTTCACTTCTCATTTAAGAAGCTTCTTCAGCTCTGACTGAATGATGGGAAATGAAGGGATTTATATTCCTTGTAGTCATCTGGTCATTAGCATGCTTTCTGAGAGTTGTTGAGGGCACTTGGAGGATTATCTGTGCCCTCAGGTTTACCTGAATAGTGCAAATGGGTGTGGAACCTACTAGGAATTGCTGAGAGGACTGTGCTGTGAACAGAAGATAGATGATATCATATCCCTCCCCCTCTATTGAGAGAGGACTGTTCAGTCTCAATTTAGGTGGCATCTTTGAGCCCTCTTTCAAACCAATGGTCCTCTCTGTCCAGAATGTGGACTTTGCTGTCTTTGGTATCATCTGCTGGGATCACTTAGGTTCCAGAACTAATTCAAGATGCCGATAACTCCCCTTAAAGTCCTAAAAGGCCTACTCTGATAATATTGAACTATAATTTAAAGCATCCGTATCATTGCCGTGCTTACTAAGTTTGCTGGGAATTGTAGTTCAGCAATACCTAGAGTGCCATGGGCTGCTTGAACATGCCTAGCTCATGCTGATCAAACCCAGCAAGGCTACTGTTTCTTTAGATCAGCAACTGACAGCTTACTCCAAATCCGCATGATCTTGCTACTTTCATCAGAATGACAATATCATTCTGCAGCATCACATCAATGTTCAACTTCTGATGCAATGAAATCCACCCGTCTTTCCTCACAGTTCTCAAATGTCTTTTTTCACACCATGCATGTTCTGTTCAGGGAAAAACTTTCTGAAATTGTACTGTCGACTGGCTCGTGGGAACTGAGTTTCAATTTCAATTTCAATTTTTAATTGCTGCAGGTCTCCCTTGTGGTTTTGCTTTCAACAGATAAGTTTTCACACTTTCGTGTTATTGTACCCTGCTTTGAGTGCTTTATTGAAAAATGACTCATTGGCTGTGTAAATGAGCAAACAAATTAAATGCAGATCTCATCAGAGGCAAATCCATGTCAGCTTGCATTGTTCTGGGGAGGATTAAGAAATTACACCTGTGCCAAAACGTGGAGGGAGGGGGGGAGGGAGGATAGTGCAGCCAAAGAATTTTATGTAGTGCATTTAAAACAAAAAAAGAGGAAACTGTGCAGCAAATTCTACCTCCTAGAACTGGAAAAGACAATCTGCGGTTTTTATACCTCCCTCTGACCATGAGTGATCCTGCCATTTTAAGTTGGACAATGGATGAAAATTATAGTGTGAACCCTAAAAAATATGTGGATTACAATCCACACACACACACACACCCCAAAACCATTCACTTGGTGAACCTCTGCATGCCTTGCCACCAGTGTTAAATGTCTGCCTGCCATGACTCTGCCAATGTAGGTGGAGAGCAACCCTTTCTGGATGTCCAGCTCAGCAACCATACTTTCCAAGCTGGTCCTTCCATTCAGCAGGGAGAATGTTAGATCAACGTGGACACATCCCCATCGTTGCCTTTGTGACATCACGCAAACTGCAGAAAAGGAATACAAAATAGTAAGCCAAAGAAATTAAAGGCGAAGATGAGAAATGGAAAGGAAATACAATCAGATTTGGTTTGAGATCCAATCTGGGTTGGTCACCTGGACCAGAGGTTTAGTTTTCTGAGCTTTCTGACTCTTGCTGGAGCCTATCCTTAGGGAACTTTTCTCTACCGGAATGTGTGTTTTGGGCTATTCTATGTGTCATATTTATGTAGTGCCTTCTTGATTGGTGACTGGCTGTCTGGATAGGCTGTGTTGTTTCCTTGTACTGCCAAGTCCCCAGCTCCTAAGTACCTGATAAACTGGTGGTAAATCAGCATTCCTTTTGACTGACAAGGGGCCCGTTTCCCAGGGTTCAATCATTTCCCTGGCCTTCATTTGTGAGATCTAGTTTACATTAATATCATTGACTATATTCCTGCATCTCTTTGTATTTTTTGCAAACCATCCCTGTTTCCACCACATTCATGCATTGCCCCATATGCTTAAAAAAAAAAACTTTCATTTTTTTTAAAACATCTTGCCTCTTCTTTCATAGAGTCTCATCAAATCTAACTATATCAGTTTTGCCTTTCTTTTCAATCTGTTCACTCTCTCTTCATTACTTTGTTTTGGAATTTGATCCTCAATTCATTTTTCCTGTGTGACTAAACCACATCAATATATTATTTTTGTGCTTGTCACTCACATTTGTATTCAGCTCACAAAAATTCAGCATCCATACATACTGGATCCAACTTCTTTTTGTTTTATTGTACATATTTCTCAAGTATCCCATTCTAATTACATTAAACTTATCTTTATACTTCTTTCTGACATGCCTCAAACTCACTTCCAAATAATTGAATAGGCATAAATGTGTTCTTATACAGACCATTTTTGCTTCTTGCAATAATCATGCATTCCTCACAATATACTACATATGCTACCTTCCTAACGTAATTTTTATGCTTTATCCTTTTTTCCATCCATTTTCCCATCTTTATCAAACATTCTACCAAGATACACAAATTTACCTGGTTTGGATTGCTGTAATTTTATATGGACCCTATGGTTTCAAATAAGTATTTCAAATACAATCCACTTGTGGCACCCTGTAATATACTTCTTTTCCTTATTCTGTACCGAGCAGATTGCATAGCCTTTTTCTTTGTATTCAATTTCCATTTATTCTGTTGGGAGGTTATTCTAACTTCTAGTTTGCCATACAGGACTCATACTTTCTCTTTCTTAAACTTTCATTCTAATTGCTTTTCATTTCTTTTCTTTTATTCTGTATCTATTATTTTCAAGATCCAACCTTCACAATACCAAAAATGTAGATCTTATATTCGGAAGCCCTCATTACGTTTATAAAGTAAACATTTTCCCTACTAGTCATGTCCAACTTTAGGGGCCGGTGCTCATCTCCATTTCCTAGCGGAGAGAGCCAGAGTTGTCCAAAGATGCTTCCATGATCATGTGGCCAGCATGACTGTACGCTGAGGTGCATGGAATGCTGTTAGCTTCCCACTGAAGTAGTACCTATTTATCTCCTTTCAGTTTGCATGATTTTGAACTGCTAGGTTGGGAGGAACTGGGGCAAAAATGGGAGCTCAGCGGGTCATGTGATGTTTGGGTCTCGAACGGCCAACCTTCCAATTGACAAATCCAGTGTCTTAGCCACTGGGCCACCATGTCTCCCATTCATTTTATATCCATCTGTAATTTAGCTTATTCTTTAACAATAAAAAGCCAATCAGTTATGATTCTAGAAGTGTATTTAATCCTTTGCTATCTATACACTTAAACAGATATACTGTATGTTTAGCCCACATACTCAAAAGAAAAAAAAAGATCTAAGCAGATATTCATATTCTCATTCATTCTTGGATTTCCAGGTGACCCAATCACTTTTTTCTTTGATTCTCTCCCTTCTTCACTGATTCATTCATGTCACATAATAAAATAATTTCCTGTATTCCTTCAGAATTGCTGCATATTTCCCCCCAGAATTCATTTCTGAGTATCCCATTATCACCATTTTCTGGAGTGATACCTGCAACTATCACCAATATATGGATTTTTACTTTTATACACATTCACAACAAGCTAGAAATATATGCTTTCTGACATGCATTTTAGCTTAGTTACTGATAATTCACACTTCTACTTTCCTACATATGTTAATCAACTCCACCATATATTCATCCACAAGATCGGATCCTTTCCCTTTCTCTTATTTTCACAGAGGAACAACATAGCTATTATTTTTTTAAATTGATTTCATTTGCTCCTCTTAAAATCCAAGTCTCAATCTCTTGTGTGCCATCATCATCATCACTAAACAGACCTTCTGCTACATGGAATAGAATAGACAGAACAGAACAGAACAGAACAGAACAGAACAGAATAGAATAGAATAGAATAGAATAGAATAGAATAGAATAGAAT
>JANHFL010001562.1:194369-206371 GCA_032468155.1 Oxyrhabdium leporinum | reverse complement strand
GAATGTAATTAAGTTGATGGCATTTTAGTTATTTTGCAGAGAAATCAATATCATTAGATAATAAAATAGTCTCAAACTTTTTACTATTCAAATAATTAGGGCAAAAGTAGCGACGTTAAGTTGGTCATGCCCACCCAGTCACATGACCACTCAGCCACGCCCGCCCAACCAGTCATTAGGGCAGAGAACCTGTTGCTAAAAAATTTGAAGCCCATCCCTGGAAATAAGTCAATGAGAACTAATCCTTCAACTATATTGAAAAATACATTCAATTAACAGTTTTTATTTTGAAAACTGTATAAAGATCAGTTTCACACAGACCAAACTAGCTGAACATCTGAGTTTCATATTTAGCTGTAGATGTTTGCACAACATGCTACACTGTAGATTACCGTTAACAAACTGTAATTGCTACATTCATTCAAGCTACATTCTAACCTTCCCTTTAAGCAAGCATTTTGTCAGGTTGTATGAAAGCCTTGTTCAGTCAACATACTAAATCGTATGGTGCTTAGCTTTATTTTTATTTTACTCAGCAACTGTGCTGTGTAATCCATGGCTAATAGTTCACTCTATGCTGCAAGCAAACAAACACAATAAGTCAGCACAAAATATATAGATCCAGCACCAGAGAGTGATATTTCTTCCTTCTTCTTTAACGCAATCAATACCATGAAGATACTTAGAATTATGGAGCTTATATCACTTTCCATCCAGTTAATAGAAATCATATGAAAGACGCTATGCCCTTTCTTGGTTGAAATTATCAATGTTTTACTCTCAGAACAACTGGGAAAAGGCTGCAATTGTCCATTAGTCAGAAAAACTGTGTCCAATTCTCTTTTAGGAGGAAAAGGTATAATACAATCAGTAACTTCTTGATTATCCTATTTGAAGTATGGAAATATTGGCTACCACACAGGAAAAGCAACAGCTGATTTCTGGATCAAGGTAATAAACATACTGAATCTGCAAACAATCATTCTATCCACAAGCATTAACCACCAGGTGATACCATATGACCAGTTTCATTCCTCTTTCACTCTTCAAGTATGGGTAGTATAAGGTCCTGCCTCTCCTCCTTACTCAAGAAAGTAAAAACTCTTGAAACTTGGTATTTCAAAAGGAACCTTTTTGTGCTAATTCTTCTTTATCTATTAAGTTCAGCTTGTGTTTCATAGGTTCCATTTGATTTGTTTTTTTAAATATATCATTTGTGGTTCCTTTTGTAGTTCCATCTCTAGTATCTTAAACTCTTCCTCCAGTTTCTTTTGGGTTTGTCTCTTCTTTTTGTTTCTCTTTCCCACATAGGTTATAGTTAATATATATTCCTTTTCTTTTAATATTAATTGATTCATTGTTATCTTGACTTCTTTTTTCCATCCTTCCATATAGCGTTTATCAGATTATGATTTGCCCAAATATTTGTTTCCATATTTATTTCTTGTATATTAGATATTAACTCTGCTGATATCCATATCATATCTATTCTAGACCAAGACTATGTGAGTAAAACGAGTATTGATTTTTCTCTGGGTGGATCTCTCACCATGCATCTTGGATGCCTAATTCTTCCGCCATTTTGAAAAAAGCTTTGGGAGTGTTTTTCTAACTTTTTTGTTTGTTTTTTTAGTTTTATAGTCCAATTCCACATCCACAATTGCATTGAAATCTCCTATTATACATATGTTTTCATATTCAACTTCTCTCATTTTTTGATGCAATTTGTTATAAAAATCCTCTTGATTGCTATTTGGTGCATGTATTGCTACAAGAAGTATCTGTTTATAATTCATCGTTATCTCCACCATCAAAATTCTCCCCTCGTCTATAAAGATTTGTTTAGCATTTATTGTCTCTTTTATGTAAAGTGCTATTCCCCTCTTGCTTTGTTGTGAAAGTGAGGTATATAACTTCCTAATTTTAGGGTGTTCCAGTACTTTATTATGTTGCCTTTTAATATGAACTTCTTGTAGACAAATTATATCCAATTTTAGTTTCTCTAATTTACTAAAAGTCCTTTTCCTTTTTATTGCAGAATTCAATCCATTTATGTTGATTGACATTAACTTTATTTCTTCTTCCATGGTATTACTTGTAAATGGGTTTCACTGTTCTAGTCACTCTTATCTCTCTCACTTCCTCTCTTATGGCTATTTCCTCCAAATCTCTTGCATCTTCTTCTTGTTGTAACACTCTTTCTTCAGTAGTTTCTTCTTGATGTCTATCCTCCCTTTCTTCTCCCACTTTTGCTTCCTCTTGTGATCCCCAATAATAATCATAAAATTGCTCTGCTTTCTCTATTGAATCTGGTCTATGTTTTTGTTCCTGCCAGGTCACCAATATTCCCTCTGGAATCAGCCATCTGATTCAGCCACCTTTTTAAAATGTTTTGTCAGAAACTGATATTCCTTCCTTAATTCTCTAACTCTTTTTGGAATTTGTTTTAAAACCACTATTTCTTTTTCCTTATATGTTAAGGGCTCATCTCTCACTCTCTGCATAATCTCTGTTTTAGTTACCTTCTTGGTGAACCTCACATGAACCCCTCTAGGAAGTCTACTTCTCATCGCATATTGAGTATTTACTCTGAATATTTCATCTATCTCGGCTGTGATTTTTTCTTTTGTCACCTCCAATGCCCCTGCCAATAATTATGCTATTATCTCTTCTAAGTTCTCTCCCTTCTTCCATGTTCTGAAATCTTAGATAATAGTCTGCCCTATCCATCTCTAATAAAATTATTGTAGGTTTTTTTATTTTTGTCTGCTAATGTAAGTCTAAGTCAATTTCTCCCACTTTTTTTTCTGTTCGCTCAGCTTTCTCTTCAACTTTTTGTATGCGTTGCTCATTTGTCTCCATCATTTGTTGAAGGTTCTCTATTTCCCTTCTACTTTCCCAGTCTCTCCTTCATATCCTCATGGAGGGCTTGTATCATCATTTTTATTTCTGCTTGCATCAAGTTTGTCTTCTCGTGTTGTAACATGGCTTCCAGTGACCTCTGACCCACTGTACTGGAGGTTGTAAATGGCGGAGTTGAGGATGGTGCAGATGTTGTTTTCTTCATTTTAAATATTTCATTGTAATCCACCAAGAGTAAAAGCTGTAATTCTGTTATAATCCAAGGGGGAAATGTGGATGTCAAAAAGGAGAAAAAAAATATAAACTGTAATCCAAATCCCAATATTATCAATCTTTAAGTCCCTTCAGGTTCTTCAAACCCTAATCCATTTTCTCCAAGGGGTAAAAAATCAATAAAATGTTAAATTGTATTCCAAATAGGTCCACCAAGCCCCAGAATTCTGACACCACTTATTTTGTATCTAAAACCAGAGAGTTCACATAGCAAGCAAAAAAAGAAGGTGAAAACAAAAGGAAAGAGACAAAGGATCAGGAGAAAGATGAATTATTTGCTGTTCAGCTTCTATTTGCTTTGTCTGCTTTATTTTCTTTTAAACTCCAAGAACCGCACTGTTTAATGAACAGAAAGTCTCAGTGTTCTGCTCTCTGTCTTAATTCTTCAGTCAAAACAATTTCTTGTCATTGTATTCTCAGGCTTTCAAAGTTATATTTCCCCTTTCTCTTGCTTGTAGGTGACACTGTTGCTCTCCTTCTCTCCTTCTCTCTCCTCTGTGCTGTCTATCCCGATGCAAGTTTAACAACAAGAACAAAAAAGCAAAAAGAAAGCAGAAAAAAAAAGTTCCATATAGTCAGTTAAAAGGACCCAAAATTTTCTGGTTTGAAAGTTTAAAAATATTATATTTAAATACTCAGTCCAGTTTTCTAAATACACTCTTCCAGCATGTCCTTTGATGAATTTCCTGTTCTAGGTAATAGCTCTTAAAGCTTTCCTTGCCGCTTTCTTCTGGAGGTGGAAAGGAAAAACAGGTCTACCTCCTCTTTTGGTCTCACTTTCTCACAATTGTTCTCCAGGGAGCTCTTTCTTCCTTTTATTAGCTTTAAAAGTTCAGAGTTAAAAGTCTCTCACCCAGATCGATCATACCGTCCTTCCTTCGCTTTCTTCATTCCAGTGGCTGTCCCAGCTTTGGAGCGGCACTCAATGGCCATCTTTCAGCTGATAAGTTAAAGAGCCTTATCTGGATCACTCAGGGAGATTGCGGGCTCCCCGTGATCAATGGACTGTGCTCTTTACATTCATCACCCCTACAAGGTGATTTAGGTCTGTTTTGGACCCCCCGGCAGCTTAGATTCGGCGGTCTCATGGAGAATCCATGACACATGTCGTATCCCCGTGATGTCTGCCCCACCCCCTGAAGGTTTAATGAACTTGAGAGATTCAAATTATGCTTTCAAAGATGGTATAAATGAAAAATTCTTCTTTGGTCTGTTAGAAAGAACTATAATATTTATTTCCATGATGACTTCCTTTCAATATAACTAGCACAGTGAGTAATAGAAGACCATCTATTAGCAGAAAGGGAAATTAAATAAAATGTGAAAGAAATTACTCAATTGTGCTTTGATTGCTGGAACTGCTGTGTTAACTAAGGATTCTGGGAGTAAAAGTCTAGCACAACTGAAACATCATTGATTGATTGATTGATTTTAAACATTTATGTAGATGCCCATTTTATACCAAACTCTGGATGGCTTCTAATAATTAGGAATATAATGCTACATTTGTGACACAATGTTCTTATGCCATTCATTAGAAAAAAAGAAAAATATATAATAAAGGCCCAAAGAAAACATACTTTAATGCTTAAGAATAAAGCTATTTGAAAAACATTTTTAAATAGACCTTTCTTTCCTACATGACACAAATATGTGATTTCTTCCTAATGAAAATAACAGTTTCAAAGGAATGATTTTTTTTTTGTCAGAACTTCAGCTGCTGAGCACAAAATTCCTGTCTCTTTCTTCCATAAACCATACCCTGGGGGCTGCTATTCATATTTTAAAATCATGCATATGAAATATAATGACATATTTATCATCACATCTAGTGATAATGAAAACAACAAGTTTATTAGCATGTCATTTTATTATGGTTGAGGCTTATCTATCTTACAATACAAAACAAGTATGAATCTAATTTCAATCTTTATGTTTTACTGGAAAAAGACTGAAAACAAGGAGAATGGGAGAGAAAGCAGAGGAGGTATGTTTAAACGGTGGGAGAAAGCAGTGGGTTTTCAGAACAATTAACCAAAAATTTGAGAAATACATAACTTATTTGGTTTCCACAGGCTTCTTAGCAAAGTTTTAGAAATGTTTATTTTAAATTGTGCAAAGTGATCTTCAAGAGACAACGACCAAGAGGACGACAGTAGCAGGAAACAAGATGACCTAATTGTAAATGTGCAGTTTATATGCCAAAATAGAGGAAATAATCCTCTCTTAAAATCCAAAATGAGAAATAGGAAATAACAAACTCAAATAAGGTGGCAATGGTGTGCTCTACTTGATATCCTACAAAAACAAATTATCCATGTTTTTTTGTGGGATTCAGCAGCTCTGCATAATGCTGCTCCTGACTCATATTTTAAAACACAATCTTTCTGGTTCTTCAGTGACAAGCAAAGATCTGTAATTCTATATTATAGTAATGAACTGAAGGTAGAAGTCTCTGTGTACTTAAAAAAAAGTGGTTTTATTTATTTTATTTTATTTATTTATATCATATGCTACCCATCTTGCTATCCAGAGATGCAGTGGCTAAATGCAATGAGTGATTTATCAAGGATGAAATTCTGCTGTAACCATACAATGTTAAGATATTGCAAGCAAAAGGAGAAGGCCTGTTATTGAAATCTGGGCTTGATCTAAATGGAAGTATAATACTTGTGATGAATAGGGCCAACTAAGGAAATCATCACTCCTATGATTAATATTGGGTGTTTGGTTCTAAGGCAGTTATATGGTAAGTTAAAGGACTCAGAGGCAATCATGAATTTGGATATTCAATAGTTTTGGTAATAGTTTTTCAGGCTTGGCTAACAGCATAACAAAACAATTACAGTGATAGAACAAAAGATAAGTAAGTAAAGATGGTTTAAGCTAACAGTTCTCTACTTTCCTATTTGGAAGTGAGAATCCTTCAACATTGAACCACATTCCTCACTAGGTCATAGACTGGTCAGTTTTAAGAATGCTTATAAGATGCTTGATTAAGATGGTGACCTGAAGGCCAGGAAGCCATTAATACTCTACTAGTATTTCCACAACTGTTTGACTAATGTGAGGACAATGTGTAATAATTAGAGAAAAGAATGCACAGATAGTGTTAGTAATTCTCATAGCATTACAAGGAAACTTCTACTCCTGACTGCCCATAAGATACACTCTATTTTCTGAGTCAAAATGTATATATGTATCAAGATGTTCAAATGCCACAAAATCTGCACATATAATGGCCATCGTGGCTGAGTTTCTCAGAAATCCCAAAACTGTAAGAATGACATGAAGCTACATATTACTTCTCTTTCTTGAGAATATTTTCTGAAAATAAACTGCCTATGTCGATGCAATGCAATCCCATCAGGAGTAAGCCTTATTGAATTTACTGGGTCTCCCATGTACTGTAACTGCCTAAAAGCTTCAATTCCAGCTGCTGCCCATTGCTTATAAAGTTCAACATTTTATAGAGACTGGCTACTCCAGAGACCGCCTATCTCCCATAGTAAATTGGTTTGAACTGGCAGGATTGGCATGCTCTAGGTTCCTTCAATTAATGTCATTTATTGAAAGTGTGCGTGTCCTCTAGAATAAATTTCTCCTGAGATCTGTGGGCCTCGCCATGCTGGAGTTTCAGAAGATCTTGATGACCTGGCTTTTCCCCCAGGCTCTTTTGGCAAGGGTGATTTACTACAACTTTTAGGAAGGGTTGCTAAGTGGCTCCCAAGGATTCCCGGGCCCTCAGATTATACATTGTCAACATCTACAATGACAGCCATGGGTCCAGTTTTGAAATGAAAGGAAGATCTATGCCCCCAAAAAAGAACAGAACAAAATAGACAACTGACCCACATTTTTTTAATTAACACCAGGAAGAGAGGCTGCTTTGACAAACTAACTCTGTCCATTTGCTTCACAAACAGGCAAGCTGCTTCTTTGTTTTGTGCAAGCTGCGAGATAACAAACTCCCTGCTCTGATCCCAGTTAGATAATTATTTCTTGCTTTGGCCTTAATTAGGTAGCCGATACCTGCTAAACACTTGTAACTAAGACTCAGTAATATGTAACCTTCTCTTGCTGATGCTTAAACTAAGCAATTGGGGAGTGGGGTGGAGAAATTGAAAACTGCCCAGTGAAAGTAACTCCTTTCTGAACAATTTGCCATGCTGTTTTTTTTCCCCTTCTTGCTACTACTTGAGCTCACTGCAGAGGGATTACCCAAGGAAATAAGTGTTAGGACTTAATCAATAAACCTTTATTAATTGCAATCATCCTAGTGTCTTTCCTGGATTATGCCTCCTTTATTATCAGACCCAGAAAGGCTGTAGCTGGTAATATCTGGCATGTTAAGTAGGGAAGTATAATAGGGGGGGGGGGAAGCAAGTGAAGGCTCTAATTTATTACTCAAATTCATTGTATGCTCAAGGTTTGTGGAATAAAGAGAGCCAGGGAATGTGATGCCAGAGAAGTTTAACTTGGCAGCTTTGGCTTTGAGGTGCCTGTCTTCACCAGATTCTGGAACTCAGGAACTGAAATCCCTCCAAGGATGATTTCAACTTGCTGCTGTAGATGGTATGTCCTCCCTATAAAATATATGTAAAATGTAAAATGTATGCATCACTTTAGAAAGGTGATCTCTGAGGGAGGGTAACCAAATTATGTTGCAAATACTTTCTTTTCCCTCAGTGACTGCAGGCTCAAGTGGATTCTTGTCCCAGTTGGCAGCCAGTTTGTAGCATTCTTAAGTGAAATCAATAGACATCAAGCACCTATCTGGCTGATATATTTTCCATTTGAAAGGAAGCAAGAGCTTGACTTCTTCAGAGCCTGTATTTTCAAGTCTAAGCATCTCAGGTTTATTTGGCTGAATCTGCTGGAGAATAGAAAAGAAGAGCTAAGCTTTATTTATGATACCCATGCTTCTTTCCACCCATAAAAATACTCTCTCTTACCTTGGGTGTTCTTTTCAGTCTGACTGTCTGATGTCTGAATGATCAGGAAAATCAAAAGCTATTGGATATGTGCCAGACTTCTGTGCTGCATACCAGCAGGTGTCTTTTTTTCTGTTTTTTTTAAAATGCTTGTTGAAATGTTGGGATTTTTCCCCCCAGACAACTGCTGTGTCAAAGGATCCAGGAAGTGTTAAAGAGGGTGAGCAACTGACTCCTAGACAGAGATGAATTTGGGAGGTGTCATCTTGAGTTAGAATGTGCAAATATGAAATAACACTTGTAGCGCTAGCCTTCAAAAGTAGTATTCTGTGTTGAAAAGTTTTACTGTTATCTATGCATACATTACATCACTTATTCTATAGATTCCATGTGACTTAAAGTGATAAAACAATAAAACATACACAACAGCACACTTCAGTGAGGAAGAGTGAGTCTCCTCATTTCTTTGTGCTTGCCATTTTTAATCTATTTTTATGGTTTATTGATTCTATTGGAATTTCTTTGATTGTTCTGAGCTACACAGAGTCACAGAGAGCTGACTGGATCCAGCAAGGAGCCATCAACCATATACAGGCTTTTTGTTTCCAAAAGCTCCATGAAAAAGATTGTGTTCATTATAATGCAAATGGTGTAAGTACGTTGGAATCTACTTTCTAAAACCTCTCTTCTTCCACCTAGCCCCATTCAGATGTATTATGTATTGGGATTGCAAATCCCTAAAGTTATGGTGCCAGATGGGAGAATTATAATGCCACTGGAGGACATTAGATGGGGGAAGGCTATTCTCAGTTTTAGGGATGAGTGAGGAAAAACGTTGAAAGCAGCCTTTCTCTAGCCTACTGTAGAGTTTATTCGTATGGCTTGTTTAATTAAAACACAGAAAAAGTGAATATAAGATACTGGAAATCCCTACCCCAATATGGATAATTAAATAGCACAGAGTTATCCTGCTCCACTAATTCTCAGTATTTGCCATTATGTCTTGAAGCAGCACTAAAGCCTATTGCATCCCTGGTAAGAACAAATTGTTATATTTATCCAAAGGTCTTTTAAAAAGCATAGCATTAGGTTTCCTAACTTTAGTTATTTTCAGTCAGTGTCTGTTGCCAGAATTTGTCTACACTTTTTCATTCAATGGATCATACACTCTGTAAATACATTCTATTTATCAGCCATTGAAACATGTATTATGAATATGAGATAGCAATATATTATCAAGCAGTGTACTTATCAAGGAAAACACATTTTGTCATGTTTGGGCTTTCTGATAAGTTGACTTTTCTATTTTTCTTCAGACTTATGATAGATAGTCAACTATTTCTAAAGAATTAGTATAGATTCCCAACCTTAGGATTCTTGCTTTTATCCATTTTCTCCTTAAATAACAAAACTGAGCAAAGGCAAACAGCAACAGTATGCACTGTAGCATTACCCACATCAAGCACTCAAAGCTGACACTATGATTGATGAGCAAACGTAGAATGCAATTATAATATCAATTCTATATGACATGCAAAAAAGACATACTGATATTTCCAAGTAACACTAGGTCTTCTCTTTAAGCAGGACCCAGATTTATATCTTATTAGTATTTCATTATTTCCAGAAGATTAATGAAGGCCTTTGTTATTAACATCTTTAAACTGTGCCAGATAATGAGATTGTTTCTAGTGACAAACTTCACTCACTGTGCCAATAGCTTTATATGTTCAATATATAGATCAAGGTTAAGAGGAGACCTGCTATCCTTGAGTCACATCTGTCTTTCCTCCCTCCCATTAAAATTCACCCCATCTTAACTCACTGATCTATTATTCCATTTTTTTTTCTAATTTTCTGTATTCCTACACTGTCATGATTCCAGCTTATTAAATAAGATTCTCTCATTCTTGGTGCAAGTGATAATTCAGAGGCACTCATTGATGCCATGTTGGTAGTGACTACCACTGCTGGTATTCCCTTAAATAAGGTCACCCAATCATTTGAATGGGACAAAAATGGTGGTTATGCATTTACACTCAGTTGGATCCAAACAAACATTATTTTGTTTTGCCATAAAGGAAATCAGGTGGAAAACTAGAGAAAAGAGTGAGATTTGCTGGTGGTTCCTTCTTTCCTTCCTGTGATTTTAATAATGTGAAAACAGATATACCCAGAGGACTACGTATCTTGGGAAAAGGTAACTTGCATTCCTATCCAACCCTGAAGCTCCCTGGGATCAACTTTGCAGAATTACTTTCTATCAGACAATTCCAACTCACAAAGCTGGGAGGTGACTTAAGGTAACTTATTAAGTCACGCTGAGTTCTCTGGAAGGAGAATAAAACACAAACGGGATAAATAAAAATAAAAGTTTATTAAACAGTATTGGCGTTAAGGCAATGGCACTGTTTTCATGCCCAATATACCTTAAATATCATTGTTGTAAGTCATGTAAATTAGTAGAATAATATAGAACTCACTTCATGAGCACAGTGATTAGCTCTAGGTTATATTGGTTTTTCTGTATTTTTCTTGTAGGGATGAAATCACATGAGAGGCAGATTGCAGGTGATCCATCATTGATTCACTTTTAGAAAAGTTGAGATGACATTAAAACCTTGATTATTGTAAAAACAAATCTCAGACAAAGCTGTGTATACAACTACATTCATTTCCCCCATCATTTAAAAGCAAAGAACCCTAGAAGAGTTTATCTGCTTAGAGGAACAGTGGGGAAGATGCTAGCTAGCCCCTTTGGCTATTTTTCCTCATTCAGATGCCTCCCTCTGCTTTTTTCTTTGTGTGAGAAAAATTTAGGATTAGCTTTATCTTTTCTCTAATGTGGAATAATGGCTGGAGATGGTAATAAGCAGAATAATGGATGGAGGAGGAAGGCTTCAATAGCCTTTCCTCCTCCTACCATTGCTGGTATTTCTCTAAATAAGCTCATAGCAGAGTGAAACTCATACCAGGATATGTGATGGAAAATATTATTAGAGGTCATCAGGGAGATAAAATGAAGCTGTAACACAACAAATGAAGGCAGAATTGGTTGTATAGATTAGAACGATAGTAAGGTTCAGTTAGAGAGGAAGAGGAATCAGTGAGATTATGTAGCAAACATTTCATATTTGTAATATTAATAGAAGTGTATTCAAGCATAATTCATTTTTTTTGTACATGGAAAGAGCCTCCTCAAAGACTACTGTTAAAATAAAATCTTCAATAGTTAGGAATATCTTGGGTAACACTGAAAATAATACCAGTGGAAAATCTTTCTCTCAATAAAACATCACAGAATGGTTTGTAAGATGCTCTGGACTTGGGAAATAAATACATTTCTTTGCAATATATATGTATGCATTTAAATATATTTTTTATGGGAAGAGGCCCATAGATTTTACCAGACTTTTGAAGGTATTCCACAAAATCTTAGTCACCACTAAAGTATGACACACAAGTACATGTGTACAAATATATTACAAAAATATTATTTCAGTGATAGTTTCTGGCATATTTGGCACAAGCCCCAATGATATCAATGTATCATAATATCATCACATAAATGATGCATTTGCCATATGCCCCCTTTCATAGATACTCATGCTTAGCTCCATCACCATCTTTGGTAAGCAGATTGTTGGAGTAATTTTATATGGAGCAGATGCTAATGCAGTTGTTGTGTTTCTGGGTGGTGTGCAGAGGTGAAATCTAGCCAGTTCGCACCGGTTCAAGCGAACAGGTAGGGAAAATTTTGATTGGTTCGGAGAACCGGCAAATATCACCTCTGACTGGCCCCACCTCTGCCTGCTCACCGCTCACCCCGCCCCCTGCTCACCTCGCCTGCCCGCCGCTCACCCAATCACTATTCATCTTGCCTCCCCACCCCAGCATAGGCTTAGCAGCCTATATAAGTTTACCAAGCAATTA
>JANHFL010001562.1:174903-187380 GCA_032468155.1 Oxyrhabdium leporinum | reverse complement strand
AAGCTTGAAAAATGAGCATGTACAAGCACAATGTAATTCAATACCACAGAGGAACCTCCCCCCCCCCCAGAACAAATGACTCCATACTAAACAAATATGGTTGCATAAATACCTCTGATAGACTGAGAGACAAAAAAGGAGAAGTATAAGATAATTAAAACAAAATACCAGCAAATAGCCCAAAGCTGCAAGGATGGAGTCAGGAGAGCTAAGACTTAGAATGTATCGAGATTTGCAGCAAAAGCCAAAAATAATAGTAAAAATTATTTCAATATGTAAGAAACAAAAAAAAAAGTTAAGGAAATGATTGCTCCACTAATGGAAGAAGGTGGCAAGGAGGTGACAGGGAGAAAGTGGAACTGCTTAATTCATACTTTGTATCTGTCTCATGCAAAAATAAAAATAGTCCAACCTATCAAAAATAGCACTGCAGGGGCCAGAACAGGAATTTAAGTCAAAATAGACAAAAAAATGGTAGGAGAATATCCATCTATTCTAGATGAGTTCAAATTAAATGGATTACATCCCAGGGTTGTGAAGGAACTGGCAGATATGATCTCGGAACTACTGAACAAAATCTTTCAAAGCTCTGGAGCATTGAGGACTTGAAAAAAGCTGATGTGGTTCCAAAAGGGAATAAAAGTGAAGCCAGGAAAGTACAGACCAATCAGCCTAACATCAATACCTAAGAAGATTCTGGAAAATATAATCAAGGAACACATTTGTAAGCACCTAGAAACAAACAACACAATTTCTAGAAGCCAGCATCTAGTTTGGGTTTGTCAAAAACAGATCATGCCAGACAAACCATATTGCCTTTTTTGACAAACTGACTAAATTGGTGGATCAGGGAAATGCTGTGGACGTAGTTTACTTTGACTTTAGTAAGGCATTTGATATAGTAGTTCACAGGCAGGATAGAACAATGTGAGACGGACAGTGCCATCATCAGGTGGATTAACAACTGGACAATACAAATACTCATCAAATAACATGAAATAATATCACTGAGAAGAAAGTTGAGGACTACCTGATAGCATGATACATGGGATACAATAATGCTTTTAAATTAGAAGAAGAAAGATTTGTTTTGATAGGAAAACAAAATCCTAATTGTAACAGCAGTTCAACAGTGGTACAATTTATCCAGTGTAGTAATAACTTCCCTAGACAGCCAATAGTTGGTGATGCTTTGTTTTGATTCTTCAACTGAGCAGTGGGGTTGTATAAATGTCTCCTTCTAAGTTTATAATTCCATGATTTACAGTATAATGAGCAACGTGCAATAAGAAAATAAAGAACCCAAAGGTCTATATAAGAGATTTATTGGAACCAATACTGACAAGTCCATTTAAAAAGTTAATAAATAAAAAACAGAGTCCAATAATTTGGGGGCACTGTCATGCCAAAGAAATTATAACAACCAAGGGACTTTGAAACCTAGCAATGTAGAGATAAGGAAGATGACCTTGACAGAGATATGTGAGCTCTATTACCAAAATGACAAGGAGTAAAACATATCTTAAATACACAACAAACAATTTTAGTATGTGGGTCACATATATATATTGCCCTAATACATGAAATATAAGAAGGGGAAAGAGGTACAGTACAATCAGACTTGCAAGATTTTGGCAGTGAAGCCAACTGAGTGACTTTGGGCCAGTGACTCATTCATTCATTTATTTGTTTATGTATTTTATTCATTAAATGTATATGCCACCCATTTCTGATTCAAGGTGACTTGAACAGAACCTATCTCACAGGATTATTATTATAGGAAAATAGGAGGAAGGAGCAAGATGTATACCACCTTGAACTGTATCAAGTAAAGGTGGAATATGAATCAAATCAGTCTATGCATAAATACTTTTAAAGGGATATACATATAACTTACTGTTGTTACCACCTTTGGAAAAGGTCACAGCTGGCACATTTGTTAAATCTAGGAAAAAGTAAATTTGGCCACAATATTTATTTGCATGTCTGGAACCCCACCCCACCCTCCCAAATGTGCATTAACTTCTTCTGAGGAAACATATCCTTTACAGAGTTACAGCTGAGACAACTATCACGGCATAAGCCAGCTTTTGAACCCATTCTTTATTAAGATTCAGTCTCCAGATACTGAAAAAAAACTCCTTCCCCTACATCTCCTGGACAGCCTAGGTATCTTCTGGTCACAATAAACCCCATGTTGAAGATACCGTAACTCAGGCGAGTTGTGATCTCCTTATGAATTCACTTTGTTTGAATGATATTGCCATATTACTACAGCATTTTGATATGATAATTGTTATTATATTTGGCGGGAAATATTCAGAGAAAACAGAAGCAGATGGTATACCACTTGCCTTCTCTCTTTGCATTCTACACTGCTGTTCCAACTGGAAGCTGTGGCATTAAAAAAGGCAGTACTGAAATTAGATACTCTGAACTGGATGACACCTATTACAAGACCTTGAAGACCTTTGAATGAAATCTCTATCACCGAATAGTTTGAATGCCACAGAGGCCAATAAAGCTCTGTGTCATTTAATAGTGTGCCATTAAACAGCCCTCAGACAAAGAAAAAGCATCAATATGTTTCCTTTTCCTTGGAATTAGAGGATTTGCAATAGATTGAAAATGGGGGAGAAGCTACATCAATAGCTTAGGCACATATTTTCCAATTTGTCCACTAAATTTTAATGAGCTATTTTAAAACAAAATAGCTTATTTAATACCTATTTGAGACAGTCATATATTTAAATAAAAGTGGCAAAATATGATTAAATCAGGTAAACATGTCATTAAAAAAAAAAAATCGCTAGAAGCTGTAGAAGTTCTTTTCTTCTTCTGGAGCACAATCCAGAAGAAGTGTCTATTTAGGTGTCAGGCTTCTTCCTAAAATGAGATCGCTCACAAACAGTGATATAGGAAAACAACTCCAGCTAAATTAGTGTGTTGCTCTTAGCAAAACCATTAATGTGTCCATCTAATTAAAGTCATCAGAATCAAACATATTAGAGCAAAAGTCCAAATCCTATCTCTCTTCTAGGCAGAGGTTCTAGTGTCCACAAGGAGAAACTTGCCTCCCGAAAAAAGTCAACATGACAGCTGTGTAACACACATAAAGTTGTTTAGCATATGGTCCAGTACATTAGTAAGACTTTATTCATCTCATACAAATACCTATATGATATTTGTTGTTAATTCTCATTTGGTTTTAGGGAAAATCAGAAGCTGCGCTTGTTCAAAAGAACCAGGAATGGTTGTGCCTGCAGGTGTCCTATTATATAGATAATCAATTTGGTATTAATTATTTTAAAATGTTATATTATTCATACTCCAATCTATTACTGGGCTTTATTATTTTTTAAATTACACATTTAAATGATATTTCATTTTCTGTTTGATTAAAATAATCTCTGTGTTCATCAATTAATTCAGTTACTTTCCTAAGTAATCAGAGATGCCATTTTTTCAGAGTTATTAGATGTATTTATTTTTTTAAAAATATGACAGAGATATGCATATGTACTTTATACATATGCAAAAATTGCCATTCCTGTTTTTAGGAGAATATGCGTAGATGTCTGTGGCAGAATACATGTTTTGCACACTGAGAGTCCATGTCCAAATTCTAGTGCTGCAGATTAAACTGAAGAAACTTCTGCTTTAGAAATTAATACTGAACTTCATGGACCCATGGTTGGAACTGATAATAATACCATTACCCATGTTTCTAATGGATCTGTTATCTCTATTTTTTGTCCACTCTATGTAGAATTCACAGCAATAAGTGATGTATTGATCAAGTAACTGAAGTAGATATAAAACAATTAGCTTATGATTGCAGTAATAGTTTACTGGAATAATGCTACAATATCCTTATCATCAGTAAGAAGAGATTGTTATTACTGTTTGCCAGATCGATGATAAAATATCTTTTGCCTTTGCTGCATTTAGATCAAATTTATCTCATTCTATCTTTATTATCTGAAATTATCATTTAGTGATTGCAACACAGTAAGAAACGGGACATCACCTATATACCAAGCATCACATTGCTTTCTTACCTTTTTTTGGGTTAAGTCAGGAAGTGAAATAAAAGTTGATTTGTATTGTATTTGATGCTTCCTAGAAATCTTTTATATTCCATTGGTGTTACTCAATGATCCTTCTTTAAGTCCACTGAATGGCCTTTTATCCCATTATAGCCTGTGCTTGAATTAACAGTCCTGGTCAATTTCCATTCTTACCCTGGAAAGGGTAGTAGGATCCATTTAGAATGAACATGCACTCATTACTCTCACCTCTTATATAGAGAAAAACTTTGGTGGAACAGACCCAGATATCATCTATGTCTCAATCACCATGGCTATATGTTGGTGCAAAACAATGGGGTCCAGATATGTAATATTTAACATCTGAACATAAATAATTTTGAGGGAAACAGTGATTAGTAGTCCAACAGAAGATAGAGCAATGTCTTTGCCTATACTTAAATTTCTGAATAGATCCATTCCACACCTATACTGGGAATAAGTATTTTTTAAAAAAATATGAATTGGATTAAGGAGAAGTAAAATGTCTGATAAAGAATTACTACTATTCTAAAACATCTGGGATTTGGAATGTGCCTTTATGTTCTAGACCAGGGATGTCAAATTTGCAGCCAACGGGCTGGATGCATCACACCCTGGCCATGCCCCCACCTGGTTTAGTGAAGGGGAAAAAGTCCCAATACATCACATGACACCGCCATGACACCCCTGTTCTAGAGTGACAACTTCTAAACATTGTAGATGCTTGAGAGAAGCTTAGAGTTCTAGATAATTGATACTGAGGTGCACAGCAGGGATAGTTGGCAGCTTCAGAAGCAGCTGAGAGTTTCGGGTGTTTTTTTTTGCTATGTGAATTTCTAATCTTACAGAGTAGGATGCATTTAGATTGAGAAGTGACTCACCCCTCAGAAACAGCTCAATTTAAGCAGACAACTAATTTCTCAAGATCTAATAGCAGAAGGTGGACATACTGACTGTAGATGACTCATATGAAACAATATGTTTAATGCAGTTCTTAAAAATAATCTGAAATTCTGACTCTGGACCTCTGAAGAATCTCAGATTGCAAATTCAGCCATTAATTTCAGTGTGATTGCCTGTTTCTCAGGGATCAGAACATTTCTCTTTGTCTTATAAGAACTCTAACAATGGTTTCCAAGTTGCAAAAAAAATAGTGAAATTATTGTCTCAAAGCAAAACAGTCAATTTCGCCATGTCAGCTAGCTCCAGTAGTTTCAAAGTCCATTCTTCCACTGTGAGTATATTTTCCTCCCTCCAGCTTTGGGCATATAACATCCTTGCCACTGATGACATATATAAAAATGAAGTCCCATTCACAATCAAGAATATTATGATTCTCTTGGACATCTGACATGAAGAGTTATTTTTTGTGTTTTCAATAGCTATGTAGCAAATCACACAAATTTAAAAAACAAGAATTTTAAAAAAAGTGTCAGAAACATTGCTTTGATGTGTTTCACTTTACACTTTACACCATTTCAGTCCCAGTTTCCCCATATTCTTTCTCATCCTTTTTTGTTTTTTCAATGTTATGCTTATCTCTAATACAAACTAATATATGTACAAATTTAAATAGAAGCCAGTCCCAAAGAATATATCAAATGGAAGAATTAACAAAAAATGTAGTTATTTCTTCATATTATTTAAACTGCTTTCCATCCAAAAGAGGACATCTCCTCTTATTCTACAAATCATATGTTTTCCTAGGAATTTCATGCAGAATTTTGTCAAAACTAAATGCAGTATTCTAAGTATGGTCTCACCAGAGTGTTGCAAAGCGATATTTTCACTTCTCATTGTCTTGATGCTATCCCTCCATTGATGCAGCCTAGGATTACATAGATTTTTTGCAACTGCAGTACACTGCTGCCTCATACTTAAGTTGTGTTCTACTAGGACATCTAGATCCCTCTCACAATTACTACTGTTGAGTCACTTATCATATACCTGTGCATTTGTCTTTCCTACCTAAGTGCAGAACCTTACTTTTCTCACCATTGAACTGTATCTTGTTGGATAGGGCCCCATGCTCAAGTCTGTCAAGATCCTTCTGGATCTTGAGCCTATTTTTAAAATTATTGGTTACTCTTGATGACATCTGTAAATTTGATAAGTTCATCATCTACCCCCTTACCCAGATCATTTATGAAGATGTTGAAGAGCACTGGGCCCAAGACAGAACCTTGAGGTACCCGACTACATGCTTCCCTCCATATAGATATAGTTCATTGAGGACTATCCACTGAGCACAATTAGTCAGCCAATTTAAAATTCAACTGGTGGTGGTACTGTCTATCCCATATTGTCTATCTTACCAAGAAGTAAATTGTGGCCTACATTGTCAAATGTCTCACCAAAGTCCAGGTATACTATCTCCACAGCATTTTGCTGATTCACTGATTTATTTACTTTATCAAAAAAGGTAATAAGGTTTGTTCAGCACTATCCATTTTAACAACCCCCTGCTGGCTTCTAGTAATCACCTTGCTTTTTTCTAGTAATCCTCCACTGGATTATCTTTTTCAGGATTTTCTCAGGTATTGATATCAAGCTGATTAGCCTATAATTTCCTGGATTCATTGTTAACCCTTTTGTATTTCTGGTATTTTCCCTGTGCTACATGAGCTTTAAAAACCCTATTTTCTATTTCTCATTTTTCTGTGTGGTAAAACCCAATTTTTAACATCTTCTTAGAGCTGAAAATAATTCAGTGTATGTTATTTTACAATTGTCTTATTTACAAGTTGACAAAAATAATCATAAATACAATTGTGACAAACTTTAAAATTCTATTCATTTTGTGTTTCTTGAAGTGTTGTCCTAGGACCCCTAGGAGTTCTCCAAGACCTCTTAGGGATCCATGAAATCAGAATTAGTTACCAGCCTCTGTTGAAAAATAATACAATATCAAATCCCATCAAACAAACATGAGAAGTGGTAGTGGCAATGAATGTAACTTTTTTCATTTTAAATACAGTAAGTCTTAATAAATATAATCATGCAAAAAAAAAAAAGCTCATTTGAGACCCTTGATAATTATTAAAAGTCAGAGAAAAAGATATTTAAGAAACTCTGAGAAATTGAGCAAAAATGGCGGACTATTGGTGGCAATGGAGCCAAAATCATGTTTTTGAAAATAAAAACTGCTTCATCATTCTTCTAGTAAATCTGCTCTGCTGTGCTTACTTTTTTATGATTGCTTTTTGCCCAGTCCATGATATCCAGCTCTCAGTTACCGTATTTTTCTGTGTATAAGATGATAATTTTTCTAAAAAATATTTACCTAAAAATGGAAGTGCGTCTTATACACAGGGGGCCGAGAGGAGAACCGTGGTTGCAAAACTGCCGATTCCTTATCTCTGCAAATTAGTCTCATGAGTGAAACTTCCGATTGCAGAGACAAGCTAACAGGTTTCCTCCAATTATGTAACTGACGTCAGCTGATGCTGTGGAGAGTATGTAGTCAGTGCCCAAATACGACAGGGAGCAGTAGTGTCGGAGCGTTCTGAGCCCATAAAAATGTCAGAAAACAAAAAAAATAAATACCGGTAAGCGAATGTCTTATTCTGCAAAATAAATGTCTTCTATTTAATGTTTAAAATAGTGATTTCTGAATTTTGGGTAAGAAAAGTGTGTGTGTGTGTGGGGGGGGGCATCCTATACATGGGGTCATCTTATACACAGAAAAATATATGGTAAATCTTTCACAAAAGTCTTATGATCTTTGCCCTGATAGTGGCTCAGATGGAAATATTTGCCCTTCAATTGTTTCCCTGTTTAATGTGTTGGAATAAATACATGAATGATGTTATTCTTCTGGAATGGCAAATAACTTCTAGAATATTTCCCAGGCATTTTTGGTGGGATTAAAAGAAAATCATGGCTGTGAATTTGTGAATAAGGTTAGGAATTATAGAATTTTCAAGGGAAAAACATTTTAATGTGTGCCAAAACTGTACCAGGCCCCCATTCCATCATGATCCACCTAGTTTTAATAACAGGTCTCCTACTGCTTCTCATTAGGAAGCTTTTAAATTGCATCCATTCAGATTTCCTGACAATCATGGAGTCAGCATGTTAATCGTTTCCTGCCAAGGGAATCTTTCATTGCCATGTGGAGTTAGTGTATTCAGTAGACATGACATGCCCCTCATGATTTTGGATCAGTGGCAAAAGTTTGGAACAATAGCTGTTGCAATATAGGTGGTGCCAAGTAATAAAACCAGGAGTAGTAGACAAGGGAACTCTGAAGGAGGAATAGGAAATGTGGAGGAGGTGAAATGATGGGTTCCTAGAGAGATTAAGAGCTGCTCTGTAAGACCCGAGGGTAATAAAATGTTCTGTTTTTATTTGATGGGGAATTGTTCCATTGAACAAACCTGAGTCACACAAAATAGAAGTGTTCTCATTTTTATCCTGGGGAGCCCCCAGATGCGAAGAAGCATGAATTCCACTATTCCTACAAAGCACAGCAAAGCTGGCCAAGTTTGCATCTATATAAACAGCATCTGAAGCTTATCCAGCTTTCTGGAAAACAAAACAATATAATTCTTCCCCTTGATTCAAGTGAAAATAAGGAATAGTTGAGAAATAGAATGAGATCTGATCCAGACAATGTTGTCCCATGGATACAGAATGCCTACTCCAGATCTCTCTATGATTTTCATGACCCCCCCTTTACCTTAAGTGCAGATCAGGAGAAGTGTAAGTTAGAAAATGCTGGGCATTACAGTCTATTGTTTGAGAAGACTGAGAGATCATGTATATGCCAGGATTCTTTCCTATTTGCTAGCAGTTTTTTTCCCCAAAAATGTATATTTCCTCAAATGTCTAGGTTGCTTTCCAGAGACCCTTTTCTCCTGACTATGATTGAATCTAATATGTACTGCTTGCACTGGATATTTCTTTGGAATTACTCTTTGGGATTGTTCTTGTGTAGACATCAACCATCAGTATTGATTCAAAAGAGGTCTCCTTACTGTCAAACAATGGTATTTGCCAGAAGAACAGTTTTTCCATCTTTTTTAACCATCATTTCTTCACATGTTCTCTATGTAGCATTAGCTCTTCTGTTCTTATCAAAACATGCATCAAGGCAATAAGAAATTCAAAGAGACAGAATTCTAATTTTTCAAACAAATGTAATGTTATAAGTTTTGTGAAAGCCTGAATAATACACAATATCACAAAATAGAAAATATTTTGGCTTTAGGTTCATGATGTTACAACTATTCCTACAGATAATCATAATTCATTCTTAAGTATAGAAACATACTGATAATTCTGTTTAAACATTGATGCCTCTGAGACACTTTATGCAGGCTCTGTTCTCTAATTTGCATTTGAAAAATCTGTTTCAATGCAGAATAGAAGCACAGTTGTCGTATTATTTAAGGCTGGCATGGTTCAGGTGATCTCCCTGAAGATCTGATGGGATCTAGGAAGTGAACCTTCTCTGCCATAACACATGGCTTCTGGAATACTACTCTCCCCAAGATCTATCTGGCTCAGATCCTCACCATGATACAAAGAGCCCTGAAACCCTGAATGTTCCTCTACGCTTCAAGTTAGAATGTGTGGGGTCCTGTGTATTTTACTATTTTGGAATGTTGGCCTTTTAAGTTTAATGAAATAAAATAAATGTTAGGAAATGTTAGGAAAGTTCAGTGACAGGTAACCAATCTAGACTTTCAAGTTTTGTTTATAGACAATGCCAAATTATTATATGCTGTCATACTTGCTACTGAAAACAGATTGGCCAACATCCATATCTGCTTTGTTCTTTAAATACTAAAAAAGCACAGGAAAAATAAATACAGTGAGTGTAAATTAGTATGAGTAACATGCCAGAAGTGCACAGTGTTTCCATCTGTTTTACTGCTTTGACTCGGCAGCTACCATTTTGAATGACTACAGATGTCCAAGCTGCCGAGGAAAGAATGATAATGGAAGGCTTTTAGCTATGGCCTATGTTTACCTTAGGTAAACTAGAATTTCACCATTGCAAAATTAGTCTTTCCATTGTCTGCATACAGGTGTCTTGTTCTTTCTCAATAATTTGTTTTGTAAGGCTGAGCATCTGAGTGGGAAGTTATATTCAAGGAATGGGAGAACTGCCTGTAAAAATGGCATTTGCAATCTCCAAAAGAGTCAGGAAAATTTCAGAAGAATTTAAAAGCAGGTGGCCTTTGGGATGGTTTTGAACTGTAATATATGCTATAAGCTATCTCTTTCAACCATACTGGCTAGAACCATTGGAAGTCAAAAGAAGATCACCCAGAGTTTGTCCTTTTTTTTCAAAAAGAAAGGAAAGAAACAAGACTGCTAATTTGGAATACTACAATTATCATTTTTAAAGCTGTGTATTAAAACAGCTTTATGGCTTGTATGGCAAATTGCAGGAAAAGCATTTAAATGGGAAAGATGAGCTTTTTTTGAAATCAGAGTGTATAGCTTTTGAGCTGACATATACATTTTCTTTGGCCCAGTAGTTATGAAAGATGCATCATATCTTTTTGACATTTTATGTCTCTTAATTCTTTGTTTTAGGATTGCTTTAGTCTTTAATAAGTTTTTTTTTGTAAATGAACTATAAAGTATTTTAAGGAATGTTACTAATGGACATTTATGCTTGTGTTCTAAACTGTAAAACTGTCCAAGAGCATGGAATATATCCCATTATCGTGGCCAAGGCAGACTAGATTCACGCCTTACTCTTGTGTTGGGAATTTGATTATTTAGTAACTACTAACTTCTGGAGGCAGAAACTGGTATGGTACAATAGTGCTGGACTAGGGTTGGAGAAACCAAAAGTTTTAGTTCTCCATTAGGCATGAAAACCAAATGGCTGATTTTGGGCTAGTAATGCTGCCTTAGCCCCAGGAAGGACCAAATCACTTGTGAAATGTTGCCAAGTAAACAGCATGGTCCTGTCTATCTGTAGAGGAGTGCTGAGAAAAGCCTTGAAGAAGAAAAACAATAATGGTTATGTAAAGTGCCAATTTAGCCCCAAAATAAAGCAGTGGATGAGAAGAAACTCAAGATCATGCTTCCTTGATTTTTTTTTTAGTGTAAGAAACAGGAGAGAGAAACTTGGTTAGCTTTTCAATATTCTGTCATTATACCCTGCAACAGTAAAATAGATTTCCAGTAGTCCTTGAAGAGTCTTTTTCCTGATCTGGCTTTCTTTGAAGAACTGCTACCAGTGATTAAGACTTACTTAAAGAGCATAACTATTTCCAGACCTTGAAACAGTTCTCATGATCACAAACACATCCTTGCAAAGAGTCATTCTCTATTTGCAAACTCCCAGATAGAAAAGAAAAGCATTTAATGAGAACTCTACTAAGATCCCTATGTTTCTATCAGTTCCCAGAATCTAGAATTGGTTTGGCATAGAGTTAACTACAAACATGGCTAGGAACAAAATGCACCTCTTCACAATCTGGAGAAAGTGACTATAAAATAAACCATTCTTTAGCCAAAAATAGTCCTCTATAAGTATGCAATAATAAAAAAAGGTAACCACTATAGAGCTGTATTTTCAACTGATTTCTTTATTAAACATTTTTCAAGGCTGCTGCTTTGCTTAAAGGTACCAAATATATCCCTTTGTATGACAATGTATTAAATAGATTAATAAGCCTCTTTTTTTTCATTTGGCAAACGATGATAGTTAACTCATGGCATTGCATTCATGAGAAGTTGGTAATTATTAAATGTGGTGGGAAAATCAACAAACAGGCCAGGAACAGTTCCAGTAGTTATGTGTATATATAAGGGAGCGGTGCATCATTCAATTGTTATTTGAGTGAAATGAAAAAAGAATAAAGAAAGAAATTACAAAATTGGAAAAACTCAGTTGAAAGGCATGTACGCTATGGTGGCAAAGGTCCCATTATGTTGAAAGGATCTATTGAGACAAATTATTATTTTGCACCTCCCTAGTGGACACTCTTTTAAAACATGTTCGCATGCTTTGAAAGCTGAATTGAGTACAGTTGAATAGACAATGAAGTGTTCCAGTGGATACCCAAAGGAACCAGAAAGGCAAGAATATTGAAATAGCCTTTAAAAAAAACACAATTGTAATTAGTGGTGCAGGGTTAGACACAACAGAAGGCTTGCACATACTCTTTTGCCTTTTATCCTGGTTGATCCATTTTTTAATGTGTTCTATAGCATTGAGTTACTGGAAGGCTTATGTTTAAAAGCCAGAAGCTTGGGAAAGGCTTTAAGGAATGAAGCAGGCCTTCTCTATTTTTTCTTCTTGGTACGTAGCTTTTCAGAACTTCCATCCCATCTTACGAATGCCTCAAAACTTACTTTATTAACTAAACTTATTGCCTAAGCTTATTACATGCTGATAAATTCTGAAAGAATCTACTTGTGATAACTTCTGTCTTCA
>JANHFL010001562.1:151467-170888 GCA_032468155.1 Oxyrhabdium leporinum | reverse complement strand
CGGAAGTTCGGAAAGACTGGAAATGGGCCTGTTTCCAGCCTCCAGAGAGCCTCTGGACCCCGGGGAGGCTCTTTTCACCCTCCCAGAGGCTCGAGGCCCACCAGGGTCACACCTACCCAGCAACCGGGCAGCAAACCCATTGCTGATGTTTTTGAATTCCACCCCTGAAGAGAGCCATTTTGGTCAAGTGATTAAGGCACCAGAATAGAAACTGTCAGTTTGAGTCCCATCACAAATGAAGCCCAGCCCTGGACTGGACCAAACTGTCTTAACCACTACACCAAACTGGGTCTCTTTTGCATTTTAAATTCTAATTATTATTTCGTTTCAGGCATTCCATCTGTGGACAACAAGTGATGAGGGCAGCCACTCCCCTTTTGTTCTGCACATCTATTTCAGTGGGGTTCTTGTTGCTCTCTGAGCTTGGTGGTTTTCTTGAAGACGTATCATTGCCAAACTAGGCAACATCATCCATGCACTGGTAATGAACTATCTGCAAGAATATCACCAAGCTCAGAGAGCACCAAAGATCCAACAGTTCAACCCTAAGCTACAAATATCCTCTTCTATTGAGACTTATTTCTCCATCTGGATTCTCTGCTGTCCCTAATAACTTGCTGTAAGAGTCTTGTTGCCTAACTGGCAATTCTTATATCAGGCTATCAGAACATTTATCTTCTAAAGTGCTTGGGACAAGAACTGTAATTTTCTATTGTAATGTAGTGTAATGTTTAAACACATTGTACTCTACTTCATCACTATTGCGTTTCCTCTTGTATTATATCCTTTTTAATTGTAAACTTCTGCAGGACTGTTTCATTTCCGGTATTAACATTACTGAATTCTGTTTTGCTTAATGAGAAAGATTTTTATTAAAATATATTCAAAAATGAATTTGGACATCACTTAAGACCGTTAGTAAAATTTAAAATATATATTGGAATGAAGAATTGCATCTCTCATTACCATTTAATAGAAGATATGCTGTAATTATTAGCTATCAGAATGTTTCCATCACAATAGTCCATCTAAACCAAGTTCTTTATTTAGTGATTGGAGTATAAATATATACTCTCTAGTATAGTATGTTTAACACAACTGAAACAGTATAATATAATGCAGAGTTCCGAAACCTTTCTGGCTTTGCGGACTGGCGGAGAAGGGTGAAAGGGGATGATTCCATGTGAATAGTGGGGAAGTGCACACACAACTCCATTTGTGTGAGTGGCAAGCATGCGTGTCACCACTTGTGCAAATGGAACGTGCGTTCATGCGCTCAACCACTGCTTGTGCAAGTGGGGTTGCGTGCCCACATGCACTCACCCGCTACTTTTGCAGCCTGGTTCCGAATGGCTTAAGGCCCGGTAGGGGGTTGCAGCCCGGGGTTTGGGGACCCCTTGATATAATAAACAGAATCATTGAAAGCAAACAATCAAAGCCTGGAACTAGATTCGAATTGTGTCACAAAACATTTGATAATAGATTTGATAACATGTTAATTATCAGTTATGTACTCTTGTTTTATTTGAAAATGATGGTTCTTTAAATGTAAGTATAATTATGTTTCTCAATGGGCTTGTATACAGAAAACAATATTTTAAAACGCTAAAACAAAAATGCTCATTTTCTAAACACTAGATGACCCATAACTAGTATACAACTTACAACATATGTCAGTGAAAATTATGGATTAAAAATAAGCAGGGTTTGTGCAATCTCCCTTTTAAAATATTGAAATTACTGCACAGGAATTTGCCCAGGGGCATTGATATAAGTAAACAGGTTTTGGAATTCTATTTTTTTTTTTTTTTTTTACAAATAGGAACTTGTTATTGCATAAATTATTTTTGAATGATTTCAGAACAATTTTTAAATTGTTTCTATGGTTACGGATATTATATAACCATGACAATAATTCAGAAATTGTTCTGATATAATTTAGAAGTAATTTATGCAGCAACACATTCTTATTCTTCAAATATTTGTTAAAAAAAAAGAATTCCAAAACCTTTTGTGTGCAAACAGAACGAGGAAGTAATTGACAACATCAAAAATTTATTGTATGACTTGATGCTACCCTTTCTATAAACCTAACATTTGAAGAAGGTCTTTGATCTCTTTTGACTTATCAACAGATACATGTTGATGTTTTTTCTTCATCCTTCAATATCACCGGTCTAAATATAGCTAAACGTTTGTCATTTTGTTAAATTGCTAATGTCACAAAGATAACTTAAATACTCCTGATTATAGGCTGCATAGAAAGAAAAGAATGCAGGAGATAAAATTCTTGAGAAAAGAAGCCAGTGATGTACTTTTCACCGGAACTTTGGTGAACAATGTAGAAAAGAAAGGTAATAATTTGGTAAAAATACATAGTGCTAATGATATATACATAGATGTATGCATGCATACCTATCACTCTATTTCCTTTCAAAGCAAGCAATTTTAATTACATTTTTAAATCTGTGTGTTACTCACTGTTGGACATAGCTGCATTTATAGTTTCAGCTAAGTTAATATTTACCTTTTTGATGTTAGCTTTGTAATCACAAGAATGCTTTTTATAGGAAGAAGTAAACATTGGAAGCATAAGAATAAAAAAATGTGCTTCCCCATGGCTAAACCTATAAAAATATCCTAGGAAGCAGCACCTAAACTGAATGGCCTGGGGTGGATTATAACACTTTTTTTCTTCTACAGAAGCCATAGAAAGAACTGTGTGTTAACTAGCTGGAAATCTGGCTGGTTCAACTTCCTTCACCTTCTCATGGATTGATAGGAGCTTGAATCAGTAACTGAAGGAGGCCATTCTTGAGTCAGTTTAATATGTACCAGAACTTGTATTCAGAGATGATATTATTATTATTATTATTATTATTATTATTATTATTATTATTATTATTATTGTTGTTGTTGTTGTTGTTGTTGTTGTTGTTGTTGTTGTTGTTGTTGTTGTTGTTGTTGTTGTTGTTTGTCACACAGTCAGCCAGATGTTTAGTTTAAAATAAAAAGGTGGGGAAGGCATCGCAGAAATTGGATGCCACCATTTAAAAAGAAATGTTTCTTATACCAGAAGAAACCCATCTTTCGTCTTTGGGTATACTATGGAAGAGATTTGCTACTGCCTCTCTCTAAAGGTCCCTTCCAACTCTGTTACCGTTACTGTTACTGTGTGGGCATGGGTGTTTAGTTTCTAGTTTAGTCTATAGTTCTGGAAATTCCTGGTAAACTTTCACCCAGTTATGAACCAGGTCAGATTGCTGCTACATGCTATGATTGTAAACCAAAGAACTCCTCTGTTGGAATTTTAGAATGGTTATATTAATTTATTTTACATGTGTGATAGTTTTAAACTGCCTTGTGAATAAAGTTCTTTCTGAATTATCTTATGAATATTTTAATGCTATTGTAGATTTTAGAGTTTTACAAATAGGAATACGTAGATTATTGAATGGGTGCAGAGTTCTCTACCTATGAATGAATTTAGAAAATGTTCATAACCACAAAGATGATTTTCTTATACAACGCCCTTAGGGTCCTATTCCCTCTTTCTAAATAATAAGTACATTCTAAGCCTTAATGAATAGTATGAAAAGGGATAGTTTTACTTAATTAATTAATTGGATACTTTTGTTTACTCAACACTTTTATAACCTACCTTTTCCTTTTGAGGATTTTTGGGGGGGACCATGAAAGATCTCCAGTCATGTAAAATAGATATGCCATATAATCCCTTGTGCCGCTAGAAAAATCCCCATACAACTAAGTTTACAAAAAAGAATGTGACAAGGCAACACTACATGAAAATTACTTTTTCTTGTTAATAAGGCATTTGCAGAAGCCAGGGTTCATTAGTTTAGCCTTTATAAAAGACACTGTTTCATTAAAACTGGGAGGCTTACTTACATTGTGACAACGGGATTAAATCTAGAAACAAATTAACCCTGTAACGCATCCATAATTACACTGTGGGATACTCTAACCCACCCTTGATCTTGGTCCGAACTAAAAAATAATGATCACTCCTGGGCCTTGCTTATTCCCATTTTACTTAGGTAAATGCTGGTTTAGCTCTACTTGGAATTGCTTTATTTAGATAATGAGATGGCACTGGAAGTATTTTAATAGATATTTGGCACACCAAAGCATTCAGCTAAAATCCATCACTCTTTTACTAGCACAGATAGATTTGTTTAGGGAGGGAGACAGGATAAAAAAATTGATATTGATTTATTTTAGAGCAAAATGGCCTAATCAACCAATAAGGGCCATATTACAGCGCAGACAATGGCAGTCTTCTCATTTGGTGAGATGCCAAGATAAATATGCAAAAATGATAAGCATATCTCATAGAAAGTTGTCTTTGTAACCTTCTGCTAGGAAAATAGTAAAAGTGCATATTAATATTAGAGCTATATATAAAACTATTCTTGCTTGTAGCTAAAAGGTAGCTGTAATTATTAAAAATTAGTCTGAACAGTCTAATTTTATTTACAGTTTTTGATTTGGTATCTTCCTCAGTAGATTGTTGGAATGCAGTGGATATAATATATCTTTACTTCAGCAATATATTTTGACTAAATATTGCATGACGTCTTACTTGGCAAGCTTGTAAAGTGTAGGCTTACTACGATTGCAGTAGCTGGCATACTTAATCTGAGTTTGCAATTTAAGCAAGGTTGATTTTAGTTAGTCTTTGCATGGGAAACTACCATGTAATTTCAAAGCTATAGACTAAATTCTGAAGTAAAAACACCTCCTCTCCATGGGAGGACAATGGAAAACCACTTCTACAGTGTTGCCAAGAAAAATGCATAGATGAATTCATGTAACCCCCAAAAACTGAGCTTAATTGAGAAGTCCTTACCTTTTTTAAAAAAAATCTAAAGTTGATTTAACATCTATAGTCAAAGAGATCTTAACAATGGTCCCTCATTAAAACTACAGGAAGATACTGAATTGCATGAGGTTTTAGCCCTGACCCCTATACAGATAGTCCTTGATTTATGACTGTAGTTGAGCCTGGAATTATGGTTGTAAGTCATGTTGGTCATTAAATAAACCACCCGTGACTATTGCCAATATTACAACCTTTTGTTTCTATGGCCATTAAGTGATTATAATGATTATAAAGCAAATGCTGTGGTCATTAAGCGAATCCATTGTCTGCAATTGGTGGCTTTTGCTGGAAATTGGAGGTAAACACCAGTTTCTGGCAAAAAAGTGGTAAATCACCCAGTCATTTCAACTATATAAATTTGATTAATAAATAAATTCTTGAATATAGAATTGGATTTAATGCTCTAAATGGCTCTTTCCACCTCTTTGATATTCTCGGTCTCTCATTCCTTTCTCTCCCTTTCCTTTCCTTACTCTCTGTCTAAATATGGTCTTGCCAGAGCTTGTCAGAAAGCAGCAATATCATTTTTAAAAGTTTCCTATCATATCCTAAATAGCACCACTATTCTTTGGTTCCTATAAACTTTTGGCTGCTCTGAAATTAAAGAAGTGCCAACTCTTATTAACAGATCAGTTAATTTAGAAATCTGCAGTGAATTATGAATGAGGAGAGGGTTCAGACAGTTAAGAACTGTCATTCTTAAAATGGGCTCCAAAATTATTATTTAATTTAAGTGCATAGCTTCCACCATCGTGTCCTTAAACATTTCCTTATGTGGAAAATCATACCATTCTCACTGGCATCCCAAAATAGATTCAATTTCTTCCCTGAAACAATGAAACCTGAATGCATTATGATTTCTGCTTCTGAAATGGTACATATGTGACAAGCAGTGCCCCAAGGAATAAATACTTCCCTTCTGTTTACCTTCCTGTATCATAAAATAGAGGAACAAAGTTATGCAAGAGATGTTCAGAGGTGCAGAGCAATGTTTTGGTCAGGACCTCTGACTCAATCTGTGGTCCACAAGAGAAGCCTTCCTCCTGTGATTTGTGGGTGTGCTCATCACTGAATAATGGATGCCCATTTCCCTCTCACAAGGTTACAATGTTAATCATATCTGGAGTTTTATTTGAAGCCCTAGGAAAAGGGCATTCTGCTTCATCTTCTCCTAAACAAGTTAAGAATTTCACAAGTAAACTACACCTTTCAATTTTCAGAATATTTTCAGGTTATGTGATCAGCAAATGTGATGTGTAGCAACACTTTTTTGTAGAGAGTTTTTTTTTTCTTCCATTCAGTTTTGTGTGATTTTTGGAGAACGCCTAGACAATTCCCTGTAGTTTTCTTGACAAGATTTTCAGAAGTGGTTTGCTACTGCCTCTTTCCTAGGGCTGAGAGAAAGTGATTGAAGGTCACGCAGATGGCTTTGTCCCTAAGGCAGGACTAGAACTCACAGTCTCCCAGTTTGTAGCCTGGTGCATTTAACCACTACACCAAACTGACTGTCGAATCAATCCTCATGCAGTTCAAATTGGAGAGCTCAGATGTGGAGGTTCCCTAACGCAATCCAATTTTGTGCAATGAAATTTGGAGGCAAAACAATTTGATTGGAACTGATTCAGGTTTTGATTTGGCAATCAAAATATCTGCCACTACTAATGTTTTTTTGACAGACTGGAATGAAAATAGCATGCATGATACCCATTTAGAGTACATTAACTCCTACAAGTTTATGCCTGATACCTGCCAGAATCTCACCACAATAATGTTTTGGAATATTTCTTTTAAGACAGAAACAGCAGGAATGAGAAAAGAAGAGCTCACAATGTAATTTAGCAAAGAACCTACAGAGATGTGCTAAGCTGGTGCGGAAATAATTTAAAAACCATACTTTTAACAACTGTCTCTTAGTTATCCATTGTCTTCTTCCCATTTCTTCCCTGAAACAATGAAACCTGAATGTGTTATGACTTCAGCCTCTGAAGAGCTGTGGTGGTACAGTGGTTAGAATGCAGTATTATAGTTTAATTTTACTGACTATTCATTGATTGCCAGCAGTTTGGCAGTTTGAGTCTCACCGGCTCAAGGTTGACTCAGCTTTGACTCATCCTTCTGAGGTTGGTAAAATGAGGACCCAGATTGTTGGGGGCAATATGCTGGCTCTGTAAACCACTTAGAGAAGACTGTAAAGCACTGTGAAGTGGTATATAAGTCTAAGTGCTATTGCTATTCTTCTGCCTGTCAAGTTTGACAAGATATTGAAAAACACCAATTAGCCTGCCTATGCGTATGATATGTAGCTTTTTAGTGATCACTGAATTATTGGTTGTACCAAATAGGTTAATGTGGTTGGTTGGCAAACACTTTATCTTCCTGGTAGGGTTCCATTCATTAATTTTTGGATGCTTGTTGGACATCTTAGCATGACATAGTTCTAAAAAGTGGCTATGATATGTGCTCATTATAAAAAGGGCTGTTCTTCTGAGAAGACTTTGTTTCATTGTACTAGATACTAAAGACGGCAGGAATGTTTTCAGGGATTTACTTCTTAAAAGGTTATGCAAATTTAATGCTGCAGTACTCCTCAAACATTAGGCTGCTTTAATAAATAGCAGAGAAGTGCTACACTTACATGAAGAAGGAATCATTTCTTCCAAACCATTTTAAAAATAGGTACAACTGCACACTCAGAAGATGCAGTTTTGCTTAGAGCTTATTCAGTGGATATAACGAATGTTGAGTGGTTTATCAGTCTGCTGCTGATTATGTTTTATGGTTTTAATATGGTTTTTAACATGTTTTATATTTAGTTTTGGCTTGTGTCTGCTTTTGGTATTGCTTTAGCAGTTGTATACCGTCATTTGTAAGAGGAGTGGTTTTACAAATTGAATAAATACTTGGAAACCCTCATTGGTATTGGCAAGCAAGCAGATAAGCAGGCATCACTTTTTGTTAAACTGATTTACATATCCATGAGTCCAGTCTTCTACCCTCTTTCTTAGCTGCCAGAGTAAGAAAAGTTTCATTAAGCTTGACAAGCATACCCATTCAAGTGTGGCCTTTGATCCTTAGTAACCTTACAGAAAAAATAATAATACTGTAGTTGGGCAGTTGGCAGGATTTGATGGATGTGAGTAATGTGACATAAGGACAGAATGGGACAGTATTCTGATAGGGGGACAAAAGTATATATTGATTTAACATTAAGTGTGTATATTAGACCAGTCACAGCCTTTGGCCCAGATACAAAACCCTGATTGTTGAATTGTGCCATCCTTCGTATTGATAGGAATGAGAAGAGAAAACAACATGCAGCCTTGTTGCCTGATCTTTAATTGTAAAACTATTGTAAAAGTGTAACATAAATGTGCATTTGTGTTCACAGTGTGTCCCATTCACTCAGTGCATTGGAATGGAAACTTGCTCCAAACCTACAAAATTTAAAACTGAAATTTTACCCAGGAGTGTATGAAAATAAAAATGATTGAGGTCAAGTATTAATTGATTTCCCCACAAAAGGAATATGTTTTTTTGCCTGCCTGTGAGGATTCAGGGCTTTCTGTTTCCTTAAAGCTGGTGATGTTGCCAGATGTTCCACCTCTTTGCTGAGGATGATACTTTACCTGTGGTGGTTACAGATAGCAAAGTAGGGATTAAACTTCCAGTGAGAGTGATCCTATGCAAAGTTGGAAATTCTCTCCTCTTCCACACTCTTAATGTTAATGCAATCTGCAGCTTGAAAAAAAAAAGATAGTTGCCAGATTATGGAGGAGGAAGAGAGCTTGAGTAGATTTTCCTGTTGTCTATATAACCATAACAATAAGCAAAAAGGTGTTTTCTACATTTAGTTCTCCAATTCCTCTAACACACTAGCTTAGGTCCAGTCACAAAAGGTTCATTTGTTCAAGACAGACTATCAGCCAATAAAGCAGGATCTTTGGGAAGGAAAGTTTTAGTTCATGGGGGACATTGGGAGAAATAAAGATGAATGGATGGAGAGCCAAGGTCACACAGACTTACTGATACCAATGGGACTGTCATCAAATAGGACAGATAATATACAGTATAGATTTGGGAAACATTGGAATGGCTCTCACACAAAGATGACTGAACAAAGCAGAATTAATAAGAGGGAATGAAGCTGCATCTAGTGGCAAATCAGTTCTAAGAAGGAGTGAAAGGGGGAAAAAAGCAAAAACTTTTTTCCCAGCCCCAAAGGACTCTGATAGTCATGGGATTTAATGAGGTGAAAACATTCTTTGGCTAGAAATCACATTGCTTGTCAGACCACTCAACACACTCCCTCTGCTATCTCCATGTATGGTTACACTAACTGTTTCATTTTTCCCAGTGTTAGAAACAGTAAAATACCATCGAGTCATTTCTGTATTTGTTCATATCACTCTGAATCAATTTGGAGTCAGTGATTCAATATGGCAGATCAACTTGGTACTTTGGCTATGCAATAACCATAGAATTAAATCTCTGACTTAATCATTTACATGACTATATCATTGGCACCCATGAAGTGAATCTGCTTGCCTGTGGTATACTTGATTTGGGACTAGTGACAAATTAAGAATAAGAAAAGAGAAATAGTATATTAAAATTACAACAAAAATCTTAAAAGGAATGTACAAGAAGAACTTAATCATTTGGGATTTATATGTTTGATGCAGCTCTCTAGGAATTGAATGCATACAAAAAGCAATCAATCAACTGGTCTATGTGCACACACAAACACACAAACACACAAGAAATCCTTGAGAAATATCAATTGTTATAGTTATCTTTTTTTCATGGGCACAAACATTTTTCATAGCTTGGAAATTGCCAGATTTACTCACCTAGGATACAATTTACATCTAGAGGATTTTCTGCAATGGAATCACATAATTTGACATATAGTCTTTTCTGGCTTAGCTGTCATGTTTATTTCTATTCTGCTCCAAACCAGAAGGCCTTGAGCTTTGCCTGTGGTGAGAAACAATGAGGGACAGTGATAATGGTCCTTTTGTCCTTTGAATTGGAGGAACTAACTGTTTACTTTGTTGTCCCGAAGGTTTTTTTTCCAAAAGGCAACTGGGCTTTCTTGGTGTTTTCTTTGAAAATATTTTGCTTCTCACCGAAGATCTTTAGTTCTGAAAAAATGAACTGATGAACTAAAGAAATTTCTTTGATGAGAGGTAAAACATTTTCAAAGAAAACACCAAGAAAGTGTACCATAGTTGTCTTTTGAAAAAAGCACCTTTGAGACAACTATGAGCTAGATGTTTGAGAATCTCCATAGACATTTACTTAATATTTACAACGCTTTATTTGTTTCAACAGAATAACAGAGTTGGAACAGACAGATAGAAAGGATAATTTTAGTCAAATCAGCTATGGGATGTAGATTTAGGGCTCCCTAATCTCCATAATTTAGTTCAAAATACACCGTTTACAAACTTTTTTTTAGCATTCGCTTTCCTTAACAGTTTTTCCTTCATATGTGTTGGGACAGAAGCATCCAACATTTCTTTGATCATGTTAAGAAGAACTTATGAGAATCAAAATCCAAGCATTTTGTTGGAAATGAGGTTCTACACAAATTAAAATGGTCAGAGTCAACTATATTTTATATCAACAATATAAGAGTTTACTCGCAAGTCCATAGAGCATAACAGCAGTTTTTTTTTTGTTTTTTGTTTTAAATTCAGTCTTATAATAAACAAGGATAATTCCCTATTAAGATGGGAGCATGACATTATCCTTATTTTCATTTACTCATAGACATTTCTGAACTTAGAGCATCAGTGGAGTATAGCTGTTGTCATAGTGACAGCTAACCCTTCATAGAAAAGATGGCTAATCTTAAATGTTGATCTTGATGCACAAATTGTTGTATCATTGCATCCAAAATTAATAAAAGTATATTTTTATGCTGCACTCCAAAGAAGGTGAGCCTTTTAATTTCTTTACTCATTAATGGATGACAGATAATAAGGCCAATAATTTGCAAAATTGTGTAGGGTTTATTGGAGTCCTGGGATGTTTTCTTAACTGAAATGTTCAGGTGCCACCAGTGACCATCATGGAAAACTATAAATCTATAGAACTATAAAGTATATAAAACTATAAAACTGTATGAACCTATAAACCTATAGAGAAGCAACCTGGAATTCCTAACAGTAAGGACAATTAACCAGTGGAACAATTTGCCTTCCGAAGTTGTAGGTGCTTCATCACTGGAGGTTTTGAAGCAGAGACTTGTCAGTCACTTATCTAAAATGGTACAGAGATTCCTGCTGGAGCAAGGGGTTGGACTAGAAAACTTCCAAAGTCCCTTCCAAATTTATTCTGATTGATTGATTGATTGACTATTGTGAGTAAACTTCTTGCTCTTTGATTCTTAAAGAAATCTGAACAAATAATGTTATATTTTTCCACAGAATCTCCTTTATGATGCTTGCTTGTTAATCAACAACACATAGCCTGTCATAGTGGCTCTGAAATAGCGAAGGGAGTACTAAATCAAATAAACAGAAGCTCAGCAGGGAGTAAATGGCTGCCATCTCACAGAGCACCATAGGCCTCCGTGGGTCAAATAATCTTTCCCCTTTCTTTCTTGTACTTTCACATTTTCTTTCCAGGGCTTTTCTTTTTTTTCCTTTAACTCTTTTTTCTTGTTTGTTTATCTTTTAACTTTGTGACTGTCTGTCTTTCTCTCTGTCTGGATATATGGGCCTATGTATTTAATTAAATAAATAAATAAGCTGAATACATTTATGCTCTACAGACATCCAATGGGAACACAATGTATTGCAGCTTCCCTCCAATTTAGGTGCCTTTTAGATTTGTAGCCTTGAGCACCCAGAATCCCTTAATCAGCACTGGCCACTGCTGAACATTTTGGGGTGTAAAATCCATGCATGTGGTAGACCTCTGAGACCAAACATAATAGGTCTTTGCGACATGTCCTAATTTATTTTGCTTCGGCAGTAATCTTCAAATTCTCTCCAAATTTCCCAGCATCAATGTAATCTACGCAGTGTAGTCTAATGTGGTATTCTCTAGATGTGCTGAACTACAACTTCCAATGGACATACTACATGAGAATTCTGGAAGTTGTAATCGCCAATTTCTGGAGGGTTGCGGTTTGGCTGATGTCTTGATGAAATTGTTGGAGCAGTACAAGGGAGACCACATTCAAAATTATCTCTGTGCAAAGAAACAAGAGATCTTATCTACTTATGCAGAGGGTACAGGTAGTCCTTGACTTACTACCACAATTAAGCCCAAAATTTCTGTTGCTAAGTTTGTTAAATGAATTTTAGCCCATTTTATTACCTTTCTTGCCACAGTTCATAAGTGAATCACTGCGATTGTTAAGTTAGTAATACGGTTGTTAAATGAATCCATCTTCCCCATTGCCTTTGCTTGTCAGAAGGTCACAAAGGGTGATCACATGACCCCAGGACACTGCAAGTGTCATAAATACATGTTGGGGCCCATCGGCTGCCAGCAGAGCTAGCTGCAGAGTCAGACAAGGAGTAGGCCAGATTCAGAGCCTTTGGAAGGGCTCTGATAAGGAAATAGCATCAGAGACAGAGGCAGAGCCGGGGACTTCCATCCTCCCCCAGATGGAGAGGCAGCTCTCTTCAGATCCTGAGCTAAGTGAGGGGGATGAATAGATGGGGCCCATCCCAGATGCATTTATGCACAGAGAAGAAATGAGAGGAGAGAAAGGAAAACATTAAGCCAGCTCTCAAGGAAAAGCAGATGTAGATGCTAGCCAGCCCCTCCCTGGCTGGGAAATAAATAGAAGGGGTTTGGGAGTGGCCAGTTGACACAGACAACCATTCACATTTAGGGTACAGCAAGCAATTCAGATTTCTTGGCCAGGTCTGTTGAGACTAATTACATTTGATTTTTGTTTATCCACGTGAATAAAAGACTGTTCCTACCCTGTTTGAAAAGGGGTTTGTTTTTACTCGTGAGCAAGTGGCTTATCATTATTTGCTAAGGCTGGGTCAGAACAATACATGTCAGTTGCTAAGCATCTGAATTTTGATCACATGACCACGGGCATGACCAACAGTCATAAATATGAAAAACAGTCACAAGTTACTTTTTTCAGTGCTGTTGTAACTTTGAACAGTCACTAAATGAACTGTTGTAAGTCAAGGATTACCTGTACTGTGAAATTGTTTGTAAGAATTCACAACTGCAGATTAAAAAGATGAGGATATTCAATCTACAGAATACCCTGTTTGCCATGCCATTGTTAAATTGTAGAATTCCTTCCATAAAAGATACTCTTACATTTACGAGTCAAGTGATGGATTGCAATGCTGTGGAAGCCAAAAGCAGTGACATCAGTGGAGCAATAGTATCATGGGCTATAAAACACTTAGATAAGGGATAAACCCTCACCATAAGCATAAATTATGCTGAACAGGCAGACAAAAGATATATTCCTGACTATTCCCATTTATCAAGTATCCAGAGATGAGAAATAACCTGAAAATATAAGTTTGTATTTCCCCTTGGAATGGAAGAGAAAATTGATTATCAATGCGATTAGTTAGAAATCATCTGACTGATGGTAACATATTTCTGGGAACTGGTGGTAAGAAATGGATGTACTAAACTGCTCTAAAATTTTATGGCTTACTTAATTTTGCTTAAAATGCTTGTGTTTTAACTGAGCAGGATTCTACATTTACCTTGCATCTGGTGAAAATTATTGGGGGTTTCACTTGAGGTTTCACTTGGGAAAATTGCCATAGTTGCAGTTCTGTTATGATTTCAATTCTCTTCAAAATCATTCACATTTTTTCCCCAATAGATCTTTTCTGTTTTTGTTTTGAACTGAGTTCTCACTAGTAGAAGGAAGATGTCTTCAAGTTTCCCTTTCTCCCTCATAAAAGCAGAATTCAGGGATATATTGGGAACTGCAAAGGGAATCAAAGAAAGAAAAACCCTTTCTCTACTTTCTATTAACAAATCAAAAGTCCTTCTCTGAAAAGGCAGGTTTAAGTAGATTTCGTCCATTGATTATGAATATACCATATTGGAGAGAAAGAGGGAAGCTGGTGCATCAAAAAGTACTTCAGATATTTAAGTTGTATCAGATGAGAAAACAAAAAGTAGATGAACAGGAAAAAATTAGTCGTGTACAATGTTCTGTCTTGATGGCAGCTTGTGAACCCAGGTTGCATTTCTGTGGAAGGCAATATCATAGTCCAGACAAATGAATTTGCAAATTGCTATGCTCTGTAGTCAGATAGCTACTTGAAAAACAACAACTAATTTTGAAAAAAATATTGTTTTTTGTAATTTTGTAATGTCTTTGTATCCCAAAGCAAATTTACATTGGTTTTTTTTTTCTGTTTTAGGATGTGATGATAATTTGTCATCTACTGAATTATAATTAAAAATCCAACTCCACATTATATGCAAAAGATTGAATTTAGAAATGTCTAGAGATTTCTAACATTTATCCCTGATGGTGTTTATCATTTTATTTATTTCATGTGGAACAACAAGTTATATGCTAAACTATTATCTGTTTATGGGTGTTGGTTCAATGTTGGTGCAGTACAAGGGAGACCACATTCAAAATTATCTCTGTGCAAAGAGATAATTGGCAATTTCCCCAATATCAATATATAATCTTCCAAGAATATAGTTTCCTGTGGAACGTCTAGTGAGGATTCATGACAAACTAGATTCCCCTGACGAAGTGGAGAAGGCATCATCTTATATTTATGATTTATGGTTTTATGATTAGATATTATAGATTGTAGAAAGAAGAGACTTATGTTGTAACCATAGAGTAAAAGGTAAATTTATAATTGTACTTATGACTGTTGTAAAGAAGATTGCAAACTACTTCTTGTGTCCTTTTTCTTTCTTTTGTATTTTTCTTTTTCTTTTTTCTTTCTTGCATTTTCAGCAGTCTCTTTGATTTCTTTCTTTTCTTTTTACTTTATATTAGTTTGTTAATGCTAATCTTTCTTCTAAAAATCTAAATTTTTATATATATAATCTAATTATATATAATTATATATAATCTAAAAATTATATGTGTGTGTGAGTTTATATTTTGTACAACACCCATCCACTCACCCACACATATGTACATACACAGACATGCACATTCATGCATATTCTTACATGACATGCAAATTTATGCAGTAAGTTAGTGGTCTGAATTTGGTCTGTTTGGTTGTAAATCTGTAAGGCTATGGAAGTTTTAAAGAGGCTTCCTTCAGTTCTGGTGAGTCACTATAGGAATGGCAAACTTCTGTTGTAATATATCAGTGTGTTGAGCTGCCAAATGGGAAAAAACCTTGAACATATTAGGACTTGCTTTTGCATAAACATACACAGGATTGTTCAGGCAATAAACAGAATCAAACAATTCTATTAGCAAAATTATGGTGTAACTTCCCAAAAGTAAAGGTAGCAGAAAAATAGAAGAACTTAAGGGAGGGCTCTTTTCAATGAATCAATTCTCTTGTTTAATCTGAGAGCAGTGTTTGACATTACTGAAAGTGATATTTATTAAAAAGCTTTGAGCAATTTTGGATCAATACTAATTTTAGGAAAGAAAAAAAAGATGTGTTTAATTGAATACAATAGAAATAGGAAACCAGTAGTTTAATATTTTGTGGGTGGGGTTTTTTGGCCATTTTATTTTTCTGAACTAATTTTATTATAAAACGCACAGACAGTATTACTTAGCATGCAATAAAGAAAAATGAGCATTTAAGATTTGGACGTTGTTCACAAGTTGTTCAGGAGAATGTAGGAAGAGTTTATAATTGAGCAACGCCTATCCAGGAATTTCTGCTCCCAAATTCTGCAGGAAACCTGGAATTGACCTTAGTTAGTTGAACAACTGTGGGCTTGTGTAATGCCCACTATATGTTTTTTCTATTGTCTTTTAATTATTTCAGCAGATATAAATATGGATAGAGATAATGGAGATAGATATGCACATGCATGCACAACCATACAGGGAAGAAGGGAGAGAAATAGAAGAAAAAAATAGATTTTAAAATAATCCTGTAGGAGATGACTAGGTGGAATCTGGGATGGGTCGAATGCATCATCAGCCTGAAGTCCCTATGCCCCAAAGAGACCTAAGTCCATCCCCCACACCCTTGAAGTCCATTGATTCTTATCTGGCACCAACCTAATGTGACCATTAGTAGATCAGATTCTTGTGTGTGGGTAGCCTGGAGTAGATTTGCAGTGTTTTTGAACTTTACACTGGCCCTTGTTCCTTGCAGTTACAAATCTCTTTATATTTATTTTGGAATTGTAGACAAAGGTATATCCCCCTTCCATTATTCCAGTTGCAATTCCTTACTCAGGAAAACACAATGCTTCAATCCCCATCTCCACAAATGTTTCAAAAGGATACCATTATTACTGATGTTAAAAGTGAGTCATGACCAAGTAGGTGAGACATTGCATTATTATGCCGGTTGATTGTAATATCCATGTTCTGACCATACTGAGACACAAACCAATTGGAGACATTCCTCAATAACCAGTTTTCAGTTCATGTGGAAGTATTTGTATGTGGTGAAACTCTTCCTGCTCTACATTGTGTTGGTGAAAAGAGACTCTTCAGTGATGTCCCTGCATGATTTGGAGAGTCAAGAATGAAACTGAGAGGAAAAAGCGCAATTTCAATTATTTGAACAGTTTTCTGTTCCCCACTCCCAAATCAAGAGTATACTTTGCCCAAATAACATGAAATAGGCTAAGAGAAAGAGGTAAGAATAATATTGGAAATGTTCATTGTGGCCCTATCTTTCTTTCTTCTGGTGTACCCTAAGTTCCTAAATAGGTAACTGCAGAGGATGAAAACTTTCCCTTTGTGAACTTCATTAAATTAATGTATTTCTCCAGAAATTCTACACTTAATATGGTTTAAAACAGCAATTTGTAAATTTAAAATCTACTTTAAGAAAACATCACAACTTTATCAGCTGTACTAATACTGCTGAACATACAATATGTATCAGCAGTACTAATATTGAAACATAAAAAATATGAAATTGTGCTTATTTAATCATTTCCCCTTGATTTTCATCAAAACTTCAAAAGATGCTTTCACTCAATTGATTTCTAATCCGTCCTTATTTTTCAGAACATTGCATTATATTTTATACATTATATTTTATAAATTTAAGACCCTGCAGTCTGATCAACTAGGTGGGGCAAGATAGGATAATTCAGAGGGTTTAAAATATATATTCCAAAAGAGGAGCTTGTTTCTGGGGGAAAAAAACTGGAAAAAAGTTACAATGGGGAGACTAATTAGAGCACAAAGTATGTTCCTTTGGGTGACAATTATTAGTGCCTAATACATTGGTACAACAATGGCTACAATAAACCTGCAGAAAGAAAGATCCTTATATGATTATAAAAAGGATGCACCTTTAGAGCAATCAGTACTATGCTGTCATCAAAGTCACTTTAGATAAGACTATGCGGGAATCAAAACAATGTACTATCAGTTAACCTTGCTCAAGTGATTCATACTTTCCGGATATTTTATTCCAGACATTAGGGCCTGCCAAATATTGTTTTAAGACAGTTGGACAGCAGAACAGCTTCCTATTCATGTAATGTAACAGCCAGAAAAATCAAAGGACAAAAATGAAAATTATTATTTTAATGTATTTCTTAGATTTCTGAGATTGAGTATTATTTAGGGTTTGGCATTCTGAGTCATGCTTCATGTGAGACAAAGGATCATCTGCAAAAGGACTTCCTGCTTGCATATTTTCAGTAGTATTGAGAGGTGTAGAAAACCAAGATCTGCTCTCTGTCACTCTGGAGAAAATAACAGAGATTAATTATAGGAAGATTTGAGTGTTCAGGTTTAGAAATGTTTCCTAATGTTGAACATTCCTATAGTATGAGCAGCTTGACATTGGGCCCAGTTATCCAAGAAAGTGGTGGACATCTCTTCTTTGGGTGTGTTCAGTGCAAATATCTGTCATGGAGTCATTAATCTGCATTCCTCCAGATTATGGGTTGGATTTGATAGTTTATATGGCTCTTCACAGCTCTATAGTTCTTTTATTTTATCAAATTTGCTATGGAAGTTTTTGTAATGTTCTAAATAAATAATATGTACTACTATATTTTAAGGTGTACTTTGTAAACTTGCATAAACATATGAAATGCCTATACAACAAAAAGAGATTCTTAGTAGGTCAGTATTGGATCTGAATGTTAATACAGTTAATAATACGGCTAATTCTGCTTGTATTTTTTGGATATAAAGATAATATGAACCAGCCTCACTGAGCTCCTGTTCCAGGTGTCATAAACATCTAATTATACTTTGGAATTTTCCTCTAAAACAATTATCTGTGTTTTATCAATTGAGAAAATAATGTTTGCAGTAGTGCTGAAGAAAAGTAACTAGCTCACAGTTACAACAGTTACATCATCCTGTGATACATTATGACTTTGATTTGTTACCTTCCCTACTGACTTCCTATAACCCAGAGGTGTTAAACTGGTGGCCCTTGGGCCAGATTCATCATGTGCAGGCCAAACCCATCCTAGCTCTGCGAAGGGGAAAAACCACGAAACATCACGTGACGGCAACGTGACACGGTGAGTTTGACACCTGTGCTATAACCAGATTAATGGGGAAGCTGGGAGAGAAAGCCACAAGCTGCTCAGGAAGGTCTTTCCCACCCTTCCTCAATCCCTCTATGTTTACACCTGCATACCTGCACATCCTCCCGTACACTCCCCCACCCATCAGCAGCCACCTCAAGTCCCTCTGTATTCATGCTGTGTCTTCCCTTCATCACTTATGCACTCTCACATATCTTTACCTCAACAGTTATCTGTTAATTATCTATATCTAGAAAACTCTTCATACAGTGTAGTTCTGTCTCAGGTTACTTGATCAATAAAACTAAAATGTTAACATGAAATTTAACTTAGGAAGAAAAGCAGCACTTGATTTAGTAATGGGCTTCAGTACTACCGCAGAAAAAAATTCAAATAATTATGAATTATTAATGCTTAACAGTTTGTGAACTCCTTTGAATATTCTATATTTCTGAAATGTGATCTATTTCCTTCACAAGTCCTAAGTATCTTTACCACACAGCAATATGTAACTTTGGACAATTTTTCTCAATAAATAAAAAAGGTAATGTGTTTTTGACTCATTTGTTTAATTGAGTTTTATTTATCTAGTTCAAAACATGTGGAAGAAAGATCATGGTTTAGGTCAGGTATATTTAAAAATATTAAAAATTTAAAAGGATTCACAAACTTTTCATCACCACTGTGCTTGACAAAAAATAATAAAGTTTTATTTAAAATAATTATTCACAAATCTGGAAAAATATAATAGACATTTCAAAATGGTAAAGAATCTAAAATTATCTTGGTTAGGAACTCCCCCGACGTCCCGTGCGGTCACACAGAGAGGGCCTGCTGGGGGTACCATCGGCGGCGAAATGCCGGCTGGTGACCC
>JANHFL010001562.1:135943-151367 GCA_032468155.1 Oxyrhabdium leporinum | reverse complement strand
TTGAACCGCTAGATTGAATCAGCAGAAGTGGCCTGCAGTTCAACACTCTAACCACTGCGCCACCTAGGCTCATAATATGATCCTGAGCTTTTTTTTGCCGATTGGGTCTGGAGTTCTTGCTGATGTCATTGACCCATCTTGTTTTAGGTCTCTTTCATGGACACTTTATCAAGTGGGATCCATTCTATGACTGCCTTGGTCCACCTGCCATCAGTTCTTCTTGTTATGTGACAAGCCTATTTCCATTTCCATTTCAATCTTGATGGATTAGAGAACAAACAATACTTTCGTTTGTTCTCTAATCCATGTGCAGATCTTTCTATCTTGTTTTGTAATGTCAAGCATGTATCTTTCCATGGTTCTTTGCACCACTCTTAGCTTTTGTATTAATTATGAGGTTAGTGTCCATGTTTCACTGGTATATGCTAGATCAGGTAACACACACTGATCAAAAACTTTTCTCAGTAGGCATAGGAGGAGGTTGTTCTTGAAAATTATGCTTAGCTTGATAAATGCGTGCCAACCACATTTAACACACTGTTCAATTTCTTTTATTGTATCACTTTCCTCTCAGATCCTTTGGCCAAGATATATGTATTGGTCTACTATGTCTAGTTCTTCTCCAGATATGATTTTTTTCTTTCTTTGGTGAATTTATTAAACATAACTTGGTTCTTTTCAGGTTTATTTTTTTAAGCGAAATGGCTCTCCTGCTTTGTGCAGCTCTTGTATGTGTCTTCCAAGGCAAACAGGCCATGATAGATAACCTGCATTGGAGCAGCGTGGCACATTGTAGTGCATTCCTTTCACATGTCATTACAACCTCAAAGCTCTTTATACCATCTTATTTCTACAATATTTATTTTAATTTTGTATAGCTACTTTTTGAGTAATATACTGGACATCACAGCCTTTTATCTGACTTTTAAAAAACATTTATAGGATTGTTTTCTCTATAATCTTACTGCCTCATACACAACAACAAATATTGTTTGCTTGATATTTGAGTTCCAAGTTGCATCTTGCAGAGTTACTAAAATAAAGGATTACTCACAGTATTTTGTAGCTTTTGTGTTTTTGTCAAACATGTAACTTAAATAAAAAACATGAGCCAGAATATCCTTATCAGTTTTTTGGAGTCCTAAGGGACATATTATACCTCAAAGATGCATCAGTAAAATGAGAAATATGAAGTAAAATGAGAAATATTATGCTTTATGTATTTTTGTCATATTTCTATTAATAACAATTTTCTGGATCCCTAAGAGAACATTTTTCTTTTGTCTTACAGTTTCATACATTCTTTCTATTGTGTATGATAAATCAATACCTTATCTCCAGGCCACTGACAGATATATTTCAATACATTTCAAATGTATTGCCTGAATTTACTCACTGACTTAATTCATTTCTTGTAACTGCTCAATGAGTGACTTTCCTGGCCTCTTGTTGGTGTTCTGTGGAACTTTGATTAAATGGGAAAAAGGGAATGATTTATTTCATAGAAATTAACATTTATATCTTCAATAAGATTTAAAAGGAATCCAGGGTTTTTGATAATGTTACTTAATGTTACTTCCACAAGGAATCATATCACATTATATTATTGTTATGAAGCACAAGCTCACTTTCTAAATTACCATGTCTCTCTTCTATGCCCACCATAACAATGCTTTTTTAAAAAAAGTCATATCAATTTTTTATTTTGTTTGTCTTCAGAACCAAAACCCTCTGAATAAAGTATAAAGAATATTTTATGATTCTCTCTCTCTCTCTCTCTCTCTCTCTCTCTTTCACTCTCCCTCTCTTCTCTGCTTCAAGTCAGTCTTGACTCCCGCAATTTCTTGAAGTAGACTAGAATGCACAATATTTCAGTGCATATGTATCTGTATGTACATGTGTATGTGTGTGTGTGTGTATACAGTGTGCATATTGTAATATATTATAATTATAAATTGCATATATACATATAGAGCCAGTTTGGTCTAGTGATTAAAGCATCAGACTAGAAACCAGGGGAGTATGAGTTCTAATTCCGCTTTAAGGATCAAAGCAAGCAAGATTACTTTGAGCCAGTTATTCTCTTTCAATTCAACCTACCTTACAGAGTTATGGTTGTGAAACAAATAAGAGGAGGAAGAGGTATTAATTATGTTCACCAGCCTGAGTGATTTATAAAAATAATAAAGGTGATATTACAAATAAATAATATGTATGCATACGCGTACACACAAACACAGAGGGGGGGGGGAAACTGGATATGTTTGTTAAAGATGGGTAGAAATTGTATATTTACATTTCTATATAGTTGTATACATTTTTCTATAAAAATCCTGAACTAACAAGTAAGTGGAAATGCAATTATCTTTTATTATTTACATTTCCCGGAAGTTAAATTAATAAAAATCTACAAACTAAAGCTTATTTCCACAAATTGAGCAGAAACATAATCATTAAGAATTTTACAGGGTGTTTCTTTGGTTATTCCCAGGGACTCCATAGCCCTTTACTCTCTGCCATCCTCCTGAAGGCAAAGCAAGTTCATCCCTAGATCAGGATTTCCCCAACTGTAAGGTGTGCCAGAGTGAGTCAGGGCAGGTATAAAAAAGCCTTTAGTTTCACTAATACCATAAATCCACCTCTCTCAATATGTCATTGTACTGTTTTCATGTTCATTGGTGTTCGTTTTGGTGTTTGGATTTTTAGGGGGATGTACACATTAAGATTACACTAAAGGGAAGTGCGGCTGGGCAAAAAGTTTAGGAACCTCTGCCATAGATGGTTTTTTTTAAAGGGGAATTCTAACTGATCAAAGAGGGAAATTCTAAGAATCAAAACTATTTTTCTCTTTCTTCCAGTGAGGGACATTTTACATGATCTTTTAGTATCTTGGGTATCTTCTAAATGTTTCCAATGGAACCTGTTAAGAATAAATCACAGGGGAAAAAATTATCCTGTTCTGAAAAAAAAGCCTGGTTCATCACAATCACCACTTAAAAATAAAATGAAATATACAATTTTATTTTTATCAATAGATTTGTCACTTTGGCCTATTTTGTTCTTTTCTGAAACCTTCCAATCTCCTTCAGTTTTATTGGAAGAGCAGATTGTAATATTGGCAATACCAGACAGGAAAACAAGCTATTTGAACCTTCCTTTGTATTCAGTTACCGGAATGAATCAAGCCATCTTTTAGGCAGGATTTTATTACAGGAGTCCAAGGGAAGATAGATGAGTTTGTAGTCATGACAGCTGCTGTGAGGTAAATGGAAGAGTGACACAAACAAACACCTGGGTCTCAGGATATATCAATATTCTTGTAACTTATCAAAATAATTGTATTTGTCTAGACACCTTAACAATCTGTTTATATTGTCTGTTGCTGTAACTCTATGGACTCAGCTGCAGCAGATTTCCCAATAGGAAAATAGTATTTTGAGGAAATTAACATCATTTTGTATGGCTGCAATTTCATATCTGGCTTTATAAACAATAATAAAAACAGATGATTGGCTTAATGTTGAAGGAAGAGTGTGTTGAGTGCAGATGGGTAATTTATGTCCTAATTGAAAATGGCTTTGCAAAGACTCAAAAACAACATATCACTTACCCAAAAGCCTGCTGTATAAGTGTAACATAAATAGGATGTGGAAGAAAGATCACAAACCACAGAAGAATGCAAAGTAGTTTCCAAAAATTACACAAAATGTGTCAGACAGGCCAGAGTTTAGAATGAGGTGAAGTTTGTGCCAGATGCACCCCCCCCCAAAAAAAAAAACAGCAACAAAAGGAATTTTTGGCAACACTTTTCTCTAATTGGTTATTTTTATAACACGGAGGAAAGTGGAAACTGCAACTTAGGTTAGACAAGGAGTGGGTAGCAGATAATTTAATTTGAATGAACTCAAGCCTCTGGGGCTAGATGGATTATATCTTTGGATATTAGCAAATCACAAAACTATTCCTAGTCCTCTTTGAGAACTCCAGAGGATTAGTGAATTCCAGAAGACTGTATCAAATGGCAGCCTCACCTACAAAAAGACGATAGATAATCTGGAAAACTATATATTTGGCTGCTAGATTACTATATTAGACAAGGCTCTCAAAAAACCTATTAAATAAAATGTCAATGACAACTTGGATACGCATGCTATAATTAGCAGGATCCAGAATGGGCTTGTTGCAAAATCATAATGCATTATCTCCTTTGATAGAGTTACTAGCTCAAGAGACCAGGGAAATGCCATAGGCATAACATACCAGGAGTTCACAAATTCTTTCATACCATTCTCCTTAATAAAATGATAAAAAATGGAGTAGATGATACAATGTTTTAAAGATTCATAATTGCTGAATAATCGCAACCTAAAGGGTCCATGAGTGGCTTCACTTCAGCTTAGAGGGAATCTATCGTAGCCCTGTGCTGCACAATGTTTTTATCAATGAACCTGATGAAAGAGCTTTAGGAACAGTTATCAAGTCTCAAAAACACAAAACTTGTGAGGGACGCGAGTGCTAATATTTCAGAGGCAAGACATAGAAGACTGAAAAAAAGCTAGATAAGCTTGAGCAGTGGCATAAAATGAATGTGATGGAATTTAAAAGGAAGAAATGTGAAATTCTGTATCTGGACAGGACAAATAAAAAGCCAAAGTATAAAATAAAAAAAAAATGACCTGGTCATAGTACATTGGAAAAGGATGAAGAAAAGTTAAAAGACCTAGGCAATTTAGCCTGGAGAAATAAAATAACTGAGAGGAGATATGGAAGCGGTCTTCAAATATCTGAAGGGCTGACATATAAAATGACTTATCTTTTATAGCTCCAAAAAGGGATCCGAATCAATAGGTTAAAACTACAGGAAGTAGTTTCAGCTATATGTCAAGACAAACTCTTGGCTATATGTGGGTTCAAGCTATTATGAGAAGTGTTGGGTTTTTTATGGTAGATTTTCATATCCATATCAATGTACTCATATTCATAAAACTGCACATGTTAGGGAAAATTGTATATTAAAATGCAAACATTAGGGGAAAGTGAACACAAACAAACAAATATTAGGAGATATGCAAAAGAAGACAGGAATTTTTCCAGAAGATTATTAAAAAGAATTCATTTCTATTGCAGAAGTAAAATGGAAAAGAGTGCAAAAAAGAGAGTGGCCTTCAATTGGATAGTTTCACTTTTCTCTAGTGTTTCCTAAACTTCAGCTGGAAAACTTTATTCTAAATTGGGCGGCCATATGGAGAATTGTCATTTCCTTTATCTCACTTCATACGTTCAAAAAATGTCTTATTTATTTCAGCCTTTTATTTCAAAAGACTGTTCATTTTTTCCCCCTGAACCAATCTCCTTTTGGATATCAGTAGCTTTGGGAATCAGTAGCTTTATTTCAGTTATTAGTGGAAGAACTATATCCCCCAAATCTACTAAAACTTCCCTCATGGCATACTAACAACACTACTTTCATTTTTTGCCTCCTAGCAGCTGGTACATCCTCTTAAAGTTCATTTAAAAAGAAATTGGGGAATGATTTCTGTGGAAGGGTCCTGCCAGCAAAATATTTATTAGGAATCAAAAACGTTGACTTTAAGGTGGAAAATGTCTTCTGAAATGGATTTCCACGTGCCAACTGAAATAAAGCAAATTGTCATCCATAGAAGATTAGACTATAATAGTGTTGTTTGTCTGCAAGATGCCACAAGACAATGCTTTTTTTCCTATTCTAGAGTGTGGAATGTTGAAGATTATAAGTTTTAGTCCTGCCTTAGACTCAAAGCCAGCTAGGTGACCTTGGTTCAATCAAGGTCCAATCAAGGAAAGAGACAATGGCAAACAATTTCTGAAAAACGTTGCCAAGAAAACTGCAGGGATTTTTCTAAGTAGTTCCCAGAATCAGAATCAGAAATAAAAACAACAAAACAACAAAACAAAACAAAACAAAACAAAAAACCCTGACTTGAAGGCCTGCATACATATGTCTGCACACACACACACAGAATGTTCATAAATCACATATATCTTTTCTTTTCTTTCCCCCACCAAAGGCTGGAAATTACTTTTTAATTAAGAATGAACACCTTAATCATGGAACGTGCCATATTAAGTATAATATATGGTCAGTATTGCAATGCCAATATCTTGTGTGGAGTCCCTATTCCTGTTTTTAGCTTATTTTAATTCTTAACATGAAAGTTCCTGGTAAAAACCATACAATAAATCACTAACAGAAATAAGGAAATAAGCAATAAAGGCAATTAGAAAATAACCTATGGCAGGTTCAGAATATCACTCAGCATTTTTCTCCTAAAATCTAATCTATTCAGCAAGATAAATCATCATCATCATCATCATCATCATCATCATCATCATCATCATCATCATCATCATCATCATCATCATCATCATCATATTTCTATCCATTAGTGATATGTGTCTTATAATCTTTCTAAAGATGAATATGCATTTCATTCAAATAATTTAGACGCTAATTTGTTAAAATGTCTCAAGTAGTATTTCTAATGAGTACATATATTTAATTAACTGTAGAATTTGTAATCAGTCTGTGACAGGTCTAATTAATTGCTTTCCTTCAGATAAATGCAAAGTGGTCTTTTGTTCCCCAATATTGAAAAAAAGATGAATGGCTGAATACTCTGAAAGTTTCAGCTTCTAACATAATTCTCTGTTATATGCATCGTAGTTCCCTAGCAATTTCATTCCCTAAAAGCTGGCACTTAGACATTTCGGCTGATTAAAGAGATCCACAAAAACTGAACAAGTTTTCTTTTCTCATGGCTAGTTAAATGTCTGGTGTATGTTGGGGCATTTCTTTTCTTTACTGAAAAATTGCAGGGTGAAAAATGGGTTCATGTCTTAACATTAAGCATTCAGCTTTATTATTATGCCCAGACTTCCCTGTATCTTATCAATTATATGAGAGCTAATTCTATCTCCAACTATTGGGAAGGAGAGAGATAAGTGGATAATGAACTGGCTTGATCTAAAGAAAGACTCTTTGAAGTTCCTATCAGATCCCTACAAGATTGTTTTACTGACGAAAAGTATGCCTTATTATTGAGAATCTTGCCAAAGTTTCAGATATATTATAGGTAGCCTGCACTCACTATGAATCGATTTCAAAGCCTTCTTTTCTACCAATAAAAGAGAAAATCTATAGCTCAGGATTGAACTGGAGAGTCCTTGGTTTTTGAGCTTGGTTGTTTGATTACAGACGTTGTGTTACCTAGTTAAGTATCATCATCAATCCTAAAAGGGAGTAGGGTTTGTTCTGTTTATAGATAGTGACTTGCTCTCTGCGTATTTTCTCCTTGGTAGTTACTTGATTAGGTTATGGTTTACTGCTTCATTGTTTTCCTGGTATTAATCCTGGCACTAATCACTGCTTATCTGAGTTTTGCTTGCTGGAGGAGGTTTTCTGGTAGGGCACTATTATTTTCTTACAGCAAATATACCAACAAATCAGAAGAACACCCATGTTTTATAAATAACCCAAGGAAGCAAACATACTTAACATTTCTCTTGTTTTCCCCATGACAACAGTTAGGTGAGATTAGACTGAGAGACTGGGACTGGCCAAAAGTCACACAGTTGACTTCTAAGAATTCTCTAGTGTTTTGGGATTTAGCTGGATCTAGGATGCTTAGATTCCCAGTTGAAACTATAATTATGTCTGTCCATATGTTTTTGAAATTTAGAAATTTTCCTCATGTTTTCTGACTGCCAGTTGACATTCTGCTGGTCTTAAATGCGCTCCGCTGTCCATTTTGTTATTAGCTTAGCCCAAAGTTAGAGTTGTAAACTCTGTCATTAATTTAAGGAATAAGGTAATCCTCAAATTTAGCATCTAATGCCTCATAAGTAATTTCTTGGCAGGAACAGGTTCAGAGAATCAGGATCTATCACATTAAAAAAAACTATGACCATCTGATTCATCATTCAACTATCAACCTATCAAAAAATTACAATCCTTGCTTAAATGTTTGCTAGTCTTCAACCACGTTAGGTAGGTGAGAGAGTCAACAGTAAAGAAGATTTCGAATATTTCATTTTACATAATATTCACGCTCATTAGCAATTTTCAGTCTTGGTACCCTGTGACAGTCTGTCTCTTCAGAAAGAACAGCAGGATGGTTTAAAAATTAATATAATGAATAATGTTATTATTCAAAACAATTAAAAATAACATTATCTTTTAAATTATTAACATTATTAGCTTTTCAAAGTAACTAAATAACATTATTATACTCTTAAACTTGATTGTCATAAAGTTAATAATATTATTATAAAAAGCAGTTCATCTTTTAAGGGACAGTTGGTGTCATAGGCCTGTTTTAATTCAATCTTTCAATCTTTAAGTCATTTTTGCGTTCTTTTGACAAATATAAAAAGAATACATGATACATGGGTTTGTTTCCAGTGTTCAGACAGATTCTTCTCTAAGCCCAGAATGGAACCTAGTGTGAGGCTGAAATGGGGAATATGGAAAGCAAATAGCTGCAGGCAAGACAAGCCATTATGTAAACACAATGAAACTGTCCTCCGCACCCCTCCCAGTTCTTAACTAATAATTGGGCTGTTTGACAGCTGTTAAAGGTACTTGATTCCTTAGCTTGATGCAACAGCAGAAGTTATGGCATATAATCATAGTCCATTAACAAGACTCTAATTCCAAAATTAGCTGGTTAAAGACAGAGAACAGGTGGGTAGATTCTGTAATCTTCCTCCCTTATATATTTGATTTTAGTTTTTTTTAGAAAGAGTAGGGGGAAAAACAACCATGGATGCAGTATGCTATATTTCAGCAACATATTTATTCAGTTATAAGTATGTCTTTTACTTTAATGGTCATGAAATTAAATTGACACTGATATTATTTAATCTAAATGTAAATCTTGTACTCATTACCTGAAGCATCAAATACATAGATTGCTAATTTAAATACTAATGGACATATGCAATTATGCATGTAAAAGGGGTGAAATGTGTGCATCACAAGCTGCAATCAGATAACATTATAACATTAATTAAACTCTGGAGTCATTACATCCTCATGCCTGCTGCTAAAGGATGTGTTCAGATACAACAGAGAAGGTGATAAATCATTTTGTTCAATATGCATTTTATAGTTTGTACTAATACTGTGAAATCAATTTGTGGAATCAAAATTGTGAATTTTTTTGTCGAAAATGGCCAATGAATTACTTATGAAGTATAGTTGTATGTAGTTGTACATTTATAAAGTGTAGACACTTAGTCAGGAAAAACCAAAGATACATTAGTAGATTAGGCGAAACCTGGCTCAAAAACAGAAACTGTGAGAGGGACCTTGGAGTGCTAGTAGACAATAATTTAAATATGAGCCAGCAATATGCAGCAGCAGCCAAAAAAGCTAATACCATCCTTGGTTGTATAAACATAGGCATAGAATCAAAATTAGGTGAAGTATTAGTACCACTTTATAAAGCCTTAGAAGGCCACACCTGAAACACTGCATCCAGTTTTGGTTACCAAATTACAAAAAACATGTTGAGACTGGAAAAAGTGCAAAGAAGAGCAACTAAGGTGATTAAAGACCTGGAGACTAAAGCATATGAAGAATGGTTGCAGGATTTGGGTTTGGCTAGTCTAGAGAAAAGAAGGACTGGGGGAACATGATAGCAGTATTGCAGTATTTGAGGGGTTGCCACAAAGAGGAGGGGGGTCAACTTATTTTCCAAAGCACCAGGGGACAGGACAAAAAACAATGGATGGAAACTAATCAAGGAGAGAAGCAACCTGGAATTAAGAAGAAACTTCCTAACAGTGAAGACAATTAACCAGTGGGACAGCTTGCCTCCAAAAGTTGCTGGAGTGCTTCATCACTGGAAGTTTTTGGAAGAGACAGGACAGTCTGAAATGGTATAGGGTCTCCTGTTTAATCAGGGGGTTGGACTAGAAGACCTCCAAGGTCCCTTCCATCTGTACTCTGATTGGTTGAGTTTGGGGCAACAGCAAGGACATGATTAAACAGCCTCTAGCTAATTTTAATTCCTATAAGACTGTTGAAATACATTCTAGAATAGGATGAAGAACTGTTGTGATTCTGTCAATTATCTTTGAGGAATCCTGCAGAATTGAGGTTTCACATGCCTTGAGAATAATAACTGTTCCTCTCTTTTGGAAAGGAAAAGAAAAGAGCTCCAGTAATTTTACCAGTAAGGCTAACATCAATAACTGGAAAGATGTTAGATCATAAAATAAAGCAGGTCATTTGTAAACATCTTGAAGATAACATAGATAGCATGGCTTTGTAAGAAGCAGTTCATGTAATACAAATTTCATCTCTGTTTTTGACAAGGTTACTACTTTAGTCGACAGGAGAAACCTTATTTTCAGCAAGGTTTTGACACGATTCCACATGACATTTTCATTGACAAGCTTTTAAAGTGTGGTTTGGATGATTCTATAGTAAAATGGATCCACATCTGGCTGGTTAGCTGCACTCAAAGATGCAGAATTGTCAATTGGAAAGCAGTAGTTAGTGGGGTCCCCCAGGGAGGTGTTTGGAGACCATAACTATTTTACTTAATGATTTGAAAATCAGAATTGATGGGTTTTATGTTAGATTTGCAGTTGACACAAAATTGGGAATCAGACTGACTTCCAGGACAACAATTGCATCTGAACAGGTTGCAACTCAATACCCAATAATCCTCACTAATATGTAATCCAAATTTTGGATAAGAGTTTAGAATAATCATATTTTTCCTTCCTCCTGTTTTCCCTCTCTGTGGGCTTTAATTCTTTACAAGAATCTGGCAATGTGGAGCAGGTTTCCTGAAATATTTTATTATACATTTAAAGCCTTCCATACATTTATTTTGAGATTTCACTGTTATCAACTTATCTCAATAAAACATGCTAGAGGAATGTGGCATTAAAATGGCTTTTTAGGTTCATGCTGGAACTTATTTTTCTAGCTCAGATCAAATCAACATGTTAAAAATATATTAGCATGGTGCCTTAAGGGCAGACTAGCATAATTAAGATTGCTGCCAAAACTGATTTCTTAAGTGAACTTGAATGTTCACATTTGCCTTCTCTGTTTCACTGTCAACTTTTCAACTCAAACTATATTATTATAAAACAACCCTGTGCTGTCTATGAACTACTTTAAAATTCCTGGATGGACTGAAGCACTATACAATTTGAACTTTATTCTGAGAGTGCACTTTTAAAATATTTTTTAAAAAATGGAATGATGTTTCTGTGGAAATTAAATTTAGTGCATTCTTAATACCTGTAATTCTGAATTTTGTATCAGTAAAAATAACTACGCTAGTCTAAGTACTATAGTTTGTTAGAATGCATGATTTAAAAAAACCCATTCCTAGTGGGTCATAAGAAGTTTTCCTATATTATCACCACCAATTCCAGGGCTGCAATGGGTCATCATGGCTTGTGTGGATCATTGTGTGGTAAGTTGGATTTTTAAATGTTCGCCATTGAAATAAATATTGGAAGAACCAATTCAGTTGAATTTCCCTGATGGTATTCTTGCAATACACATCAGAAAACATTTTATTCTTGTTCTCAGCCCTCACATCCATACTCCATGGATCTGCTAAAACCAAAAATATTGTGAAGGATTAAAAATCCCTTTAAGATTAGAAGGTTGCTTAGAGATTTGCACGTCTTACAAGAGGCCCAAGCTTTTCGGCTTTTGGCATCAAAGCTCTTATTCTAGGGTTTTAATCCTCTTCCTATCTTTTCTAAATAAACATCTCTATCTGTAGCAGCACTGTGTTTCTACTTGGCATCTTTGTATTTTTTATTTTCTCCTTTTTCATGTATTGTTTTAGATTGTAAAGGTCTAGTATCCATTTATAAAATTTGAACACGATATATCAAACACGTGTTATATACTTATTACGTATGGTCTTTTGAAATCTCATTTTATGACACGGTATGATTTCTATCTTCCCTTGGAAATGATCAGAAACACATAGTCTAGCTGATGAAAGTCTGGCTAGAGTTCACATTTTATGGGTGAACATTTTACAGAAGAACAAATACGCTTGGAGAAACAGACTATCTGGAGTCATTTAAGTGCAGGGTCAATATATGATCAGTTTGTTCATACCTGAATGTTGATACTTCATCAATCCTACTTCATCACTGAATAATGTTCAGTATCACTGACCATGATTTCCATCTGAACCACATTCAAGTATTTATATAAATATATAATGTTTATTTAGAATATTTATTTATTGATCATAGCTGTCCATCTCTGGAGTGTAACACCATAATGTTATGATGGTTTCGTCTTCTCCCTCCTGTGGATGGTTTCTGTTGATTGTTTTGAGATTTCATCAATATATTGATAGTACTCAGATCTGCTAGAAGGTCATCTGAAAAAAAAGTCCTTTGTTTCTGAGTAACATATTCAATATTCAACAGTCAGCAGCATCTACAGGAAACCACAAGCATGCCAAAATGATGATGCATGCAACAACATCTTCATGCAAATTCTGCTCGTTCTTTAGATGTATTATGATATTCTGACTGAAACATTTATGGCCTAGCATTAGGAAAAGGACATCATCAATACAAAAACTATTGGCCAATCATTGAGGGATGTAGGGTGATGTCCCTTCCCTGATATAGCCATAGGTATTTGAGTATTGAATGAACAATAATCAGGAAAAAAAAATCCTCTTTTGCAGGAAGGTACCAGTCCTAAATGCCAGGATCTCAAATCATCCAATGCTTCATAAAACATAAAGTAATGCAATTCATTAGTTTTAGGAGAAGATGGCGAGAATTATCCACATGTTATATGTATGCATGCAACTGATATGTGTATGTTTTTGAATATGTAAAAATTTGATTTCTACAACCTGAGGAAAAATTGGAAGTTGAAGAAATCTAGTACATATAAGAGATTTCCAAATATTAAAATAGGAAAATGATTAGAGAAAGCATATTTTTTTATTTTTTTTTATTACAGGGATAGTTGGTTAGTGCTTTGACTATGTGAACATTGAATTGAATTTCTTTTCGTTAATTAGCTCAACAATGGTAAGATTACTGTAATATTTAGTGTAGGCTGTAACAATTCAATTATACTTCAAGTATATATTAAATAAAATGCAGGAAGCTGGTAATTCGAACCATCTACTTCAATTTTAATTAGATTGAAACTGCACTTTTAATTAGATTGAAGCTTCCAGAGCTGAGAAGCTTCTTGGGTGAGAAGTGTAACATGTTCAAAGAAAAACAAGAAAGTCCAGTTGCCTCTTGAAAAAGCAGCTTTGGATCAACTATGACCTGAATGACTGAGAATCTCCATAGATAAAAGACTATATTTTTCTATAGTAAAGAATATATGTAGCATAGGGCTGAACTGTGTTTTGTTTTTGTTTTTAATTTCAGCATGCTAAATTTCACAACTCTCCATTGTACTTATCTTTGGGTATTTCTTTCTCTCTCACTATAGCTGTCAAGTAAAGCTTTCACATTTTATGAAATACACCTTAGTTTGCGAAAACATTTAAATCATAATACATTTGTTTTCTCATAGGATGTTACAAGTGTCTGTTCAGTATAGATATATTATGACAGTACTTCCTTTAGATACATTCTTTTAATTTCATACTTGAGATTGTAAGCTTTTCAAGATAAGGATTGGTCTATTTTATTATGGAAATCCACCTAGTACAGTTTATGTGCTCTATAGGTCATGGCAATAATTAGTCAGAGATTATGCAGAATACTTGGCACTAAATGGTGACCCATGAAAATGGATAAATTTGTGCTGAAAAAAGGACATTCCACTTAATTAGAGATATTTGAGGAATGAATTCTGGAAAAAGAAAGAAAAACAAAATATAAAACAATACAAAAATGATATAATTATGACATGGTATTATCTTGTATTACTAAGTTTCTTACCTGGATTTTTAAAAAATCTGAAACCATTCAAACAATATTCATATTTAAATTAGTTTCCTCTCTCTGGTTAATTAATGGATAGTGATATACAAAGGAAGAATTCTTATGCAAATGAGTGGCTTTATTTTGATTCTGAAAAAGCATTAACACGTGGTCACCAAATAAGTAATGATGAAGTAATACTATTTAAACCACAGACAGAGAAAAGACTTATTGATAACAAAGGAAGTATAGTAATGAGAGAGATGAAGTACAAAAATGAAAAAAATGTTTTTAAAATGATAAATCCCTTAGTTACAGGACACATGAATAGAAGTAGAATTAAGCTCAAAAAGGGATAAAATGTGATAATTAAATATTATATTATCCCTTTTAACAAGAAATAAACTAGAATACAAATAAATCTTATAGGCATTCATTTTTTTTTCTAATGCATGTCTGGTAAAATAATGGAGTTGAGGAGGATACTGTGTTTCTCAGAAAACACGACCCACTCCAATAATAAGCCTAACCCTACTTTTTTTTTGGGGGGTGGGCCTAATTTTGCCCCTACCCTGAAAATAAATCTGGGGGGATGGGCACGGGTGGGGGGGAACTGTCTGACTGAAGCTGCAGCCCATTGGCTCCTTGGGGAAACTGAAGTTTCAGAATGGAGGCTTTTTGGCAGAGGAAAATGGGGAGGGGGAACTTTCCTATCTGCCATCCTTCCCTCAGTCCTTGCTGAGCTCCAGATGGATGCACATGGAGAGGCTCCGGATGGATGCACATGGCACCCCCGGGGCTCCGTTTTGCCTTCAGAGGCCTGTCGGAAGGCATCTGCAACCGATAACAGAGGTCCAGATTGATCTGGAGCTCTATTATCGGCTGCAGAGGGCTTTCCAGAAAGCCCTCTGTAGTCGATAATAGAGTCTCTGTTAAAAGCTGCGGATGCCTTCTGGCAGGCCTCTGAAGGCTGGGGCGATGCGTGCAAGTGGCAGCAAGCGGCCGCAGAAGAGGGGCCAGCAGCAGGCTCCTGCTGCCACCCAGCAGGTGCCACCGCCACCAGGTGAGTGCGCCTGCAATTCGCCTTGCGAAGAACGAAGCAAGGTGGTGGGTGGGTGGAGGGCGAAGCAAGGTAGGTGGTGCATAGCTACCCCATGTGCTCTGGATCAGCTTACCTAAAGATGCTTCAGCCAGGGCACCAATGCCAAGTCCCCACCTCCACCCCAGCCCCAGGGCAGCAACATCCCTTCACTAACTTTTCAGGTCTGTTCTCCGCTGTACTTGCAAGAGGTCCGGGGGACTACGGTAAGGTTTGTTTTGTTTTTTTGTGAGAAGTTGAAAGTCTGAACTATGGTGGGGATTTTTTACCACAATCCCACAGGTTTCTTGCACGCGCAGCGGAGAACGGACCTGGAAAGCAGGTTAGTAAAGGGATGTTGCTGCCCTGAGGGTGGGGTGGCTATATATGGAAAGGTACTTGATT
>JANHFL010001562.1:122767-135853 GCA_032468155.1 Oxyrhabdium leporinum | reverse complement strand
CCATTCCATTCCATTCCATTCCATTCTATTCTATTCTATTCTATTCTATTCTATTCTATTCTATTCTATTCTATTCTTATTAAGCGACCTAGTCAAAAGGCAGTTAATGTAAAGCTACAGTTGCTTTTTTGGTTTCTTTGTGGGTTGTTTTTACTTTTCTTTTTAAACTTGTAGAAAGTCTATTGTTAACATACAATCTACATGAAATTTTCTTCTCAGCAATTATCCCTAAATTTTGAGGTGGCTTTGAAGAACAAACGGCAAATGAAATTCAGAGGTAATTTATCCCATAACCTATCAGGCAAATATGAAATGAAATAGCACAAACGATTATATCAGATTCCTCATTACTGATCTTTTCAGTCCCTTGGATCCTAAATATTTGAAATATATGAAATTATTTTCATCTTGGTATTAAAAAATATTATGGTTTTAACCATGCTTTAATTATTGTTGTTAGAGATTCTGAGTGGGGTTTTGTTGTGATTATTAAAATCTAGGGTTTTATGTAAAAGAATTAAGAGCTAAATTAATATATATTGCAATTCTGTCTTAGAACACTCAGCATTTATATGGGCTTAAATTTCAGGCGTATGGGCATAGACTTGAAGTCCAAAAAAAGTTCAAGGAAGGATAATTCCATGTTTTTCCCTGAATCCATTGGCAAAACATTTCTCTGAGTGCCAGAGTGATCCTCTTGATGTGGAACAGCACACAGAGAATTGGTAGGGAAAGAAAACTGTTTCTGAACTGTAGCTGCATGGGTTTTTTATTTTAGCAACTGTAAAGTGCTAAAATATTTCCAAAAGAATACTTTTTTTCACACATATTTTATACTTCTTTCTTAGTATATATATATATATATTTGTGATTAAAGAAAATTAGGGAAATTAACAGCTATAAATATTAAAACATGTAAAAATTGCTTGTAAATCAAAAGCTACTAGGATTTTTTTAAAAATCACAACTCCCAGACAAATAAGAGCAAAGAGTGTCTTCTTTAACTTACCTTTTGCCCATGATCAAGGATACCACCTCCTTGAACCACAGTTTCTCTGAAATAATGAATTTCATCTGTTAGAGATGAAAATGGTTGAAGCAGATGATCAGCACTTCTCCAGTATTCTTGAACTCCCATCATTTTACTTATCACATTATAATTGATCATTTCACACGTCAATATTTTTATTTAGAGCTGAAAGGAACAATTTGATTAAATGTGTTGTAAAGAGTTATGAACAGCTGTGCAGAGCAGCTGTTGATGTGTGAAGATAAAGCTGGTGTTTGGCTTGTAAAATGTTCTGTAAATAGGACTAGTTGCCCTCTATTGTTGATGTGCTGAAATTAGTATAGACTGAAAACAATAACAGATCTTTTTTTAAAAAAACACCCTCAATAATAATTATTTTTCATTGTTTTTTGTTTAAATATACTGTGTTTTCATTAGGATAAAAAAAACCTGAGATAGCAGAAAAGTCCTCTTCACTATCCCTTAAGGTTTCTTTTCTTCTCTATATGAAAAAAAGTTATATTCCAACATTTCAACTCACTTTCTCAGCGTCTTGTACTCAGCATATTGATCTGAATCTCGTCTTGATTATTAGATGTAGTAGCTAAAGATGTTGATGCAGGTCTTTAACTTGGTGCCCTCCAGGTATATTGGATCTCAACCTCTAAATTTCCTAGCTGATGTCCTCCAGATGTGTTGGATATCTAGGAGTTTGAAACTGGTCTACATAAAGTTCTAGACCAACTGCACCATAACACTGTCCATGTTACCACAGGATAAATGCTTGTGGCATTTCCAAAACATTTCAAGCCACTGCTGGTAGCTTTCTATTTCGGTTCTGGAAATTTTAAATCTGGGAATGAAGTAATTCACTGTACGTTTGGACATCCCTGGGATTATGCTAATGATGTTGTTGTATTCTAATCTTTCTGCCTTCTTGCACCCAGCGTTCCAGGACAATATCCCTCACCAAGAGATCACTTTCCTCATTGAAAAACTCATCAGCAACTAAAACAAAAAGGAAGGATGAAGTCCTCCAAAATGAATGAGAAGATTAAAGTCCCTTTAAAAAGACACCATGAGGTGGATTTGTTTTTTAGAGCAAGAATAAGTAGAATCTGTATGGCAGCAGTGGCAGTTAATGAAGCTAAGAAGAAAACTATCCAGAACCTGGTAACCCACAGAGATGTATCTCCATCTCTTGAAGAGAGTGCATATATACCCAGCAAAGAAAATACAACTGTAATAAACTTAATTGAAGTAATTTTTGCTTTTACCAGTTAAATGTTAGATATTTGTTTTCTCATACATGCTTTACTTACTCACTCAGTCAAAGTTCTTCTGACCACCAGATTAAAAATAGAGCTCACAAACATATAGAAAATAGCAGGGAGAAGGTCACCCACAGCTGCTACAGGGTGTTGCTCAGAGCGAGCTCCCCAGTTTTCTTATAGACAGGATATTGAGTATTCTGTTGTTTGAGGCGGGGCAAGGCAGAAAACAATCCAGACATACAAGGAGCTGAAATGTTAATTAAAGTGACATTTACCAATACAAAGGATTACCATCAAGATTTGATGAAGTTTGCATGCATATACAATGTCCCCTCCAATTCTAAGCAAAAATGTTAATATCTAGGTATGTGAACTTTACAATAGCATCCCGCTCATGATTAGCAAATCTCTATTAAAAAGTTCCTTAATGTTCACTTGCATGTAGCTTTTGCCTCTTCCATTCTCCTGTAGTTGTAGTCTTTAGAATGTCATTTGTGCATTGGCCAACCTTTGCTTTTACTTCCAAGGGAGAAAAATCTTGTTTCAACCAAAGAGATAGCGTGGAGCCTATAGAGGAGGAAAAGAACATTCTCACACTCGTCTTCTAATCCAAGTTCCTTTGAGAAGCCCAACCAGCACTGAAATATCTTTCCCTCTGCAATGATAATCCAGAGCTACTTTATTAAAAACCCTGATTTCTCTTGGAACCTTCTTCTGTCCCACTGGAGATGTCCCCTGACATCTCTGCTCTGTAACTGGAGATCATCTAGTTGTTGCTCCCTCCATGTCTTCTGCTTTTCTAGTGGCTCCTCTCATTATCAACATCTCCTGTAGACCTTGAAAGAAACCTCCTCCTTCTGCTTACCTATCAGGCTATTATATACTTTGTCTTCAAAAGTCAGACATGTTTGTCTACAAATTCTTTTTTTTCAGCTACCTGTACATCTGTAGCCTTGCACCTGACTATCAGACTGTCTAGAACAGGGGTATCAAGTTTGATTTCATTGAGGGCTGCATTAGAGTTGTATTTGACCTTGGGGGACCAGGGTGGGCATGGCCAGCTTGATATCACTCATGTTGGGGGCACCTGTGGTGGCCCGAGCACTCTGCCAGCGAAAATGGAGCTTGGGAGGGCAACCCTCCTGAGCGCCATTTTCACTGGCAGAGGCACCACGGGCCAGTCCTTCGCTATTTCTAGGGTGGCCTCATGGGCCAGATCTAAGCATTCTGTGGGTTGGATCCATCTGCGGGCCTTGAATTTGACATCAATGATCTAGAAAGTTAATTGCACAATTGAAAGCCCAACTTTTTTTATAGTGCATTATGTATGTAAAAAAGGGAAAGGCTTTAGTAATATATCTTGATTTTTTTGACCCCACCCTCACCAAATAGGTTTCAATAATACTAAGTAGCTGGTGCTATTTCATAGCTCAGTGGTTAAGTGGGCCTCTGTCATTCATGCTACTTTTTAAAAAGGAAAGGAGAGATTTGAAAACTCATTGGTCCAAATCTAATAAAACTAATATTGCCAAAGAGTCTCAGTCATTGACAGTCTGGTAGAATAACAAATAAACAAACAAATTATGAGTAGGGCTAATGTTCCATTGAAATTTAATGTCATGAATTAATCATAGCTAAGTTGTCCTATTAATTTCAATGGGAATTCACCAGCACTTAACTTCAGCTTGGCAAATAGCTCTGTTTTTGGTCTATATAAGTTCTGTATATGTTCATTCATAAAGCTGCTTCCACTCACTTCTTTTTTAAGCATACCATAGCACATGTAAAAGCTTAACATTTCATTTTCTGTCCAAATGCACATTTCCTGGTGATATTTTCTCTGAAAAGATGCATTCTTTGTGAACAAAATATCAATGAAGCATTTGGGAGAAGCATAAAAGTTGTTTGGGAGTGGAGTTCTGATCTGCACATTTAGGTCAGTCCATTTGAGAATTGACAGAGGTAGGCTTTCTTAAGGATCACTGTGACTAACTGTTCCTAAGTTTGGCCACAGTGGAACTGAGGGGGACAAAAGATCAGTGGGCCATGAACAACACTCAGGTGAGCTTAAGGTAAACAAAAACTATGAGGTCAAGCTCCATATAAGGTAGGATTTTATAGGATAGTCCTTCATTAAAAAAGATGGACATAGCATTGCATCCTTGCATCATCCTAGGCAACAGTTTCGCATTTCAGTTTAAACACTATTTCAATAAATGGCTAGAATGAAAGAAGAAATGAAAAGAAAGATGGCAGGAAACTGAACAGCCACAAATTTTTAAAGCAAAGACCGGTCAAAATGGGAGGCATGCCCTCAGAGAAAAGTTCCCTAGCCAGAGCTACAAAAGGGAGAGGGCATCTTTCCCTGCTTTCTAGATGATTCGCAACATTCACTTTCTTGCTAAAGTTCAGCCATGCTTTTCATTCTCCTGCTGAGCACTCATATATAGAGACATGAAAAGAACTCTGCAGAGACATCCTCAACCACCAAATTCTCTGCATATTTCCCCCCCCCCCCACATCTTTGCTCAAGCAGTGCGAGCTTTAAAACTCAAAGCCGTCATCTTTCTTCCAGATGAGGTGGATTCAGTGGTGGGATGCCTGTTCCAAAACAGGCTTGATATCTGCGGCTGTTTCTGGAGATAAGAAGAACAAGGCAGGGGAGAGGGCTTTGTTTGAAACAATACAACCTCCTTTTATTTAGCTACTTTAACTGCCAATCACACACATTTCTAACAATTATCAATTAACAATAGTGCATATATGGGGTAAAATGTCCCTATTTAGCATAATTTATTTATTTTATTTTGTGCTCAGATGTCTTTATGTGGCTATGCTACCTGTCTAGCTAATATGTCATGGTCATATAGTTTAACCCATTATTAGTTGCTTATTTTACACATTAAATTCTAAGTAGTCTGTGTGAATGGCCTCAGACTAAATTCAAGCGTTATGGTAAACCTGAAATCTATCTGGACAGGTGGACACATCTGAAAACATTTGTCAATGCACTTTCATAATATGGCTTCTGTGGTGAGAAGAGTGGTGAATTTGACTGCTCACAAAACCTTCAATTTCCAGAAGGCAAATTGGTGAAAATGTTTTATGTTACCTATTCTACTGGAGGGGTCCTTGGTGTTCTCTGAAGATGCTACCTAGTTTGGGAAATAAGACGCCTGCAAGAAAACAACCAAACCCAGAGAGCACCAAGGACCCCTCATCTCAACCCTGAGCTACAAATATTCTTCTTTATTGGTACCTATTCTTCTGTCTAGATTATTTTCTGTCAACTTTATTTTTGTTCTAGAAAGTGAGCACATGTGAACTTTTTTGAGGTAGGCCAGGTTAACAAATAAAAACAGCTGGCATTTGAGGAACACCCTGTATATGTTGGGATATTATTACAGCATCTTGAAAGCTTGTCAGAGTTTTTGTCTACTATCGCTTCTTCCTTATAACATCAAGATGGGGTTATTTTGAGTTTCCTTTTTGCATGATCTCCTTTCTCAAGAGTGGGTAATATTCTCTGAATATCAATCAATCAATCAATCAGAATAGAGCTGGAAGGAACCTTGGAGGACTTCTAGTCCAGCCCCCTGCTCAAGCAGGAAACTCTATACCATTTCAGACAAGTGACTGTCCAGTCTCTTCTTAACTGCCCCCCCCTTCCCAGAGTCAATTCTACATTCCATCACAAAGCACTGGGCTATACCTACTGTTTTATTTTCTAAGAACGCCTCTGGGGGTAGACAGACTGGAATTAATAGATTTTGCCTGAAGCTGCTGTTTGATTCACAGCATTCTAGCTTCTAAAACTAAAAATCTAGAAAATGAAGTGAGGCTGAGACCTGGCAGGCATCAAGGAAATGTTAGTTGGCATACTAGCACCAACAAATATTCTGTTGCAGTCTGGGTGTACATCCAAACTGTGATTTGAGGGTTCTTTTTGGGGTGGGTGGGGTGGAGCATGAACCCAAGTTAATTTAGTGCAAGGTGTGAAATCTGCTTAAAATAAGCATGACTGATTTATTATGAGCTGTGGTGGTGCAGTGATTAGAATGCAGCACTGCTGACTAACTTACTGCTAATTCCAGGGGTTCGATTCTGAATGGCTCAGCCTTTTTCTCCTCCTGAGGTGGGTAAAACGAGGACCCAGACTAGGGAAAACAGATTCAGTGAAAAAGAATTGTTAGCTGGCATGAACTGAAATGAGAAGGATGCACATTCATTGAAAGGTTAAAAATAAATAAAAAAACCACAACTGTATGAAAATGGATAGTAAAATTTATATATTTTTATACACGAGTCAATTATGTGGGAAAAATGAATGATTTCGCAATAACAAATTATAAATAATAATGATAAGTAGTAGTAATAGTGGCAGCATAGAAATTAGCATTAGAGACAGAATATATTAGAAAGCTAGTTTGGTCTAGTGGTTAAAGTGCTGGATTAGAAATCAAGAGATGGTGACTTCTAGCTTTGCCTTGGCTTGAGAGCTGGAGGGGTTGACCTTGGCCCACCCATTGACACTCAGTCCTGGAAGAAAGTACTAGTAAATCACTTTTGAAAATGTTGCCTAGAAAATTTCAGGAATGATCACAAATCAGGATTACTTTGATGGAGGTTAACAACCATAGAATAGATTAATAAAGATACATTATAGACTTCCTACTTTCATCTTTTATTAGATCTGTAGGCAGCATTTGTAGAATTCTTCTGTCCATTCCCACAGAATATTAACCTTTAGAGACAGCTGAGAAAAAATGACTGGAGCAAGGTCACCCAATGGCAGGGGTATTCAGAGGATAGTTGTAGCAAGCATAATGTGGCTTCTGGGACATAATCCATCATTTATTTTCAAATAGTCTACAGTATTATCAATGATGCAGGTAGTACAAAAACAGCAAAACTTCAATTCTTCAGAACTCCATTTAGAGAACATAGGATTCAATGGACAACATTTTGTCTGCAAACATCAAGAAAAGATGTTGTTTTCAAAGCAGTTGAGACAATGGAAGTAATTTACACCACTTGCATCAATTTATATCATTTGTGCTTTAACTGACATTTTTTTTACATCTTTGCATCAGTTTACATCACTGGCATATCTCCATAATTATACCAATGCTAAAAATTGACCAAATGACATAAATTACACTAGGGCAGTACTTTCCAAACCTGGATAAATTACTCAGAATTGTGTAAAAGTGTTTTTTCCCCTCTTGGATAATGTCATACAAACCCATTACCCAATCACAACAGGAACATTTCAGTTGACACAAAGTGTTTTCCTTTCATTGGGTAAAAACTATTTCTGATAAGCAGTTTTGGTAATGAAGGAAAAGGTTTGAGAAGCACTGCATTAAGTGATTCAAATTTGGATTTAATGGACATTTGGAATTAATGGGCACTCCTTTCCTGTTGAATGGTCCATTAAACAGATTTTACTGTGACTGAACTTTTGTATTTTTGTTCTGTAGGTCCCTTTGGAATACCTTCTGTTAGAGTTTTGTACATTTCTAAAGTAGTATCTGGAAGAAGCTGAGTTACAACACACCAGGGAAAAAGTGCCTGAAAATGCAGATTTCAGACATATATGGAGTAAGCTAATCTTCATTTTAACCCAGACATTAGGATAGTTAGCTTCACTTTAGAACAGAACCTTTGTTTTTACAGCTTTGGTATGCTAACACATACAAAAGCAACGAAGTGCAGGATATCTAGTAAAATTCCTAACTTGAGATAAATCAGTTGTACTGGAAAGATTTGAAGTCACGTGAATCAAAGCAAATTGAAAGTCTAGAGATGATTCATATCTTTATGTGCAATTGGAATATCTCTTGCAGAATTTCCCTGTGAAAACCAGATCTCAAACCGGCAGGTGCCCTAATCTAAATCCTAAAAAGATACAGATAGAAACAATCACTGCCGTTATCACCCATTATATTGTACATAGTACAAGAAGTAGTGCTTTGATTTTAAGGATTATATTTGATTTACTGCAATCATTGGAATTATTTCATAATGGCTCCTTTAGTTTTCCTACAGTAAACCAATGTATTTGTGCCTTAACCCTGGAAAAGTCTTGATTTTTTGGGGGGTTGGCCACCCCCCCCCCCCATTTACTATGCATGTATGCCTGTCAAGGTATTATTGATTGATTTATATGGTGTCAAGTTATTTTTGATTCCTAATGACCACCTGGATTCTATCCGTGATGAGCTGTCCCTAACCTGTTATTTCAAGTGGTCCAATGGTATATTCATTGTCACCATAACTGAGTCCATCCATATGGGGATGAAACAAATAGGTCAGTTTAGACTGACATGCACAAATCATGCATCATATTTTTCACGTGTTCGGGCCAAGATCCAAGCCAAGATCCTTCCCAGGCATTTTACAACTTCATTTCCCTCAAGCTCCTCTGGTTGCTATAAAGAAATTCAGAAGGCAAACTGACACAAGCTTCATATTTGCCAGCCTGGCTAATAAGACAATGGCCATCAAAAAAGGTAATGATCTCTGAAATATAACCATGCACCTAGAAATTATGTGGCTATGTAATTAAAAAAAATATTGATGAAATTATGTTCATGCTCATTTCTGGGCACCAGAGTTCAATTTTAAGGGTAATTGAAGAGTGGAATGCCTCTGACAAGACTGGCCTGTCATCTGCACTTTGTTCCCAGTACAGAGAAAGGCAAGCAATTTAGCCATGTAATATCACTGAATGCACCTAATTGCTTGAAATAAAGAGTCCATTCCATCTTTTCTTGAAGGCATGCTACCAGCAGATCCTGCAGCATTGATGTCACATTGAGCGTGGAGGTCTTTCATCTCTATATGTACCATGACATGACCGTTCTCTATCCTCAAGGGTCTATGCAATTTTGGCAGACACAGGGAGAATCAGTGTCACTCGCTGATAAATCAGTAAAAGAAAGCCAGAGTTCTTCCAGCAGTTCTAAAACAGTGGGCTAATTAATGTTCTCAGTAAAAAGAAGTCATAATTAACTCACAAAAAGAAATACAAAGGACTTTGCATCCTGGCCAAGATATCATGAATAGTGCAGAAATGTTCCTTTATGTTATTGCCTTTGAAAATTTGTTTTCCAGAGGGTGCTTCTACTGAAAAAGAGAAAGAATAAAGGGACAAATGCCACTAAATAAGAGTAAATAGGTCATAGATTTATTTAAAGGCACATGGCAACCATACATCAACTAAGCCAATGCCAAAGAGACAAAATCAGTCTAGATGTGCTGAGTTACAATTCCCATCACCAATAGCCAGCCTGAGGGGATGGTGCCACTGTAGTGCATGTCACTGGGAGGACATAAGGCTGAAGAAAGACTGCTGAGCAGGAAGACATTCTGCAACAAGCACAAGCATGATTTAAGCTTCTCATACGAATTCGTGTAGCCAGCAGCAATTCTACTATTTCAGTCATTCCTGATAAACATCTTGCTGTCACCTAGCTCATATGAGGTGGAACTTATTGGCATCGTTCCACCCATATTCTGGCAGGGCATTTCCCATATTGAGTGGGTCTTCTGATAGTAGATATGTTCTTAGCTTAACTCTCTTTCTTTTTTCACACTATATTTTCTTCAAGTACACTTTCTTGTGGGCATCATTTTCTGTTTACTTGAATTATATGTATGGGCTATGCTCAGCTGAGAAAAAAATAGGGACAACAGTGTAACAACATGTGGTTGAGATATAAGTAGAACGTCTTAGCAATAAATTAATTTCTGGTTTGATATTTCCATTAGGAGAATACTTGATAAGTAAAACATAGATTCAAAGATTGTATAGGTGCCTATACAATTTGCCACATGCCTACTCAGAGTTCTTACGAGCTGATGTTCATGTAGTACAGGAGTGTCAAATTCAATTTCACTGAGGGCTGCATTACGGTTGTGTTTGACTTTGGGGATCTTTGTTGCCAGGGTGGTCATGGCCAGCTCGACATCACTCATGTCAGGGGTGCCTGTGGTGGCCCAAGCACTCTGCCAGTGAAAATGGGCTCCTGAGCTCTGTTTTCAGCTGCAATGGTTTCCTGCAACCCTCTGCCAGCAAAAACAGAGCTCAGGAGGGCCATCTGTGGCCCTTGCAAGCTCTGTTTTCACTGGCAGAGGTACCGTGGGCCAGTCTTTTGCTGTTTCCAGGGTGGCCTCGAGGGCCAGATCTAAGCACCCCACAGGCCAGATCTGGTCCCCAGGCCTTGAGTTTGACACCCCTGATGTAGTATAACTAAGAGCAATGGCATGCAAGTAAATCCCTGTTTGGAAATGGATCAATTCACTTTCCTATACAGCTGTCAATCAGAACCATTCTTGTTGTGCATTCTTGTTTGTTTGAAAGTTTTCAGGAGCCACAAGATGGAAATAATAAATATTCACCTACAGCTGTGCACAAAAAACCCCCACCTAGATAACTCCTTGAACAGTTGGATCAATGTGGTCTCAGAAAAAAACAGAATGTTCTGATGTTTCTTTGGAATGATTTTCTCATTCCATTTTATCTCAGACATATACCAACTACTTAAAAAGTATGAGAACTTTCTATATAGCAAGTGCCAAAGTGAAAAGATGGCATGTATTTCAGTAAAACAGAACTTTTTTCATTATCCTGTTTCTGTCCCTTTCTACCTCATTATTCTTCTTTTCAGAAATATTATTTTCATTTTAGTTATTCCAAGTTGCCTTTGTGGTATACTGCTTGCAGATTTTTAAAGAGTAGAGAAATCGGGGAGTCATTAGCAAAAGCCAATGGCTCTAAAATAACTCAGTTTTATTCATTCAAAATAATGTCTGGAGGAAGCTCAGCAATAGAGCTCTTGAAAAAATACAACATAATTTTGTAAAAAAAAAAGGTGACCCCTGGTATCTACTTTGCATGCTTTATGAGGGATGACGCTGGTTGTTGGGGCTTTAGTTATCTTATTTTCTTGCCTTGTCCTATCTGTTTAGTGTGTCTGGAGGGAAATTTCAGAAGAAGACACAAGTACCCAAATATGAATATGGATTATGAATATTAAATATGAATTAAAAATATTACATACTACAGAATATGTAACAGTAACATGCAGCATTACATCTATTCTAAAGTCATAGTTTACTATTGTGACATTTTAATGATTGTGATTATTATCACACCAGTCCTTAGGCAATCAGATTTGAATGTGCCATCAAGTTGGTGTTGACTCTTAGTGACCATATAAATAGATTTGCTCCACGGTGGTCTGTCCCTACCCTGGTGTTTCAGATTTTCCAAAGATGTATCCATCACTGCTGTAACTCATTCCACTGACTTTCCTCCTGGTTGTTCTCTTCTTTTCTTTCCTTCCACTTTCCCAGCACTAGAGTCTTATTTAAAGTTTTGGGGCCTTCACCCAATGCATCCAGTGTAGGATAATTTGAGTCTGGGTCAATTGTATCTTCAGTAAAAACTTTGGGTTGATTTGTTCAATGATTCATTTCTTTATTTTCTTAGCTAACCATGGTATTTTCAGGAATCTTTCCAACACCAAAATTGAAAAAGATCAAGACTCTTCCTACTTTGCTTCTTTAAAGTCCAACATTTGTTTTCATGGAGTCCAGCACTACAGAGAAAACTATTGCCTGCATATTTTTGAACTTTGTAGGCATCAACATATCACAGCATCTGAATATGATGTTTAAGAACTTCATGGGTGCTCTAAAAGGTGTTAGTTGATAGCATATTTCTTATACAGTTTAGGGCTGGGAAATTTAAGGGAATGTAAGTACCCAACAATTCTGTTTTAGGGGGACACTCTCTTTAGGAGCTGTAATTTGCTATGCAATGGCCCAATACAAATGACAAACCTAATTAGTAGACAAATATATGTACTTTAATAAGTGTTAGGCACTCTACATACTGCAAATATGATGTGCAAACCTAGAAAAAAATCAGATTTTAAATTGTTCAGTTTGCTTTTTAAAAAAGTCAAACAACTTTTCCTTGCATCGTTAGCAGGAAAACCTCAGTATTTCTCTACATTTCTCTACATTTTAAAAAAACAGTAAGTAGTTTTGGGCTGGATAAACTTTCAATTTTGGGTGACCATCATTTAATATCTTCAGAAGATCATTTTTGGGTAACAATGATCACTTGGTAGGTTTTCTTAATGTCATAAATGTGATACTACTCACTGAATATTACATTTGAAAAGGCAGACAATGTTGAAAACATATTAGGTCAGCTTTGAGGAAATAATGATCATTTTGTCAACAGAAAGGGTAAAACCACAATTTTTACTATTTCTATACCTTGTGGATTTAAGATAAAATATTTCCATCATCATGTGGGTTCTGCACTGCTTCCAAATGAATGTTCATGTCACGTTCCGGTTTGTTGCTTGGCATCAGAATTTCCTTTGATAGGGATGACAAGCTGTCAGAAAATGTGAGTCTCCTGTTCTGTCAGATTCTCCCCCCACCACCCCAAGCTTTAACTTTGCTAAAGCTAAGGGCAGTGTGGCATTTATCTCAATGTTGATTCACATGTTTAGGAAGGCCCTGATACCTCTGTGGAAAACACTCGGTGAAGAAGTCATCCCTTTCCCCATCAATATCTCTTTACACCTGGAGCATCTAAAGCTCAGGGTGGAAGTCTTAGATTTTTTGTTCTATCAGTTGCTTTTTTGCCAACACTCAGTAACACTACACATTGTTTTGTATACAGCACACACACATAATATATATACAGTGGTGGGCTGCAAATTTCTTAACAACCGGTTCTCTGCCCTAATGACTGGCTAGGTGGGCATGGCTGGG
>JANHFL010001562.1:110083-122667 GCA_032468155.1 Oxyrhabdium leporinum | reverse complement strand
TGACTGGCTAGGTGGGCATGGCTGGGTGGGTCATGTGACTGAGTGGGCATGTCACTTGTGTGGGTGGCACCTGTATGGGACAGGCAGGGTTGGGGAGGGAATCTAGGGGTCTCCAGTGGGAGGAGGAGGAAAGAAAGCTCTAACCTGTTTGTGTGCATGTGTGTGTGTGAGAGAGGGAGAGAGCACACACCACAGCCAGCCCTGATATAACTCTCCAAGTTTGGATCGGATCTCTCTCTCTCTCTCTCTCTCTCTCTCTCTCTCTCTCTCTCTCTCTCTCTCTCATCATTTAGCTATTTCTATCATCTATTATCTGTCTATCTATCTACCTCTCTATCTATCTAGTTAGCTATCATCTATCATCTAGCTAACTGTTAATTTGATACTTCTTAACCATCCATCTCCCTTGGATAGATGTAGCTCTATATATCTTTATCGTGGCAGTGCATGGCTCTGGGGCTGCTTGCCACAGTACGTTTCAGGGGTTCCTTTACTCATCCAAATAAAGAGTGTTGTGAAACCCACATAGAAGCTGGAAATATTTCAGATTCAATCTTTGAAAACATCTCTAATGAGTTAAACTTACTACTCTTTTTCATATAATTAACCTGTGGAACTACACACAACAGGCATTGCTTTCTGCCTGCAGTCTAAGCAATTGTAGCGGAATGACCTGGAGGGAAAGAAATATTTCTGTTTCCATAGCTTCTGGGTATTTCTTTTTCTTCTCCTTTTTTTCTTTTACTTATTTAGCCATGAAACAGAACTTTTAAGTGAAGAAGAAAAAAAAAGGCTGCTATTCCCTCCTGGATGACTTTGCTGCTGCTTCTTCAAGCTGTGATTATGAAACTGACAAAGGCAGATGTTTTGACACTGGACAGATTTCTTCACAATGAAAGCAACTCTCAGGACTTGATATAATAAACAGAACTATTGCTGTTCCAAGCACCTGTACATTGTTTGCTCACTACTTTTCATAGGCTACCTAACCAGTCAATTTTCTTCTAAGAAAGTTCCAATGAATTTGGTAGCCCTCATGAATACTGCCTGACCATACAGCTGTGGGTCTAACCTGGTGTACTCTCTGCAGCAGTTTGAAAAAAAATGATTGTATAATTATCAAGAAAGTTATTTCCAAAATTTTGAAATTATTTATGCAGATCCCAAAAGTTATGTCCCCACACTTAAACCAAATGATTTCAGTGTCTGTCTACAACTGATTTCAGATCTCTCACATTAGGAATAACTGTAGCATATAAATAGTATAAAATTATACGTGTCATTAATATTTAAAAGTTAATCCTAAGTAATTTTCACTTTAGTTAGAGGTGTTTCCAATTCATTTCAAAGCCTCTTTTTGATTATCTAAAATTATACATTATACAAGCCATCATACATTATACATATAATCTTCTTCCAATTAGTCTTTTAAACAGCCTTTTCTAAAAGCTATTTTTTTCCACTGATTTACAAATTGCATCTGCTCCTGGATGCATTCATTTACAAATGTCTATTCCTTTTCTTAGCAAATATCAACTTGCCAAAAAATAGTTGTATACACAATTTGATGCAGCAACCCACAAAGGGTGGTCTAAGCATTCTGTTAATGCATTGCTTTGTTCTGGTAGGAGTAAAACGGAGTAAACAAACTGATATCTGCAATAAATACATAAAAGCAAGCAAACAAACACAGATCAGCACATCTAGGGTTTCGTTTCTAAAGATATTATCTCTTTAAACGTCATCCTAAGGTCTAATTTCTAGATTCAAAATCTATAACGTTTACAGCAGGGGTGCACTTCAAAAACCTCAGCAATGGGTTTGCTGCCCGGTTGCTAGGTGAGCGTGGCCATGGTGGGCGTGGCCTAGGTGGCCTCCTGCACCATGGTGAGTGGGGCGTTTTCGCCTTCCCCGAGGTCCAGGGGCTTTCCTGGAGCGAAAATGGCCTCTCCCCTGGGCTCCGGATGCTTTAGGGAAGCTGGAAATGACCGTTTACAGCCTCCTCAAACTTCTGGGAGGCCCAATTTTCACCCTCTCTGGGGTCCAGAGGCTTTCCTGGAGCTTCTGGGAGTGTGAAAATGGTCTCCCCCTGGGGCTCCGGCTGCTCTAGGGAATCCCTTTCTTCTCTCTCCCTGAGCCACTGCGTGCGCCCTGCACTTACCTGCATCCACAGCGGGCCACATGGCGACTCCTGGGAGGGGTGGGGTGGAATGGGCGTGGCCAGCCAGGAGTGGGATTTGGGGGTTCGGCAATCCCTGCAGAATCTTTGCTAAGGGTATGCCCGAACACCCGCAAACCCCCCAGCAGCCCACTCCTGATTTACAGATATATAAATTAGAATGTAACAAGCATATCTGTAACATAAAATATAGACTGTGGCACGGAGTAAAGAAATTCCATTACAAGTAAAAACTGCCCAGGAATTCTGTAGATGTCTTTCCATGGATTTCTTTCCTGCCCTACAATTTGGTGCTTTATTCTCAGTGCATTCTTGTAATGAGAGATCTTCAGCTATGTTCAGCAAAGTCAAAAAGCTGATTGAAAGTATGACTGATTCAATCAAAATCTGCCAGCACCATTTGAAGTGTAATTGTTCATCTGCCCTGCAGGATTTTTAGCTCTGCTGAGAAGTAATTGCATCAGAGTGGAAGAAAAGATGCTGCAGAAATAGTTTTGCATTTGTATTTATGTTATCTCATATTTGCTCTGACCATTTTTAATTTTCCCGATAAATCATATCCAAATTGAGTTGTGTCAATTTCTACAATACCTCAATTAATGGATAGATGAACATATTTTGTTTGGATAATGTGTAGATTTCTTATTTTCGGTGGTTGCTCAGTGCTTCCTGTTGCAACAGGTTTTTCTTTCCATCTTAGTAGTTTTCTGTTTGATTCTAATCTAAAAAAATATTTCTATTGTTAAATATGATACAGAGTTACAGTGCAATTGTCCTTTTTTCATTTGTTCCTATAGCAACTTCTTTATTTTTGTGTTAATCATTTTATCAGACAATATGCAGTCCTTTCCATATGATAGTGATGATTGCTAACAAATATGTAAATTTATTTGTTCTCTGCTATTGTTAAAAAAATTTCTTCCTTCATAGTATATTCATAGAACATAGAAAAAGCTACCATGTACTCCCTGAATATAAGAAGATTCTCTGTACCCTTCAGATACCTGTAATATTTTTCTTCTGCATTTCCCATTACACACCTTTAGCTGTTTATACAAATCTTTAGATGTTTAGCTAAAGAATCCTATACCATAAAGAATAGCTTTACTATAGAGACCACTAAACAATCTCTCCTGTTAATGATCACTAAGTTCATTGAGAAAGTGGAGGTTTTTTTGCTGTTTCAAAGCTCATTTTTGGGCCTACCTGGCTTAAACAAACATCAGCTGGCATACCATATTCTGGAGGTCATACGGTATACAAACATTTAGTTTTTTTATACTTTATAGCACAAAATGGGCAACTGGAATATAAATATATTAAGCTTTAATATGATATTTAAATATAAACAGATTTCCATATAATCAGTAGCCAACAGTAAACCTCAAATGCCTGGTCAAACAAGACAGTCTTAAACAGCTCCTGGAATGGCCATATTGAAAGAATGGGATGGATGGGTGGATGCATGAATGAAATGGAAAATGCAGTTTGTTAGACTAAATGAGTAATCCTGATTTTTTTCAGTCTGGATTTAGATTCAGATTTGGTATGAATATGGAATTTGCTGCTCTAATCATTGTTCTATGAAAGAGGGCCTTTGATAAAGTTGGCTATGTATCTTCCTGGAATGCTTTGGGAAAAATAGGGGTTGAGATACCACTTTGTGATAATTCTGTTCCTTCCTTTATCAGTGCTACAGGAAGTCATATTGGCAAACATATTCACAAATATGTTTACATTTTACATAACTTGGCTCCCAACTATCTGTAAGAACAACCTGACAGGCACAAGGAAACAGGACAATACCATGAACTGATCAAGTTACTTCTTTATTGCATCTTAAAATCTAGATTTTTAATATTTTTGTTCTAGCACTTAATTTTTTATTCGTCATATTTTACATTTATTTTACTTGTCATATTTCATTTAATGGGACTGCAGTAAAGTAAGCATATTTTAACTAAATAAAAAACTAACAAAAAAGTTGGACTACTCTAAGGGACACCAGATACATCCTCCGGGGGTAGTTACTTCAAAAAGAAAGGGTTGCAATGAAAGGCAGAGGAATGATTTCAGAACATCAGTTTCCTTGAAGAACAGAGCCTCAGCCATCATCTTATGCAATCTAACCATCGTTTCTAAGAATTACAGGTTTGGCTCAATATGATTAAATCAGGCCATGGGTGAATCCCAGAAGTGGAAGGAGAGAGAATTGGCCCACTCAAGTTAACTGGAAACAAAGGGATGAGATGAATAAGAGAGGGGTACTTGTATACCTTTGAATGGAGTATACACTTATGAGACCATACACCTGAATACCTTCCAATCCCTGATCAGGCAAACAATATAACTTTGGATGTTGAAAAAGTAGTTCGTCCCTTAGCCCAAAACATCACATTAATTCATTAATAACATATTAGGCTAATCAGAAAAGCACTTTCAGTTAAGCCAGACAATAACTGGAAAGCTGTGTTCTTGAAGGATTAGCTACAGATGCTGAGCAAAATGCTGGCTTTTTGCCATGATGCTTCTCTCTGTGTAGCAGATGGAAGCCTGTGGAAAACTCTGTCCTGGCCAGGTTTACTAGCGCTCAGAACTGCATGTACACCATCTAAGTCATTCCCATGGAGGGTTCTAAGCAGCTGTTGTGAAAAACCAGACCAATGACAAAAATGCTACAGGGGTATGAAATGTTTTCATGGAGCAATAGACATGGTTGTTGGATTTGGACCACCTGGACAGGCCAATATGTGATATGTGAGTATCTCTTGCCTGTATTAAAGAGGTCAGAGTTTAGGCATTTCACAGTTTAATAGTACAGAAGACGCAATCCTTTCCTTCATTAGACACCAGTCCCTTTCTAGCAATGGCTCTTGGCTATAAAGAAAAATCTCAAGCGCATCTGAAAGGCATCTTTTTTTTTTCATTTGAAGTGTTGTACTTAAAAAAAAATATTTTCCACCAGTTTAGAGGTAACTAAAAGTGCATTTTCTACCCCTTGCTTTGCAGATCTGTGTTAAGCCATGACATAAAGAAATAACTTATAGTCTTAGAGCATTACCTTGGTAACATCACAGTGGTATTGACCTGAGTTATTCAGAATTGTTGACAGAGGAATCAGGCCAATGACAAATATTAGTAGTGATGGTGAGAAAGACACAGAAGGATTAATTCTGGTGGCGCAAGACCAAGCCTTAAGGACAAATACATACAAAGAATGAAGTGTACTACTTGAACACCATCAGCATTGAGAAAATCATCACTGGTCAATTGCAAAAGGCAGTTGTACTTGGAATAGCTGACCTCCTGCGATGACACCTTTAACACCATGAAATATCATGAGAAACATCCGTGGGAAGGATTCAATGGGTGAATAAAAATGCCAAATACCATATTAACCTCTGGTTGACTGTGTGATAAAATCATAATAATAAATAAGTAAAATTATATCTGTATATGTATCATCTCTATCAATTTCCTCCACATAACAATTCCCCCTCCACAATAGTCATGTACACTGGTGTAAAGAAAAACTGGGAGCTGTGCAGTAGATATTTTATAGAGGAACTAATTCACTCCTCCCCAGCTAGCAACTCAGGCATTGTTAAGAAAACCAGTATGACAAATGGGCTTCTTCACTGGATGTCTTTCTCAGCTCCCAGCATTACGTTTTGCTCTGGAGTTCTCAAGCTGCAAACTCTTCCAGCTTCTTTCTGCTTACTGTCTCATCCTGGCATGCTGTTCTTAGAAATTTGTAAAGGAGCCAAACGTTGCTTCTGCTGCTTGTTCTGAAAAAAATAAATAAATGTCAAGCTGAATCAAAAACATTACAAATATTTGCTATAAAGAATCCTTTGGAGGCAATCAACCCCTGTCATGCTGTAACCTTACTGGAATTCTTAAGAATTTTGAGTGGAAATAACTATTGGAAACACTTATTTCTTGAAGAGATGACCCACACAAACATTTCTTTTATTCAGAGGGATAGGAAGCCACGATATTCATGGTTGGCATCATATTTTAAGCACAATCCCTTTCTTTGATCTTATGGAATAAAAAAAATGTAGAAAAACGTAGAAAAACTATTGCTTTTCATTCAAATGTTTCCTAATACAAATAACATAAATCTGTCTAAATTATTAGGAGGAAATCATACGAAATTCAGTATTTGCTTTATGTTTCAATGGGAGGCTAAAATTAACCATTCTTCTCCCACCTGTACTTTACAACTGCAATCCTTTTTTTTTAAAGGCCAATTTACTGTTTTACAGCTGCAACCCCAAGCATATGTACTTAGTAATAAGGCCAAGATTCATGTCTATGTAAAAATTCACCAGACAGCACAACTTTATTAACTAAAACTAAAGGAGACTTAGAAGAGTTTTCTACAAAGGTAAAAGTGGAAAGGGAAAATCCAAATTAATGTTAAATCTAATGTAAAATATTAAGAGAAAGGTAATATTAGGAAGAAAAGCTATGATTTGGTTTTCTTTTCTAAGTTTCAATAATCATGTCCTGAAGAAACAGGAATTTAATAATATGAAAGAGGCAATAACACACTTTGATAAGATCAAAATAAGGATATTTCAAGGACCACAAGCTTCAGAATAGTTAACAGTTCAGTGATAGTATCTGGATGGGCAGATTAAATACTGAAAGTAAAAAATAAAACACCTTAAAATCATGGATTTGGACAGGATTGGGAAAGACTGCAAGAAAAATCAGTATTTCCTATATCAGTAAAGGCATCTGTTCCTTGAGATGAGAGTCACTAAGCAGATATTCATACACTTTGGGCAGGTGATAAATGTGAATAATGGGGTAGAAAAAAATGATAATAGATAAGAAAAAGGATAAGGTTTCAAAAAGATTAATAGGATTTTTTTTGCAGAGGCTATGGGATGAGTCAAGATAGCAAGCACTTATTCATGTGGTCACCAACTAATGAAGGCAACTCAATGCCACCTAAGGAACAGCAGATTGCCTAATTGTTGGAATAAGAAACTATCGTGTTTTCCTGAAAATAAGACTGAATTGTATTTTCTTTTCAGCCCCAAAATAAGCACAAGGGCTTATTTTAGGGCGGTGTCTTATTTTTTCGCATGTACGGGAGGCCTGACAACTGCATTCTCTTCCATGTATCCACACTCTGACACCTGCCTCATGGCGGCAGCACCAACAGCCATGTGCAGCAGAGGCCTATATGGCTGCCAGCCCACTTCTGCTTATTCACAGCAGGGCAGGATCCCATGTGGCCACTGGCCTACTTCTGCTTGCTTGTGGCCACAATGAAACAGGAGACTGAGTGATGGACTAGTGCCATGGCCACAAGGTGAGGTGGGGGTGGAATTGCCCCATGTGCCCCACACTGGATTACCTCAGGGTCCCCGCAGCCAGGCCACCCACATCCCGACACTTGCCTCGCCTCACGTCTGTGGCACCAGCACACCACTCAGCCTCCTACTCCGTTGTGGTTATAAGCCACCAGAAGAAATGGACCAGCAGCCATGTGGGCTCCTGCTGCACATGGCTGCTGGTGCTGCCACAACAAGGCACGTATTGGGGCATGGATGGCCTGGCTGTGGGAGCCCTGGGGTAAGCCAGTGTGGGGCACTTGGGACAGCTCTACCCCCTGCCTTGCCTCGCAACTGCAGCACCACAAATAACCAGACAGTAGTGGGTGGCTGGCCGGGTGCTCAGCTCTTAAGTAGGGCTTATTTTAGGGGTAGGGCTTATATCAGGCACACACATAAAACCATGCTAGGCTTATTTTCTAGATAGGTCTTATTTTCAGGGAAATAGAGTACCAGACACCAATTAGAAAAAAAACCCTCACCTTTTTGTTTGCCTCTACCCACCAGGGTCATAGCTAGCTAACATATTCCCCCATGCACTGCTGGAAAAAACAAGAAAAGCTTATTTTTCAGTATACAGTATTTGAGGTGAATGATAGAATATTATTGAATGTGTCATGTAGAAACTCTTCACGGTCCTTTCTGCTCTCATCAAAATCTAGTGCCTTTGCATATTCGTCAACTGACAACAGTAACTAAAAGGCCAGTGAAGTGTTTGCGGCTGCCTGCTTGCCACAGTGTCATTTGATTGTCAATGTAATCAATCTGACAGGACTGTCACTCAGGAGCAGAAGTAATTATGGGATAAAAGCATCAAGCAAAAGCAGGCTAGCAACAAAGTAATCAATGTCTCTTTAGGCTCTGAATTAATGTTAAGTAGAAATCTGTGAAAAATCGCAGGTAGATTTTTTCGAATGATTTTTGGAGGAAGCACTGAAGGGAATTCTCTTTGTTCCACAATTTTCTTTGAAAGGAACCATCAGCAGACAGATGCTGCTCAAAAACAGGGCTGAGAACCATATCAGAGTCCAAGTACTCTGTATTTTGAGCCATATGGGAAAATAGAACAAGATAAACATAGCTGATAATTTGTACTTTCAGGAGTTCAGCAGGATTGTAGATTGTTTAAGTAAATGTTTACTGGCAGGAATGTAAGGCAGGAATGATAATAGTCCTTCTCCCATATTGTGAGAGTGAACGTGATACCAATTGTCTAGATAAAAAACAGCTGAACAGGTCATCATTTGGGCTTGCTGAGATATTATTGATAAATAAGCTTCCAAGTTTTATCTTTCAAAATTAATAATAAGTTGAAATACCTAATACCTGCAAACTGGTGGACGTATGGTAAAATAATATCTTTTAACTTAGGGGACCCTATCCTCAAATCTAAGGGGGAGCTAGAATCAGAAGGTCATGTTTATCATTGGTTTACATATTTACAACTGAAAGATTTAATTTAGATAAAAAAACCAATGGGTTTAACTTCATTAAAAATGAATTGGAAACTACTGCGTGGTAATGATGAACATAATATCGCTAAAGTCTATAAAGTATTATTGAATTTAAATCTGGAAAATGCACAAGTAAAGCATTGTGTGATTCAGTGGGCAAGGAATTTTGAATATAATGTAATGCTGGAACAGTGGAGAATATGGGGAATAAAGGTTTAAAGTTTACATTAAACTATAATTTAAAAGAAAATTTCTATAAGATGATGTGTTGTTGATATTTAACTCTGGATTAATTGCCAAGAATGTATAAAGGTACTTCAAATGAATGTTGGAAATGTAAATGTAAAGAAGGAACCTTTTATCATTTATAGTAGATGTGTGATAAAGCAAAGAAATATTGGAGTAGGATTCATATCTTAATACAGAAAATTCTTAAAGTGAATGTAGAAAGAAAACCAGAGTCTTTTCTTTTGGGTTTAATGGAACAAGACTTGGGGGAAAAACCCGGAACTCTGATGTTATATATGTTGATGGCAGCAAGCCTACTCTATGCACAGAAATGGAAGTCACCTCAATCCTCACAATGGATAAATGGCTGCAAAAACTGATAAGAGTTAGCAGAGATGGCTAAATTGACTGTTTTGATTAAAGAAAAAAAAACACAAATACCTTTATTTCTACTTGGAAACCACTTCTGGACTTTGTGCTTGAGGTGGAAAAAATGAAACTTTGATTTTGGGTTTTACCAATTAGTTAGATTTGTTGTTATAGAAATGGCTAGTTTATATTATTATGAAAAAGTAAAAAGGGTTGATGTCAATGCCTTATTTTACCGCACCAAAGGAGTCGGAAGTAAATGCCTTTTTTTTCTTTTTCCCTTGCTTTCCCCCACTATCCACTTTCTTTTTTCCTTCTCTAATTTTCTTAATATTTACTTTTGTATTCTCTTTGTATGTCATATTATAAATTAATAAAAACTACATTATAAAAAATATTTTTATTTATTTCTTACTCAATTCCAAATAGCTTTCTGAGGTCTATGAAAGTTATTTTTTAGTTCATAGGTAACTAAAAAAAGCCCACATTAAAAAAAATATATTCTCAGGATCTTTTTTATTGTGGAGGGAGGGGGAAATGAATATATATTAGTTGATTCTATTTTTAATAAATTTTGTGCACAATTTATGAGATGTTAATCTCTTTGAAGTTTGAGCCATGCTATAGGAAAAATATGAAAGAAAATTCAGAGTGCCAAATCTCTGTGGATGTAGCAGAAGAGTTTTTGATCGTATATACAGTATATATCAATGTACTATATCTACCCAGTGGGATTTTTGGCTTTTCTGGATAAAATTTAATTGTAAGAATCACATCTGGAGAGTTGGGGAGAATCATGTTACACATTACATTCTTCAGATCAATGCCATCTGATAAGGGTTGGAATACAATGGAGATTTTGATGAAGTGACTAGTCTACCCTGGAGCTATTGTTACATGGTTTTCATGTTCTTTGCTTATTTTGGTGGTAATAATTATCATATCTTATTTCTAACAGCAACAAACCTTTTTGGTTTTGCAAAGCAAATGGGTTTTAAACCTCAGGCAAACCATTTCATATTGATGAGAGCTTGGGTTTTCTTTTTTAAAGAGGTATTCGTAAATGATAGGCAATAGATAGAGCTAAATTTTATTCTGTGCAAAAAGTCATGAGAAATGCTTTAGTTGAGAATAATATTATAACAGTCCTTGTGGAAAGAAGAGATACCAAGTGCACACACATTAAAGATACTTGCAGCATGGGGTGGAAATGTTCAAATGATTTCAGAGTTGTTATATTTCTAATCCACCCAATGACAGGATTCTTGGTTGTCATTAGAGAATAAAGCTAACAGTTGTCCATTATTAAGCTAGATTCACTTGTATATTGGACACAAACAATGATCAGCTTCCATCAGTTTCTCTAATGTTATAATAATAAAATAGTATAATGAGAGTATTCATATAATTGCATTGTTCTGGCCTCCTCTATGAGAAAAATAATAAAATTTGTAATGATCCCTTGATGTTGCTCAATGAACTGCATACAAAATAGCATGCATTTTTTTAAAGCATGCATTTTGCAAATATAAAACTAAAGTCCCAGAAAAGTTAGGATAAAGACCTTCATTTATAGCTATGTAATCTTCATATTAAGCAAAGGTACTGGAAATTCAGGCAGAATCCATAGCCCAGAATGTTCCAGATGAGGATTGATTGTGAGTGGCACATCACTTTTCAGTCAGTATATATGTTAAAAGAGGCTTTCATCTTGCAGCCACAGCTATAGTCTTGATACACAATCCCCGGTCTTTTATTTTTGACCTACCCACGATCACTTTTATTGTTGGCCTACCCATGTGGTGCCCCTTTAAATTATTATGCAGAGGTGCTGTAGCCATGGCATAGGCAGCTGTTTCCAGTCTTGGCTGAATATTCTGTGCATTAAGTAGTTTCCATGTTTGGAAGTCTCAGAGTGGAGAGGCGAACACAAAGCTTACCTGATCTTGAATGTGATTTTGGTCTAACCCTAGACCAAGCCAGTCCAAAAACAGAGCAGATTCCTAGAAGTGTGGCACTCTGACAAATCGGCCATCAATAGACACATAGACATAAACAACTGTGCAAAAGAAACAATCAATAAGCCCCAAAGAGTGCAAAATGACCCAAATACCTTCCGACCAGCAATCAACACCTAGATGAGCAGAGATTAACATGAAGATTCACATAGGACTGACAATCAAGAAGTAAACAATACCTCATTCAAATAACTACCAAACAAGTCAACAGTAAACACCAACCAACCATTCAAACAAACAACCCACCAAGACAATTCCCACTAACATTGACAGGGCAAGCCACTAGAATATAAACAATACCCACTCCCTACTAGCACTGATAACCAGAGATGAAATCTAGCCAGTTTGGACTGGTTCGGGGGTGCCAGTGGCGAAAATTTTGAGGAGTTTGGTGAACCAGCAAATTCGACCTCTGGCTGGCCCAGCCCTTGCCCGCCTGCCCATTCGCTTGCTGGCTTGCTGCTCGCCCCACTTGCCCACTCGCCACTCACTTGCCCCACCCCACCCCACCCTATATGTCTTGCCTTCGCGATGCAGTCCAGCTAATCTCCGCACCTCACCTCCGCTCTGTGCATCACCTGCTCTGCTCACCAAAGGTAAGCATGCCACCCACTCACCCTTTGCTTTGGTCAGGGCCCGGGGAAGTGCCATTCCCCAGCTCTAGCCTTGCTTTGGAGCCTCCACATGATTGTCCTTTGCCTAGGCCAGGTCGGGGGAAGCGCCATTCCCTGGCTCTGGCTTTGCTCCATCCAGAGCCTCCGCCCACATGCTACCACCCCCTCTGGCCTCAAACTATGGCCCCCTGGGCCAAAACTATTTATTCGGCCTTTTTTGTCCCTTGCCAGCCTCGGTCGCTTGTGGAGACACTCCATGTGCTCTCTGGGTCAGCAGCTGCTTCTCTGCGCTGCTGCTCTTGCTGGGAGAGCATCTTGTGCAATTTAGCAGCTGTGAGCCACCACTTTGGGTCCTCTAAGTCCAATCC
>JANHFL010001562.1:81154-100325 GCA_032468155.1 Oxyrhabdium leporinum | reverse complement strand
TTCCAAATAGCTCCTTAAGTTCTGTTTTTAAATTGCTAGTTGATTCCAAAATTCAAAAGTCATTCCATTAAGTATCTGCCAGGTTTCCAAGGTCCTGGTGTTATTTTCTGCCTTTATCAAAATTTTCCAAGGTTGTTTTCATTATTCCAGGAGTCTGGCATAGTATATGTACATTCACCAGTAAATGGTGCCTTTAACTTAAAATTCAGGGTTAAGGCTATTCTGCCAGCTGTTTGTTCTGATTAATTCAGCAAAAAATATTCAGTAAACAGTCAAATGTCCAGCATTTTAAAATGCTTATTCAATAAAATTTATCCATCCAGTCTTTCTGTATTTTATAACTTTTAATTATTTCCTGTTAGGGTGCACTTTTTCTCTGCTTTTCTCTGATCGCCACTTTAAAATGATCCAAAGAGTCTCTTCTTCCAGATTTATTTTCTTTTAGGGTAAATCTTAGACAAACTTTTTAAAAAATCGCCTCACCCAGTCCAATCACTGTCCACTTTCACTGCTTCAGCACAGTCTTTGTTTCTTTGGTTGCCCCAGCTTCACGGTGGCCATAATGGCTGCCTCGTCTTTGTTGTTGGCAACGAGGGAAGAAACCCTGGGTCCAGAAGGAGGGCCGCTGCTCTCTGTGACCTGTAGGGTGCCCCTCCTTTGTATGTCACATCTACGGGGTAACTTTAGCCCCCGGGGGAGCCCTCCGACAAAGAGGATTGAATGTGGGAATGCGGAGCCCGTTCCCCTGCTCCGACTTCGCAGCGATGTCAAACTGGAAGAAATTCCTTTTTGTTCCTCTTGAGGGAGATGAGAGAATGTAAATGTTCTTGCCCAGGCAAATGAGCCAACTCATCCTTCTATAATTACTGTTGGGTTAGGACAGGGGTGTCAAACTCACATTGTCATGGCGGCATCACGTGACGCATTGTGACTTTCTCCCCTTTTGTTAAACCGGGCATGGGCGTGGCCAGTGCATGACAAACTCACATGTGAGTTTGACAGCCCTAGGTTAGGGTTTTTTTGTTCCAGCACACCATCACATTAAGACTGTGGTAAGCAAAAAGTGGATGAAGATGTGCATTTTGTCCAGTAGAGCTTCAATGTATTTGAATCCATGTATGGAAGTGGTGCACAAAAGATGTGCTTTTGCAATGTCAATATCCAGATACTCCTCAACTTACAGCTCATTTAGTAACTGTCGAAGTCGCAACATCACTGAAAAAGGTAACTTATGATCATTTTTTCACATTTACGACCTTGTAGCATCTCCATCATCACATGATCAAAATTCAGATGCTTGGCAACTGACTTGTATTTATGACAGTTGCTCTGTCCTGGGATCATATGATCACCTTTTGTGACCTTCTGACAAGCAAAGTCAAAGGGGAAGCCAGATTCACATAACAACCGTGCTACTAACTTAACAACTGCAGTGATTCACTTAACAGCTCTGGCAAGAAAAGTTATAAAACGGGGCAGAGTTCACTCAACAACTGTTTCTCTTAGCAGCTGAAATTTTGGGCTCATTTGTGGTCATAAATTGAGGGTTACCTGTATTCTTTCCTGTTTCTACCAGAAAAGAAATTAACTAAATCTACATCTAATCTACATCTACATTATCTATCTATCACTAAAAATGTAGAAAACTTCAAGAAAATAGTTTCAGTGGGAACATTGGGAAGAACTATAGAGCAAATCTATAAAATCTATAAAATTTACCCCAAGCTATGGTTTGAAAAAGAATTAGTATAAAATGTTTTACAGGTGGCATTTAACTGTCAATAATTGCCAAAACAGACAAACCATATTTCAATGAATACTGGAAATGCCTTGTGATAGAAGGAACATTTTACCGTATGCAATAGACCTATAACCCCACCCCCCAAAGTATTAGAAAGAAATAAACATTCATAAAATTTTAGGAATCAAATTTAAGGTGAAATGACATTTTTATAGCTATAATGCCAAAGAATATCAATAAAAAGTACCCTATTTTATTAAGACGTACTTGTGGCTGCAAAAACAAACTTTGCACTCCACTGGGGAAAAGACAAAACCAACAATATCTGATTGGGAACTTAAACTTGAAGAATAGCATTCATTGTACAATTTCAACATTTTATCAGTCAATTTGTAGATAATATCTTTTTTGGAAAATATATTTTTATTTTAAATATTTTTAAATCACCAAATATGTAATATACACTTGCTAAACCACTTTCCCTTTGATTAATGATACTTAGAACTTCATATTTTCAGTATGTAATATAAGCATTTAGCAAAATTTATTTTACGGTTATATTTAGGTTATATTTTATTTTGCCTGTCCTTGGTGGGACACCTGTGTAGAAGAGGATGTTCTTTCTCAGCTTTAATCTCAAAACTTTTAGATCGGGGGTGTCAAACTTGATTTTATTGAGGGCTGGATCATCATTGTAGTTGTCCTATGGGGGTTGGTGGGGGGCAGGAAGATGAGGTCAGGGCTGCTGACTTGGCATGGTCCGAGAGCATGGCCAGCTTGACGTCACTTGCGTGGGTGGGGCAGGGAGTGGGAGACTCATCCCATGGGATGAGATCAGGCAAGGCAGGGGACAGGGCAGCTACAGCCAGAAACTGTTGGCCACCCTATTCTCACCACCCTTGCATGCAGGGGGGATGGTTTCTGGCTGTAGCCACAGTCTGCTGGCCCCTTAGCTGGTGCACACTTTGGCTCCGAAGCCCGCTGCCACCACTGGCTGTCCATGTGGACCACTGGATGCACTTACTCCATCCCACTGTCTGTTTGGCTTGCTGTTGGAGAGCAGGTCACTGCTGGTCATCTCCTCCTGCCCCTTTGTGCCTTTGGCCTGCACGTGGAGCACGTTCCCCTCACATACCAATGCACCTCAGACCTGCTGTGGGCTGCTGCTGCTGCTGCCACTCGGCAGACCCGCCCAGCCCGAAGGAGGCAAGTGGCCAGCTAGAAAGGCTGAGTAGAGGTGGTAGAACATGCCCAGGCCCAGCAGGCAAAAGACGGCCACCGCAAGCGGAGAAAGCCAGATCCCCACCATCACCATGGCTGCCCAGGCTCAGCAGAGGTGAGTGGGAGGCACGGAATCCTGGCTGGACCTGGGTGGCCATGGTGCTGATGGGGATATGGCTTTCCCCACTCTATCACCTGTACTTGGACTTTCTAGCTGGCCACTTTGACTCCTTCATTCTGGATGTGCCTGGTGCAGCCTCGGTGGTGGCAGCAGCCCACAGCAGGGCCAAGATGCATCAGGTGCTTGAGGGAAATGTGCTCCACATATCGTTTTGGCCTGGCCCATTCCATCCTGGCAGGTGTGTGAGCATGTAATTGGCAGCGGGCACATGTGCACACCTGCCTGGCCCACCCCATCCTGGCATGCCTCTTGAAAAGACACCTTTGGGATAACCATGACCTGGATGACTGGGAATCTCCCTAGACAATTTTGAAAAGCATATTGCATTTTAAAAGATAATGGGGGATAATGAAACTGATGAGACGTTAGAAAATCTTACAAGTTGAAGGCTTCAAACGAAAAATCAGCTATATGATTCAAATATATGATCTTGCTGGCAATGTTTTTTGATAGTAGCCCAATTCAGTCCATGAATTTTGGTATGATAAAAGAACAATAATTAAAAATATTATGTGTTAAAAATGAACTGAAATTTGAAATGAAAACACTGGTAACAGTTCACATGTCACAACTATTGGAGTAAAAGCTGGTATATTTGTTTTGGTGACTGAATTATGAATTCCAAACATCATCCTGGCTGTTTGTTCATCCCTGTTCAACAAAAATATTTGTGATCTCAACATTCTTATTCATCTCTACTCTGTGTCATCCAAAAGAAAAATTAATCCCTGCAGCACAGATTGCATTCCTAATCTTCAATTATTAGCAATGCCAGCTGAGCTCTCATGGGGCAAGACATCTATTTTTCAGTGTTTTCTTGTCCTTTCTTGATTTTCTTTACTCTTGTGGTTTCCCATTTTTATTTATAAACTTATATTATTCTTTACAATTCTATTACACAATTTCTCAGAAGCAATACTTTGTAATTTGTTTTCCCTGGGTATTGTTTTGTCTGCATTTGGAAACCCAATAAAAAACAAATTAAGTGTAATGAAGGTTTGAATTATCTATGAAGAATAAATCTAGATGCATGCCTCTACATAGATAACTTTGAATGCCAATGCTAATAAATAAAGATCATCCCTTTCTTGGGGTATGGGTTAAGGTGGACAGCTGAAAACATTTCACCGGCAACAATGGCTCAAAAGTCTGTCAAAAGACATGTGCATTAGTTTTAACAATCTACAATATCTTCCTGTCTAAATTAATATCTCAAAAGGCCCAGAGGTTTCCAGAGCTAATGGAGATGATCTGTAGGGAAGAAGGGGCTTACGTTATCCCAGCCTTACCTCTTTTATGTACATAACTAACACAATAGAGATGGAAAGTAGGATTCCAGGTATAGTCTGCTCCATGAAGGAAAAAAAATTAGTAGATGGGGATAGGTATTCTGCAGACATTGCTTTATTTGTTTTTCCTACCAGTGATGGTGGCACCTGTAGGCAAATGCATGGGTATCCCCTCTCCAATTTGCTATATGAATAGAATGAGGTGTGACACGGAAAGATGTATCTCTGCCTCTTATTAAAGGGACTGGAAAGATTCCACTTGTTGCGACTATGTTACTAATATGCAAACTATTAAACGTATTGTGCAAGATTGCCCATGGCGTGTGTTCTCTGGTTCCCTAGAAGATCTCCAGGAAGCAATGCCAGAGGTGATTGCCTGGATAGCTGAACTGGACATTCAATTATGAAGACACTGCTTCATAGAGGTTTTATAATATAATTACATGGTTTATGTGCTGATGTTTACTTCTCTTTCTCATGTTCTCATCATACACTAAATAATTTTCTGTCTGTCTGTCTGTGTCTTTTACTCTCAGCAAATTGGTGGCTGGCTAGGAATTGGAGCAGCCAGTCTGCACAGTAGGATATAGGGGATGGAAGACATATAGAAGTATTTTCTATTTGACAGTTATATTGCTTAAATAATTATTTTAGAAATGACAATCACAAGTAACAAATAATCTTAACCTGCTGCATGGTAAGTCAAGCTAAGACAAATAATGTAAAAGATGAGTGGGTGACTTTTCTTCAATCAAGGACCAAATACCATAATTGCTATTATAATAGATGCTTACCTGCTTGGCATGAAATCGTTCCATTCTGCTCTGAATTGGAGACAGCAGTTTATAGTTTCCTGTATATTTAAAGCCTCTTTGGACACAGAGTAGTTGAAAAAGTTGATATTTGCTACATTTGAAATCCCCCCTCCCTTGCCCCAATGTGTTGTGGGGAAAAAAAGTAACTGATGAAAAAATTGTCTGCAGGTCAAGTCTACAAAAAGAGACAGTCGAAGAATTTATAACACCAGAACTAAAATGTAAGTCTTACAGCTTTGTTACGTTGACTGAAGCTTTGATCCAAGATCAAATTGCTTTGGACAGATGAAACAAGAACAAGTGAATGAAAGAATGTTTACTTAGAGAGGTACAGTTTGTCCCCAGAAAATCCTATTGATCTATTCCAGGCAGTGGAAATTGCTCACTCACAAGTGAAACTTAGGGGACCCAGCTATGATAAGCCTCCAGTATTGGTGAACACAAAAATGAAAGGCACATGGCTAAAATATGCAAAACTACAAAAATAATTCAATAAATGTAGACTAATTTGCCAAATAACTATGACTCTGAAATTGATTGCCCCCTACACTCAGTTGACATGGACAGAGTGGAACATCAGAAAGAAGAGTAAGAAAATCTTTAATGAAATCACCATTGCTTTCAGAATTGATGGTGTTCAAGTTAATCTAATGGCTGAAAACAAGTATAACAAATAGAACTTTAATTATCTTACCACCCGTGGGAAACAAATTCTGCCTATCATTCAAAGAAATTGCAAACAAAGTAGAATTTATCCCACAATTAAGGTTGTAGCATATTTTTTTGAGGGAGATGACTGTAAACTAAATGAAAAGGGGGCTTATTACATTCTTACTCTTGGCTGTAAAACTGAGAATTGCTCAAAACTGGATTTTTTTAGATTTTCACTAAATAATTGGTATGCAAAAGTATGGTAAATTGTTCTTATGGAAAAAAGTGACTAATAAAATTTGAATAATATATTGATACTATATGTTGCTAAATTGAGTGCTCTATGTAACCTATAACTGAATGTTGAAATGCATTGTAGTGTAATGTTATCTTCTATTACTTGTTTCTTCTTGCCTTAGAAAATATTTAAAATTAAAATAAACACAGAAGTTTACACTATACCTGTAATTGCACATCTAAAGTCATATAATGAAGAACCAATAGCCATAAAAAGTGGCTATGAACTTTGTTTGAAATGGAAAAGCACTCTGTATGATCTGAAAGCGTTAACACCAAGTCTACATATATTAAAAAAAACAACTTGAGTCTAGAAACCTTGGATATAGAAAAAGGTTCTTCAAAAAGTTGCAAATGGTTCATAACTCAATCAACATATAATTATTACAGAAAATGAGAGTTGTAGCATTTAAAGGATTGGTTGAGGGGTAGAGAGATGCAGGTTTAATCCACCCTCATCCACAGATGCTCAGTAATGACTCTGGGCCAACTGTTCTCTCTAAGCCCAAACTATCTCATAGGATTGTTGTGACGATAAGGAAGGTGTGTAGTAAGCTGTCTTAAGCTCTTGAATGAAAGGTGGGAAATGAAATTAACAAAATTAACAAATAATATCCATTAAGATACTGTTTTATATTAAGTGCCCATGAAGATGCCTTAGCTAGGGGTCTTGTGTCTCAACAGCAGAAACATAAACTCTTTCTCTTCTGTGCTAGGCACAGGATCTCTTCACTGCTCTTAATGGCATGAATTTTCTGGAGCTGGATTTCAAGGAGGCGACAAAAGAGAGGTAAAAACCAATAGGACTTCAACTCTTCCAATCACCTATCAATTAATACAAAACATTGGAACAGGTGTGTAGTGTCTCTTTTCTAATTAAGTTATTTCTCAATTAATGTCAAATCTTTCTCAGAACTGATCAGTTTAGAGCAAGATGATCCAATCTCATATCTCTGGCATATATCTGGATCAGATATGGAAACCTGGATTGGGATTCCCTTGCTACATTTGCAAATCTCCCAGTTTGCTCTTGCTATTCGGGGTCAAATCATAAAAAACAGCTCTAAATTTGTAATTATCCAGCAATGGATTATTGCCTCGATGAGGGGCACAGCAACTTTGACAGCCCCATCTTTAAGCAGACTAGGAACAAGAATAACCCTGGAGCAATCTATATGAAATTGTACTTTATTGATGATTTATGATAGAGCTCAAGAAATTATCTGGAATAACTTCAGGCAGTTTTAGATTGAACAATAAACTTTCCTAGGGTCAGCTACATGACATCAGGGTATTATGTCATTGTGCAAATGATGTGGTTTTCTTATGAGTCAGATACGTCAAGGCATTTGATGAATGTATATAAATCATATTGTTTGTGAATGAGACCATGGTGCTCAATTCATTCCCCCTCCTCCTCCAAATCTTCTATGGATTCCTAAATATGCAAATTTACAGTTTGTGATTTTTGTTATATTGTTCACTGAAAAGTTGCTGGGGGCAGAAAAGAAAATTATGGCTCTTATTTTGGAATGGAGACTAAGTTATTATCAGGAATAACTGAAGGGAGACTGGTTTGATGGATTTCACCTGAAAATTAATCTGTTAGGATAAAGTGATTAGGACAAAATTAATTAAATTGTGTGCGGAGGTTATTCGTTTATTTAATGTCCCACCTTTCATTAGAGGAAAAACATTCAGTTACATTAATTGGAAGGGACTCAGTATGCATTTGTATGTGTGTGTGAGAGAGAATTTAGGGGATTAATTTCAGGAGATTTGAATCTAAAATTAGTTTTGGATGGATAAAAGGAAGGAAAACTGTATAGAGAAAGTAGCATGGCAAGGATGAAAAAGTGAGCAGCACCAGAGAAAAAATGAAATGGTATGACAGTGGACTCTTTCTGGAAGGTTAAGAAGATATGGGAAGGGAATAAACACTGTAGAAGTATTTTAGAATTTAAGAATTCTGAAACCAAGTTCACAAGTCTGAATGTGAATGGATCAAAAAAGATGTGTCAAGAGCTTCCGGTGAAGAAGTCAAAAAAGTCAAGATGGCAATTGTGACAACACAATTAAAACCTTGCTCCTTTGTATGTGAGTGTGGCCAGCCCAATTTTGTTGACGTCCCAGGATTCTGCTGGTCATGTCCCAAGTCAACATCATTCAAATGTTATTAGATATTGCAAGTATTTCTGTGTTGAGTGTGAAGGTCTGCAGGAAGGAAGGATTTACAGATATGACTGCCAGAACATTGGTCTCCATGTGAATTGGGCTCCCTCATTACCTGGTTCTTTAGTCACCCAATCTGGCTTTTTCTGTAGAACACACTCAATGGACAAGTGTCTGTGGAGGCCTTTGGGAACATCAACATGAAGTAGGCTTGTATGGACTTCTGAGTTTGTTGAATCTCTTCACATGTTAAATTATCTGGATTTAAAAATACACAAATGGCAAAAGTTTACTGAAGGTGTTTCCTAGTCTGGTAATGAAACATCTGCAAGCAAACAAGCAACCAACCTCGATGGGGACCAAGGACATCATAATGAAAATATTGTTAGCATCAAATAAGGCATTGTACTTTATGCAGGCTTATTTTCAAGTATGCTGAACAAATCCATGTACATTTCCCCGTAAGAGTTATAAATGGGTCAGTAATTAGTATTTTCCGTGCTGATTTTTTTTTTAAGTATTTCAATATAATCCCAAGATTCCCATTAAGCATAGCTGTGGAAATTGTAGATACCATGTTGGAGAAGGTTGATTTAGATTATTATGCAGAACCAAATTACAACACTGTGTCCACATAATTAATTTTATATTAGGATGCAGCTAATTTGATGTTTTGACTGCAGTGTAAAAGGCCACAAGTTTTACAAGTTTCTCCTATATTTTTTCACATTATTTTAAGCTAATTAATATACAGCATAATGCGGTTAATTTGATGCTTAATGCCCAAGGTGCTGGTAACAAAAATGAACTTGTAAAATTAATTTTTCATTTAACAAATGAAAATCAATGTCCTTTTTAGGAGTATCTTGTGTCCTATAATCCTTCAATATATTAATTTTCTTGTTAATCTTTCTGCTCTCAAAAGAGTGCTTTGATCAGACAGGCATGCCAAGACATACTGTATTGTTGGCAGACATCTTCATTTAACATTACATTTTTAAAATCAGCAAAAATAACATTTGCTTATTTTGATCTGTAGAAAAAAAAGACCTAATATATGTTAATCTAAAGCTGTATTATTTCAGAGCAGAAAAGAAGGCTCATATTTGAAACAAATGTAGGTAGGTATCCACATATACCTATTGTGATGTCTCAGTGAAGTCTCTCCTCCCTTGCACACTCACATCATGACATCACAGGGACAGAATTTGCTTTGTGTCAATGTTTCATCAGTTGTTTTCCCAGCCATGGATGGTGATGTCCATGTGGATGCTTTTGTCAGCTACCTTGAGTAGCCTGTTCAGATGGAAAGATGGGATACAAATTCAGTACACACATACATATGTGTAGTCCTTGACTTACAACCACAACTGAGCTCAAAATTAATGTTGCTAAGTGAGGGAGTTGTTAAATGAATTGTTAAATGAGAGAGTTGTAAAGATTGTGGTCTTTTACAAAACAGTGGTGGGTCTTATTCAGGATGACAATGAAGATTTTTACAGGGAGGAGGTGAAGGCTTGGGTGGACTGGTGCAATAAAAAGAACCTGGTTTTGAATGTTAATAAAACAAAGGAAATCATTGTTGATTTTAGAAAGAGCCGGCATAGTCATACTCTACTTTGTATCAAGGCTGCAGCTGTGGAGGTGGTCAACAGTATTAAGTCTCTGGGGGTGCAGATAACTAACAATCTGATGGTCTTTTCATACATTATCATTAGTGAACTGTGCAAACCAGTGTTTGCATTTCCTGCATCAGATGAGGAAAGCACATCTTTCTCCCTCTGTCCTGGCCGCTTTTTAAAGAGGCACGATTGAGAACATTTGAACAAACTGTATCACAATTAGGTTTGGTGGTAGCAGTGCCTCAGATAGAAGGTCCATACAGAGTGGTAAGGACAGCTGAGAAGATTATAGGAAGCTCCCTTCCTGTTATTCACGATACTACTTACAAGCGCTATGTGCTTAGAGCTTGAAGCATTGTTAGAGACCCCCCACACCCACTTCGTGGTCTATTTCTGTTGCTCCCCTTTGGCAGTAGGTTTTGAAGTATCTATAGCAGGACTGCTAGATTTTGTAACAGCTTTGTTCCTTATGCCATTTGTCTTGTAAACTCGCAGGATTTTTTTCATCATGTATATGTATAAATTTGAACTAGACTGTGATGTTTCTCTGTGTCATATATGTGTGTGCATGTGGGTAATGGTTATCCTATGAGAAATGAATGCAATGAAATTTCATTTTAATGTGTGCTGATTAGTGTACATTTAAAGTGAATATAATTCTATTCTATTCTATTCTATTCTATTCTATTCTATTCTATTCTATTCTATTCTATTCGCATGAAATTAGCAGCATCCTGATACATTATGTGGACACAGGGATGTATCACCTTCCTTAACACAGTTGTTAAGTGAAACACTGCAACTGTTAAGTTAGTTACATAGTTGTTAAGTGAATCTGCCTTCCTCATTGACTTTGTCAGCTGTCAGAAGTTTGCAAAAGGTGATCACATGACTCCGGGAAACTGCAACCATCATAAATATGAAATTGTTGCCAAGTTTATGAATTTTGATCACAGGACCACAGGGATGCTGCAATCATCATAAGTGTGAAAAACAGTCATGTCATTTTTTTTCAGGTCTGTTGTAACTTTGAATGGTCACTAAATGAACTGTTTTAAGTCAAGGACTATCTGTACATACATACATTACCTATTTTTAGATTTGCGGGTTATGAATTAATGTATGTCTTCTTCTATCCCAAGTAAAAAAGCAGAAACAAAATTAATGTGGAAAATTTTCTGATTTATTCCCCATTTTTCTTAAAATGGATAAGGAAAACTGGCTAGGGGAGGAAAGGGAAAAATATTTATTGAACAGGCTGCCATCCTTCTTTTGTTAGGACCATCAGTGGGGTGGTTTTTTTAATGTAGAGAGCAAGCTGATCTTTCAGTTATCTAAAAAAAGTGGATTGAAGGTTAAGGGCTACTGAGCAAGAGATTCTCCACCTCCATCCTAGGGGACATATTTATTACAATTTAGATGAATAAGAGAGAGGAAAAAAAAGATCTTTGACATTTTCTTGTAGAAATACTGAAGTTCCTTAAAAACAAAGAGTTGTCCCAATCATGCAATCCTTGTTTCAGTTATCCTTTATCTGATATGATGTGCCCCCCACCTGCTGTTCAATCTTCCTGATTATCAAAACCCCTGGGAAGAGGCTTTGGCACTTTTCTCATTACCTTCAGGTTTTGTAGATTAAATACTTGCCAAAATGATTCATGGTCTTGTTATCAGTAGCGATGACTCACTGACTCTTTCATTTAACAATCTTCATATATAATTCTAAGCAAAAGGAACAGCCTTTTTTTTTTAAAAAAAGGGCATCATGCCAATTCTTATCAACTGTTTGTGTGGTTTCTGTATTGCCCCATCTAGGCCACCTTCCTGTTTACTCTTCTGCCAGACTCAGTTCTAGGCTAGATGATAAAAAATATTCTGAGAAAGAAAACACTTGATTTACCCCTAATAGGAATTAAAATAGAGATGGTCTCGGAGGATTATTTAATAACATTTGAATATATATATATATATATATACGTATATATATATTCATCAACTTAATGATTCTAAACACAATATAACTTTCTGTTTATATATTTTTAAGCAAGCCCATACAATTTCTTAAGAAACGAACTAGAGCAATAACATTGCTTGTTAGAGATTTGATCCTCTTTTTAATTCATCTGAAGTGTATAGTGAAATACACTTGAAATATCCATTATAACTAGTATCTTTCCCAGATTCTTATCTGAAATCCTGCCCAAAGATATGCATTATTAGAAGCAAATGCTCTAGTTAAAATCTTCCATGTTAAATTTCTACATTTAGGCAAGAAAAACCAAATGCACAGGTATAGTATAGGTGGTATCTGGCTCAACAGTAGTAACTGTGAGAGGGATCTTGGACTCCTAGTGGACAATTACTCAAATATTAGCCAGCAGTGTGCTGCACCTGCCAAAAAAGGCAACACAGTTCTAGGCTGCATTAACAGGGGGATAGAATCAAGATCACATGAAGTGTTAATACCACTTTATAATGCCTTGGTAAGACCACACTTGGAATACCGCATCCAGTTTTGGTCATCACAATGTAAAAAAGATATTGAGACTCTAGAAAGAGTACACAGAAGAGCAACAAAGATGATTAGGGATCTGGAGGCTAAAACATATGAACAACGGTTGTTGGAATTAAATATATCTAGTTTAATGAAAAGGCAGTCAAGCTATTCTCCAAAGTACCTGGGGCAGGACAAGAAGCAATGGATGGAAACTAATCAAGGAGAGAAGCAACCTAGAATTAAGAAGAAATTTCCTGATAGTTAGAACAATTAATCACTGGAACAACTTGCCTCCAGAAGTTTTGAATTCTCCAACACTGGAAGTTTTTAAGAAGAGATTGGACAACTATTTGTCTGAAATGGGATAGGTTTTTCTGCCTGAGCAGGGGGGTGGACTAGAAGACCTCCGTGGTCCCTTCTAAATCTGTTATTCTATATTCTATTCTATATTCTAAATTGGAATTGCTTTTTACCTTGGGGAAGAACCAGTGGTTCAGCTAAGAATAAAGTGGATAACTGCTGAGCCTATTTAAAAATTCTCTATAAACTAATTTATTTTTTCAGTTATATTCCATTTGCACCTGTAGAAAACAACAAAATGTAAAATTAAATATTGTATGAATACAAAAGAAATGAAAACATTCATCAACAACGTCAAAAAAGGCATTGCTGTTCAAGGCAAGAGTTTGGCCTTGAACAACAATAACAACAACAACAACATGTTTGGCAGATAAATATTGGTTGGATGACAGCTATAACTCACTCTGATTTTGATTTCCTCACTTACCGACATTTGCATTTATATAAATTGCGCAGTGGTTAGAGTGCAGTACTGCAGGCTACTTCTGCCGACTGCTGGCTGCCTGCAATTTGGCAGTCCAAATCTCACCAGGCTCAAGGTTGATTCAGCCTTCCATCCATCCGAGGTGGGTAAAATGAGGAGCCAAATTGTTGGGGGCAATAAACTCTATAAACTGCTTATAGAGAGCTGTAAAGCACTGTAAAGTGGTGTATAACTCCGTCCATCTTGAAGACATATCGGAAAGAGGAAACCTGAGAGTTCACAAAGTTGATACTATATAGAACAAAACTGTGACTGAATCTGGACGTTCTGATTCGGATATCATGAAGCCTCCTCCCAGAAGGTAACAAGAAAAACAGGCCATGAACAGGATGTGTAGTGTCCCAGACAATACAGCGGACCCTGCTCAAGCATCGCTTATACACTATGTCCTGGATAGATGGAAATGAACTGGCAATTATCTTCTCTGCCATCGTTACCACTCTCTGCATCACCTTCCTGTCTAAAGCAGTAAAGCATATATACTGCTTCATAGTGCTTTCTCACAGCCCTCTCTAAGCAGTTTACAGAGTCACCATATTGCCCCCAACAATCTGGGTCCTCATTTTGCTGACCTCGGAAGGGTGGAAGGCTGAGCCAGTCTTGTATCAGTAAGATGAATGATATACAATCTTATTAAATATTATCTGCAATGAGTTTCAACCAGAGAAATCCCTTTGATTAGTGACATTATCTCTCAACTTCTGTGTTTCACATGGTCAATGCTTTATCATGTTGGTACCACTGTTAGTCATTTTATACATGCAAATGGAGTGGGAGGTCATAAAATGCAATGATCCATCCTATTAAGATGGATTTCTACAGGCTGCCCATCCAACAGATTTAGCTGCAACCAGGTGTGAAACAATACTTCACGAAAATGAAAATGCATTGCAAAAGGAATGTTTATCTTTTATGCAACAGCCACAACAAATCAGATCTGCACCTCATATCCAGGGGACAATGTGCTATGTACATTATTAGAAACTTTATAACAAACTCACATGGCCAGTAGGGTCATTCCAAAATATTTTGAATGCCTCAGCAAAATAGCAGATGGTTTTTGCAGATGGAATATGGTGGTGGAAACACACACTAACTGAGTTGTCTTTCAATTTGACTTCAGCAGTGTGGTTACCTTGTTGCATGCTATGAATGTCAAGCTTTGATTATAAAACGGATTCATATTTTGATTTCATGCAAATATTAAATGAAATGATAATATGTTCTTCCTTACCAATTTTAAGATGGAAAATCTATCTTGATTCATTGGGGGGACTGCTTGTATATTCCACTGAAAATGTCCCCAACTAAAATGTCTCAATTCACTTAGTTCTGGAAGGAATAGCACCCTCTGTTACATTTGGGAACAAAAGGCAAATTTAAGGTGCAGGGTAAACCATATGGAACACTGAATTTTGTCTATCAGCACATGATCATGCTCTCCATCTCTGTATGTCTGAGTCTGGCAACAACCAATTGTTTTGCATACAGGTAGTCCTTGATTTATGACCATTTGTTTAAAGACATTTGAAGTTACAGTACTACTGAAAAAAGTGATTTATGACCGGTCCCCACACTTACAATGTTGCAGTGTCTCTGTGGTTATGTGATTAAAAATCGGGTGTTTGGCAACTGGAATGTATTTACGAAAGTTGCAACAATCCATTTCCGAAGTCAATGGAGGAAGCTGGATTAGCTTAAAGACCATGTGATTTGCTTAACACCCACAGTACTTTGCTTAACAGGAAATAATATTGGGTGTGACTCACTTAATGACCCTACTGCTTAACAATGGAAATTCCAGTCCCAACTGTGATTGTAAGTCGAGGACTACTATAAGGCAATTGGAAAGTACACCAAGTTAAATTTCCTATACTGTTGTTAATAATCACACACCTTAAATAGCAATAGCACTTAGACTTATATACCGCTTCACAGTGCTTTACAGCCCTCTTTAAGTGATTTACAGAGTCAGCATATTGCCCCCAACAATCTGGGTCCTCATTTTACTGACTATAGAAGGATGAAAGGCTGAGTCAATTTTGAGCTAGTGAGACCCAAACTGCCAAACTGCAGGCAGCCGGCAGTCAGCAGAAATAACCTGCAGTATTGCAGTCTAATCACTGCGCCACCATGGCTCTTAAATGCTTTGCCTAGAAAAAGATAAGATAGAAAACATATACTGATGCTTATTCTTCTGGCATGGTTAAATAAAAAGAATAAGGACTTGTTTTTCTATGTTTCACATTTGATTTGTAACAAAAATGAGAGAAAGCAATATGTCCTGATGCTGCGGAAAATCCTTGGCAAGGGCACTGATATGTTCCATCCAAATTGAAGGGAATTTTAACAGTAGAGTATTAAATAAAGCACTTTAATAACAAAAACTATTTAATAACAATTAGTAATTACTGTAGATATTAAAATTAAATTAAAAAAATCTTTTTGGAAACATATCTTAGTGGTATCCTAAAACAAATTCAAAATATAAGGAACTAATTTGCTTGTGGGCTTTGGAATGAAGGAGGAAGATGAGCTTCTTCAGTTCCTACATTTATACATTACAAGGGAAAATCTGAGATCACCTTGGGTCAAATGTCAAATCAGAATTTCTGAAATGGAGCAAAGTACTTGATTTATTATCATAATGGAGCTGTGGTGATATTAAACAAACCCATTATTATCTATGAGTTGTTTTTGCCAAAAACTGAAGTAAATGCCATTTTGGGGGGCAAAAACATTATCAATTAATGTCACCTGACTACGGGATGCTTCAAATGGCCATAAATATTGTCCAATTGGCAAGTGCCCGAAATGCAGTCATATGACTGTGGGTGAGGTAACTGTCAGAACTTCAGACCTGACTTGTTGGTGTCTTTTGGGGGAGGTTCATCATAACTTCAAATGGTTACTAAGTGACCAGTTGTAAGTCAAAGACTATCTATAAATGAGAATGCTCGGTTGATGCAAAGTCTCTGTATTGTTTCCTCAGGCAGCAAGCTTTGCTTTTCACAAAAATGTGTCTTAAATAATTGTAAAAATAAAAATGCTATTGGATGTTAGATCAGACTTTATTTCATGCAGATCACAATAATCTAGCTAACATTTCTATAACATTTCCAGGCCAGAGATTAGACATTAAGCTTTTTTATATTGCTCCCAAAGAAGAAAAATGTTTCCTTTGACAAACAACAGCTTTGCTAAATAAGTTACAAATTAGCTGAATTTACAGTTAGTGCTGTGCTGCCAGCTGTAGTTTGTGAAGCTTAATGTTGGAATTCTAAGCCAAACATAAAGTAAACTGTATTTAATATGACTGCATGTAGCTTTTACCCTCATCAAATACAGGCTTAAGGAAGGCACATATTTATACAAAGAAATTATGATAAAGGAAAATCGTGCATCTGATTGCATATGTACCTAGGTTCTTTATATATGTTCAGACCAGAATTTCTAAAAAAAAATTACATCCTCAGACTTATACCCAGCTCTATTAAACAGTTGCCTAATACTGCTGACATCTAGCTTGAATACAGAACTTGGCATCATGCTTTTCTCTAGCCTCATGTATACAACTTGGGTTCTTCCTTCCATCATGTGCCACTTACCATTTCATTAGGCAAGGTAATATTGGCTTTAATCATTGCAGGAGAAGTCCAGATGACCCTATATTAGAATCTGAAGGTAATCCTTGCACTATTTCAATTATTTCCTACTCTGATCCATTGGGATGTTCTATAATAAGGTTTGTTTGCTTTTGGCTTATCATATTGTGCAACACCAACTAATTATATTTTTTCAGTAACGCATGTTTTAAAACCTAGTTTACAGCGATGGTGCTGCTTGGCAAATCTTTGTTTTCCTGATAGAATTGGGTAGGTGAAGTTAGCACATGAAGGATTAGCTTCTAAAGTTTGAAGCTAATTCGTTTTGTTTATAGTAGTGTAGTTAATTTTTTTTAACCATAACTCATCTCAAATAGCTTAATTATAGTTGACAGTACTAACTTGCCCTTCTTTCTATGCAAGTATCTATCTTGACCATCATTCATTGTCTATAAATTCTCTCGATAAGTCGGGGAATCCCTCTAGAATTTCCTTTTCCCTCAACTTAGACATTATATAATAAAACTAATAATTGTTCTAATAATGATATAAGAATGACACAAAATTGTTTTATCCATTTTAAAGATTGTTCAGAAACATCAGATAGTCCAAGTATAACTGGAAGAGGGATGAGTCTGTGTAAATTTATCTCATCAATTTTCCAACATTTTCAGAGAAGATCTGTTTCCAAACTATGATTTAATGTGCTGGTGCTTTAAATGTATAAATCCATTGGGACCAAGATTCCCAGATTACCTGTTCACATCTAAAATGAAATGGGTCTAAAACATATTCCACAAGGGAGAACAAGGGATGGGTTTTGTTGCTTTAGTTTTGCCATTGATATGAATGCTGTGGATGTCCTTGGATGGATTGCAAGTTGGAAGAAAGCTTAATTAGATATGTTAGGAAGGATTTCATTTTCTTAGGAAACTGAAAACCAATTTTAACATTTTCACTGTCTTTTAATTGATAAACTGTGGCTATTTTCATTGCTATTCTTCTCTTATTGTGATAGCTGTGGCTTCATGGAAATACTTACATTTAGCCTGGCATATCTAAATAAGTAATCATAATTATTTATAACATTTCTCTGCTGCTTTTGTTTTTCAGTCCCTAATTCAGGACTGTGGACAATAAAACAAAAACACCAATCAATCACAGTAATAAAGTTAGAGATTAGTTTAAATAAATAGATAAAAATATGAAATCATTATATACACTAAAACTAACTGAATGTAAATTAACTTGTAAATTAGAGAAGGCATCACACACCTCAGTTATTGTTGCAAAAATTCCCTACTTCTCTGCAGTGATATAACAAGCTTCTGAGACAGTCAGTGCAATCTTTAAGCAGAGAATCTTAAAATGTGAGCAGACAGAATTAATTAATATTCTGTACATTTGTAGTTTGATTCTGAAGAATGGAAATGCCCTATGCTTATAGCTTCATTACTCTCTTGTTGCATCCTTGTAGAAATGAAATGAGTGTAGTAGCTAACAATATAGTACTGGCATTATGTTCATAAAAACACCTAGGAAGTATCCAGCCTGCTAACAGCAGTTTCACCTAGCTGTCTGATTATGATAGATAACTTATCCATATAAAAATGCAGATGTCACATTGAGAAATTACTAGAAATAATTGCATAGCATATTGATTTCTGATATGACCTTGCTCACATAACTAATCAGTAACAACCTAAACAACTATGTGTTCAATTCTGTAAACCACTGAGAGTCTATTGAAGTGGGTAGCCATATTAAATTTAATAAAATAAATAAGCAACAAGAATAAATATTATGCAGAGATCTGGATTTAAATGAGTGTGCTTGGTTAGATGCCTAGTACCTCTTGGGAACAGCTTCAAGCTCCCGCATCTTTTCCTAGCCTTAGGTGGGTGTCCTCATGTAATCCCCCAAAATGAACCAGGTATTCTTAACATGAGAAAGTGTGCACATGCATGCTCCAAATCACATTTTGAATCCAGATTGCTGCATAGCTCTAATAAGTATTCATTGGATAAATTCCTTGTGTTAAATCTCATTGGACTCAATAGGAATTGCTTTTGAGCAGACAGGATTATAGGGTAGAAAGGATTATCTACAGCAATAATGCATTTGTCAGCGTTCCATCCAAGTTCCAATAACTCATTCAGCACTCAGACACAGTTAGATCTAAGTAAGAATTTATTAAAGAAACCATGTTGGCACATCTGGGAAAAACCTGAATCTG
>JANHFL010001562.1:57628-81054 GCA_032468155.1 Oxyrhabdium leporinum | reverse complement strand
AGGATGGCCTTGACACAGTTGAAAAGAATTTTGTTTTGACTACTAACCCCTCTAAGTGTATGAGAAAGAACCCCCTCCCTAATTCCCGCGTGCTAATATGTGGCAGCAGCAATTATAGTTTCCAAGGCTGACAGTATTTAGTTTCTAACTCTTGCAGCATGTGAAATGAAACCTAGGTTTCCAGAAAGCTGAAGGAATCTGTAACCTTTTTTTTTTAGTTTCTTCAAAATGCATGGAATTTTTTTTCAGTGACAACAATAATATTCACAATCAGAACTGCTGTTCAAACTGGCTGATTTTGAATTATTACCAACTTTAACAAATGATTTCAGAAAAGTGAATAGTTTAGTTTCTTGGCTGATTGATGCATATTCCTGAAATTATGATTATATCTATAAAAGATCTTCAGTATTAGCTCATATTGAATGGTGAATTGATGGCTGGATGTTTCTATGAATGAAGATAAATGTTATATGTTTAGATCATCTGAAATATGTTGCGGCATTTTATATCAATCAAAGGGTAATAATGAATTTGAATTGCCATCTATGCTTATGCAATATTTTAAAATTAATAACATTTGAATCCATCCATAGTTCCTATCATCGTTACTCAGTATGGATGTAGATACTTGGGGTCCCTGAATCTAGTTTATAGTGGATGCTGAAACTCCCTAAACTCTCTCCGATGGTAATACAAACAGAGTTGGAAGCAATTGAGATCACTGTGTCCATTTTGATACCTTGTTCAATACTGGAATCCAAATTAAATCACCTCTGACAGATAGCCAGCCATCCTTTGCTTGATCATGTTTCTCAAAGAGAACTCATTTCCCAAAATAATTGCTTGTAATGTTGTTGTTGAATATCAAGTTCAAGATAGTTACTTGTTTCTTTGAAAAGTTACTCCTAAACTTTGTAGTTTTACTTTCTAGTATAGTATATCATGCTACTGAAGTCTAACACAATTAGTCTGGAATATATGTCTCTGTGTTTATGTTGGCATATATATATTTCAGGGGAGAACTGAAGCAGGGCAGAGTAGCAAACAAGGACATATGGAGGAATAAAGGAAATAAAGATGATAGCTCTGCCCCATTTTAACATGTATGACATATATAGGAAAAAAAGGTGGGTTTTCAATTGTCCCATCCTGACTTTTTTTTTGCTCCACCCTGAATGCTCTGATAGCAAGGCAAGAGATTCTGGCTAGTAAGGTGAACTCTACTTTCCTTCACTGGGATAACAGTTTATCAGCATCCAGTTTGTCAACTAATTCTTAAGTGGCATAAAATTAATGTTTGAATGACAGTGTGAGGACTATATTATTTTGGAGTAGTGATAGGAAGAGAGAACCAGAAGCAAGAGTACTAGTTCAGATAATTGCGAAATAATTACATTTTTAAATTAGAAAAATCGCAGGGTGGAAAGGTCCACTACTCCCAATGCCTTAGCTTTCCATGGTTGTGTATTTATGCTTTAATAAAAGCAGAAGACGGATCTGCACCATGAATTTCTCCCAGGCGATGGCATCATAAAAACAGATGCTGGGTTTATTGGAACACTTAATAGTGAGCGGGGCAAAGCAGTGTGTGCATTCCTGTAATCCAGTGTTTCTTAACCTTAGTAACTTTAAAATGCATAAATTTCAACTCCCAGAATGTCACACTACACTTTTCCATTGCTTGTGTTCTGAGAGAGACTAAGTAACATCAAAGCGCACAAACATGTAGTTAGAATAATAGTTGTAATTTAAAACTATTACGCACCCAACTTGTTTCTCTAGAATAACAGCCATGAAGTATTTTGTTTTTCTTTTGAAGAAGTATGGATGGAAATAAACCTTGATGCTTAGGTAAAGGGTGATTTCCAGTTTGAAAGCAGCTCTGAACATTAGCATGCTTACAACATGAGCAAAATTGGAGAGTTGAGCTCTTTTTTTTTCTGATGGAGCTCTAGTATAATTAAGATGGTTGCAAATTTAGGGTTTTTTTAAAACTTAAGAGAAAACTTCTTTAAATTTTTGTTTCATTGATTCTGTCAATTTCCTTCTCTGGTCTACCCGTAAGCCACCAAGCAACTTTTCTCTCCTTTCCCTATCTTCCTGGTAGGTCAATGAGTGTTGTTTCTTGTTTTTGGTATTTCAAGTCTACAGAATGGATAACAACCATTGGGTCACCTTCATACTGCTTTTAGGGAGATCTAGAGTGAAAATTATTGTGATGCGGCGGTTCCCTAAAACAACAATCTAGTGCTGAAAAATGTTTCCCATGCAAGAAGGAATACCAAGAGGAATCTGCAATGTTTCATTTCTCCCCAGTGAATTTTCAAATCAGGGAAGAAAACTGTTAGTTTCATTATTTCAGTAATTCTTTTGTTTTATTTTCCTTTTGCCCCATTTAGGAAGGAAATGGATGAATTTGTATGTGATTCACTTTATACATATTCACAGAATGACAATTTCATGCACTCATGCCCACTAAATTCAATAAGGCACAAATATCCCCAGCAAGAGAGATGTCCGTTAAAGGCTGGAAAAGATGAGAAGCTTGTCTGAAAAAAAGATATGGTAACCTAATTCATCATGACAAATACAGCTGAACTCACGAAATTTAATATTCAGAGGTTTGTTTTTTTAGCATTTTAAAATACATACTCTCCCATATTTTATTTCTAGAATATCATTTCTTTCCATTCCATTGATGAAAAAATGAGTACATTTGTGTCTTTTTAATTTAACCAAACAATACTTTTACTTTTTCCTATTTTCAAATATATATATTTTAGTTGTCATTCTTACTGCCTTTCTGTCCTCTGAGACAAACATCCACACAAATCAATTATATTTTTGATTCTTCTCTGGCTTTCTCCTAAGATTAAGACAAGAATCCTACCAGTTACAAGGAGAGTGGGGCTTAGAGAATCACTTAAAAGAATATGCAAAGCAAACTTCTTTATGGACTAATTAACTTAAAACTATTTGGTTCTTTCTTAGGTGTTTATTGATCGTTTTGTAACCCCATCTTTCTGCCAAATGTTGCTCTGCTTAACCTCTGTGTCATTCATAAACATCTGCAGGGAGGTAGAGAGGAAAGGGAGCAGTGACAAAACATAACTTCATAACACAAACTTTTCAATTTATGTACCGGTACTTGCATCTGAGATCAGGATGTAATTGCAATGTCAGGGCAGGACTTCCAGTGTCATGATGGTGTAATGCAAGTTTCATAATTTTGGGGATTAATCTTGGTTTGCAGTAGACATGCAAGGGTTTCTTCAGTCTATGTCACTCTACCTCTCTGCTAGTTCATCATCCTTGTTTTCCTTTGGTAGTTCAGCTCTTGTTTTCTGAATCAAACTAGTGTACTGGAAAATGGCTTAACAATTGCTACCCCATGGATGATAACATTTCTTTTTCATTACCCCTGAAAATGTGTATCATTGCTTTACTTTCTTTTGAACTTCTACTGCTAATCGATAATATCTTCCATCAAGTGTTTGATTCCCCATGGCAAACTGGCATATGATTTAAGAACGATTGTTTGACTTCTGAATGCCTTTTAATATTTGATAGCTATTAAAACTTTATATACTTCAATAATTTAGTATAATTAATATTACAAATGAAATTATTTACTGTTAGGGCTGTAGAAATGTCATGAAACAGAAAGAATGTTTACCATATGTGGTTGACATGTAAAAAAAAACTTGAAAAAACATGCTCAATGCCATTAAGAATATTTTTAATATTTCAAATCTGAAACGAAATCACATTTTTACTAGCTATGATTTCAGAACCTTTCAACAAAAATACCGTAACTTAGAAAAATATATGCTGATAGCTGGAAGCAGGAAGTTTGTACTATACTATAGTATCAATACTATACTATACTATACTATACTATAGTATCAATATTTGACTGGGAATGGAGTCTTGGAGAATATGCTGCAAAGGCAAAACTGCTAACATATATTAAAAAACAGAGGTTTAACTAAATTCTAGCAAGAATGTTTTCTAAATATTCATGCAACATGGAGCAAGGTAAATGCAAACATTCATAGTATGTTTTAAAAGGGGGTCTAAGTGCTAATTATTCTACCTATTTACTTTTTCTAGCAGCTCTTTTTAAATAAATTCTTTTAATAAATAACCAATACCCAATAAATAACCAATAATAATAATAAAATGGTGACACCCTGAGCATGTAGTGTTGGGTAGTGAATAGACAGTGTATTAGGGATTCCAGGGAATTCAGTATGTGTGGATCTGAGCATGCATCAACTAACTAATCATAGTGCAATAAGCTAGGATGTCTCTTTTAGAAAATATTATATTTATACTGGCCTGTTTTAAAATAACTCTGTATTATAAAAACTCCGGATCTAGAAAGCAAAAATAAAATACTTTTACGTATTACATACTTTTAAGAAATGGTGTAATTTTCCCATTGAAACTTTATAGGAAAATTATAGGTTGATCATGAAGGAATAACCAGCAGGGATATAATCTACAAAACATTATTGTCTCATCAGGAAAAAAGAAAGTACACAGCACAATAAAATTTAATTTACATAAATAAATTGGATTTGGGACAGAAGTTAATATGGCCTCTCACTCCATATAGTAATCTATTTAAATAAATTGTTTCTTTCCCACTAATCCTACACATCCCTTTGGAGTTTTGCACAAGTATTGGACAAAGCACCAGTAAAAAAATATCATTTGGTAATGCCTTTGTTCAGCCAACTGAATTTGGCAACTGTTATCCATGCCCAGATTACATTCTTTCCTAGCTACTGCAATGGACTCTTGAGAAGTGTCCGGAAGTTGTAGCTAGGCTGTTAACTATATAAACACATGATCCCTGTACTAAAATATCTTACAAAACAGAATTTAAGATGTTACTATTGATTTTTTATAAAGGGTTAGAGCCTGGCTATACAATGGATCACTTCTCTTCAAAGAAACCCATCCAACTATTCCAGCTGTCAAGAGTGAGCCTCATGAAGATGCCCTCTTTTCAAAGTCTTGTCCTTCTAGTGGGCTTTCTCTGCTCTGTTCCAGGCTGTGGAAACCTGTAAATATGCATGTCTTCTGGCAAGTTTGTAATTTTAGATGATTTTATTTATTTTGATTTTTGATTTTTAAAGTTGAGACTAAATCAACCAAGCAAATAAATACATAAATATACACATACCGCTCTTAGAGAAAAAGCAGGTCTTCTAAAAATAATTGTGCTGATTTGCTGGATTTTCATTGTAATACAAGGAGCAATTACTGCAACATACACTGTTACTGATTAAAAATAGTCCCGAGGTTATATATTTTTTAAATGAAACTTTGATCTTGGTTTTGTTGATTAGGAAGATTTGGTGTTATAGATATATAGAAATGGCTAGTTATATATTTATGTGTAAAAGCAAAAAGTTGCTGTAATGTGTTTATCTTGTACTGAGCTAGGAAGAGTTGGAAGTTAATGCCCCCTTTTCTTTCTTTTTCTCTTCCCCTTTGTATTCTACACCTGCTTTTCCCGTTCCCTTTCCCGCCCTTGATTTCTTATTTTCTTTTCTTTTTTTGTATTTCATATTTTATATAGTAAAATAAAAATTTGTAAAAATAGTCCCCAGGTAAGACTTGATATCTTGTAACAGTATTGAGTTGGTTTATCACTGTCTTCTTTCAGAGTGAGAGGGGGGAGAGACAGACACTTGTGCTAGTTCTGTTTGCTACTTGTCCATGAAAAACTCATTTAAATTTTTGACTCAGAAGTGGAGATTAGCATACATGCAACTTCTAAATCTAGGACTTTTAAAAATCCTATTTGGATGCTGCTTCTTGTTATAGTAATGAGCTAAAGTTGACTCACTAATCTAAAGGAATCAGTTCTTCTTCATGTTGACACACAGAACTTTAGTAATCCATCTTGAGTGACAGGAAAACCTCCCCCCCCCCCGAAATGGAAATGTAACAGCAGCTAAATAAATCAGTTATATATCTACAAGAAGTTTCATGAGCAATAATTCATAAGCTTTTGTGAAGAGTAAGAACCAAGAGACTAATTACCATATAATTAGTAGGATTTTGAAATCTGTGATGTGGTTCCCCATTTTGCTAAGGTTAACCAAGCATTGAGTCCATGTTGATAGAAGACCCACTATGGGAAAGGAATTTAGAATTAAGCTAAGGTTAAGTAGACGTGTGAGGAGATTAACACTCGGTTGGTTGCTATTTTAACCAAATAATTGTTCGTTTTCTGTTTGTGACTAAAAGTGGCAACACTGCAGATGCCTGAGGACCTCAAAGATAAAGTTGTTTAATCTAGCCATTGTAATTCAGCATAGGGATGAATATTTGAATATGATTTCCCTAGATGCTGAGAGGTATTGGCAAAAGTCATTTGCAATTACTTTTCCCATTATACCCAGTAAGCCTAGATTATGTGCCAATTTTTACAGATGGGTTATACTGTACACCAAAACAGAAGCAGCTGTATCATCTCAAATAATCATTTCAGACAATTTTCCTGTGAAAAGAAGCACAAGAGAACAAAGCCTCAGATCCTTCTGCTGCCCCTCCGGATTTAGTCTATATCTATCATGTAAACACACATTATATAATATGCCTAAATAGAAATAAAATAAATTAGATGTAGAATAAATAGATTAGAAGCTTCAATAAAGTAATATGACCATTGTTTAATCTAGAAGAAAGAAGATTGGTAAGATCCACAAACACACCAGTTGACATTTAATTTTAGCCATAGAGGTTTTCACCATTAATTCAGAGACACCTATTCTATTCTGAAAGAGTATCTTGATTTACTCTAAGTTCAGCACAACAACATGGGGGTATACATCAAATGATGTCCTGCTAAAATTTGATGTATCCTCAATGCAGATGAGGCACATGCATGTGTGGGTGAATTTACAACTGGCACAAAGCAGTTGAGTACAATTAGACCTGGACTAGAATTTATTATGAATTCACAAAAGCATAGCTGTGCTTCCCACACATTCCCACACTTAGATGAATATTTCAACACCTATGGATGCATGACTGATCCAATTATTATGCTCCCTGTGTCAGCGTTCCAATGAAACTCCCTCATCTCCATTCAATAGTCAGAAACAAAGTCCATCCCCCAAAAAAACTTTATTGAAGAAGTCATATTGGCACATCTGGGAAAACCCGAATCTCAGAGTTCTGGGGTTTTCCCATCCCAAAAGAGAATTCAAGGACCATCCCCTGCAACTCATCAGTCCATCACATTGTCCAATCAATTCTTCACCCCATTTAGAGACATCCAGGTGCAATGTAACATATCCTTGACTCCGTAAGAAAGAATGTTGTTATGTCTACTCCACTATGAAATCCCCCCTCCCAATTTCCCAGGCACTAAAATGTGGCAGTTTGGAATGCAATGCAAATGAAAATAAAATAAAACTTACTTAAAAAATAAAAAATAAAATGTGGCAGTTTGGAAACTTCCTGGTAAATATGGCTTCCAAATCTGACACTCTGATTGGCTAGTAGAAGAAAATGTCGATAAAGCTTATTTCTAGGAATAACCCATTAATCAAGTAGGACCTATCTGGAACTTTATGATAAATGTAGAATCATAGAGTTGGGAGACGTCATTTAGGACAAGTGTCTATGGACCTTCTCAATCATCCAGGTCATGGTTGTCCCAAAAGTGCTTTTCCAAAAGGCACCAGGACTTCTCTCCACCCTCCCAACAACAAAAAACAACCATTTAGCTTCTCATCCAAGAAGCTTCTTCAGTTCATCTAGGACATCAAGTTTAACTAGGGGCTGAAAGCATATTTTACAGATGCTGTTTAGTTTCCATTACTCTGGCTGAAATGGGCATATCCTGAAGTGTCCACAGGATATAGTCACAAATATTGAGGTGATGGTTTCATTAAAGCTATGCCTATATGTAAAAAAAAAGGTGGAATTTTGATCACACCATTATGACTATTCTCTTGAGCTTTTTGACCATACCTTGTGGACAACTCTATACACATGCTTTACAGATTGCATTTTTTTTCAGACAGTTCCTTTCTGTATATAAGTTACTGGTAAGCCCTATTTGTAAGATTTAAAAAAGGTTTGACTGTAAGCAGTGATTCAACTTAATGTTGTAACTCCATTAAGGTATGAAATAATAATGAGGATTACATAAAGTACACATTTTTTATAAAAGAATATGAAACATTCCTCTCCATGACTACCCTCTATGCATTTTCATAGGTTTCATTTCCAGTCCAGGTATTTTCCTATGATTATTTTGCATGGCTCCTTTCAGATTTTTCTTCTTTACTGAAATATCTAATTTGATTATTGAAATAACAGCAATTCAAAAATGCTTGTTTTAGGTGCATTTAAACTAATAATTTTGTTTGGATAAATTCTAAAGAAAGCTCTTTTAGTCATTTTCAGTCCTTAAAAATCATTATAATATTTGCTGAAATACTTTTTTTGACATTTCTTGGTAAACAGTATCCTGGTACAAAAGTGACCTTTACTCTTTGAAGTTTTGCAATGATGCTTCTATTATAAATTATTTCCAGTCCAGGAAGATGCAACAGCAAGAGTTTATTAATCCACTTCCACAAACAATTTGGAGAAGAGAGAAAGCATGGCAGTCTGAAGCACGAGCACATAGGCAAACCTAGCAAACTCTAACTCCAATTAATTCTCATTCTGTTCTTTCTGAAGTCCTTGGTACACGTACTTTTATTGTGGTATTGTTGGGTACAGTATATCTAAACACTTATTTTCAGGCTTGAAAATATAGCTGTGGGAGCCTGCCATGCACATCTTTAATCAAAGAACTAAAGTGGTGATACTTATTTGTTTCCCCATATAATTGTCTTCTATTTCCAAGAAAGAAAAGAGAGGGAAAATATTTCTTTTTCAAAAAACTCAGTGCAAGGCTGAAAGTAGGAATTCATAAGGCCCAGAGTTTTATGGGGCCTTATTCCAGCTTGAGTGCAACCCTCTCTCATAAGTTGTAGTTAATTTAATGTGATATGCATATAAAGTAAATTAATTATGTCACTTTTTCCTGACCTTTCCTGATTTATTTTGTTCTGGCTTCATCTGCTTTGGAGAAAGTAGTCTCTGGCAGAGCATTGAGAATCCCATCATGGTCCTTGGCCTAGAAAAGGCCATTGCTTCCAGATCTCTCCTTCTATCAATCTTTTCAATCTGCTTTCAGCTCAAGATTATTTCCCTGGTTTATCTTCAGCCAAAAGAGAAGAATCAAGAAGGATGTATAGCTTAAAAAGAGGGATTTCATTGTTGCCTGTATGCCAAGAAAAATAAGTCCATCAGTTTTTCTTATATTGTTACAGTATGAGTATGCACTGTGTGTCATTAGTGGAGCTCAGCTGTGAATAGGATAACAAACGGCCCATATGCTTAATTGTGAGATTTCATTACAATTAATGTTTTTCACTTGTCTTTTTATGAGGAATGATAAAAACCTGATCCTTTGAATCAGAATAATGGGAACCTAGAATAGAAATATGATTAGTACCCAGTGTTTGATCATAGCAATATGGACTATTAGAATGAAATCCTGTACTTTAAAACCTACCATTGTTCTGAAGTGAAGGAAGTAGTCTTAACTACCTGAATCAATGTTTTCTTGCTAACCATTGAAGTGAAAAAAAAAACTGGTCCTCTATAACCACAATTAAGCATATGGGCCATGTTTGTTATCCTATTCACAGCTGAGCTCCACTGAATGACACACAGTGCATACTGTAACAATATAAGAAAAACTGATGGACAGAATAGCCTTATTTTTCTTGGCATACAGGCAACTATGAAATCCCTCTTTTAAACTATACATCCTTCTTGATCCTTCTCTCTGGTTGCCAATAATTGCCATCTGCATTACTTCTGAATTCCTTGTTCATTTAAAAACTGGGAGGGGGGGGATTGTCATGGATTGAAAATATTTCCACATTATTACAGGATGTCAACTAAAGATGTGTTTAAGTGCAGCTAGCATCCAACAAGAGATCTGGATTCTCTGCAAAATACTAGCAAACATATTAGTTGGCAGGAATGGAGCACAGCTGAATTTGTGCTCCAGGACACTGTTCTGCTCTTATAGTTGTGTTTGTGATTAGATTTGCCATTGGCTAGAAAGGCTCCTGGATTAGAAAAGACAGATGCTGTTCATCCCATATTGCTTGGTCACAACATCTTTAGTTGACATAATTCTGTTTGTGTAAAAGAATGCATTTGATGTCCAACATTTAATATGCCAGCCATTTTGATCCAAACTCTGTTCCAATATATACTAGATCATCTTGAAATAATTACTACAATGCCCCTAAAATGAACCAGTTTATTGCATTACTGTATCTTTGCACTGGATGAGTCACAATCAAAATATGAGAAAATCTGCTCTCTAGAATATGCATTTTCAAGCAGACTTACCCTTATTTACACTTAAAGACTGTCATATAGTAATGGAGAATAAGAATTCAAACAGCATCTCTCAAAATTGGCAACTTTTAAGATGTGTGGACTTCAGATCCCAGATCTGAATATTGGCAACTTTAAGATGCTGGTGGGAGAATTCGGGGAGTTGAAGTCCCCATGTGCTAAAGTTCCCAAGTTTGAGAAATACTGGATTGAAAGAAATGAGTCTCAGCTGCACTCTATCGCTGAAGCCCTAGAGATGGGCTTAAACTCAGATATTTATCGCTAAACATTGAAGATCCTCTATGGATTAGCAAACTATGTATTTTGCTCCCCCCCCAGTCCCAGTTTGAATCCGAAGTCCTCCCAAACGCAGGAGTATAGGTTTTCTAAGGGCTTCTCCCCAAACCCAATCCCTTCAAAATTATAACCTTCCAAAAATGATATGGATATTTGAAAGAAGGACATTCCTATCATAGGCATTTGGAAGTGATGTCAGCATGCTGAGAGAAAACAATTTATTTATTTAAGAGTTTTTACTGTAGAAGGAAATAAATGTGCGTGCAGTACTGAGTTGGTCCAAAGATGGCTTTCAGCTTCCCTGATCTTGGTTTCTTTGAAGCAAATGACATTTCAGATTGATACATGGCCAGCAGGTAATAACTGAAAGAATCACCAGACAACTCTGGACTGCTAATAGTTTCAAATGTATGCATGCCAGGTTCTGACAGATGAAGATGTCACACTTGCCCTGCAGAATCACAAGCACCTTATGATTGATCATTTATTAAATCTTTATTTTATCATTGTTTCTTTTGTTCTGCAACAGCTGAGGTTGCTTTGCTTTCTGTTGTGTGGTGGGTAGCAGTGAATCTTTTCAGCTCTTTCAGATTGTAACACTATAATGCTATCATCCTACTTAGTATTACAGAAGAGAGACTCGTGGAACCTGCATATGATCAGTTTGACACTTTTGCTGTGACCCAGGAGCTTCTTCTATTTTTGCCACCAATCTGCAGTGTCATTTATTTTCCTGTGTCAAATATGAGTGGAAAACTCCCTCCTCCTCCTCCTCCCCCTCTCTCCTCCCCTCCTCCTCCTCCCTTCCCAACTTTTATTGTTCCAGTCTGAGTGCAGAACTCTCACAAATCTGAATGAGGCCTTCAGTTCAAAGAAATTTGCCCTCCCATGGGAACATACATTGGAATCCAAGTTATGCAAGAGGGTCTTGTTATCAAAGTCCTCTCCATAGTTTCTAAGTCTGCTGTGGGTTTTCCATTAGCCAAATGTCATAATTCTTGTCATATTGAAGCGCGCATAGATAGAAACTGCATGTATCCCTTCCCACTCAAGAGAGTGCTAGAGTACATTGAAAATATATCACAAACTAGGTGGGTTCTCCTTTATATATATATCTTTCTGTTTGCCAAAGAAGGCTTGTTTTGTACAGTATATAGTATATGTCATAACATTCTTTGGGTGACTGAGCATTGGACAATTTGAGACTGGCAGGCTACAATTTATTTCCAAGGAAATTTCTTTTTGACAGGAACAGGCATTGACTTTATGTCCAAAGGGTTTATACCGCAGTAAGATTGACCTTTGCAGGCCTGTAGTCTTGTGAGTAAAATAAGTGATAACTCAACAATAAAAGAAAAATTACTCTGAAAAAGCTGTAAATTGTAATCCCAGTAGCACTTTTCTTCTGCTCTCAAATATCAATTCAGGTTGCTGGAGGAAAGGTGTCTCCCTTGCCTATCTATGATGAGATGGATCACAATAACAATATTTTCTATTTGAAACCCTTGGTGACAGAAATAGTTTTGGCCATTCTTGGAAGTATGAATACATTCCTAAATCTGCCTCCCTTCTATTATTGTCCTGAGCTATACAGTTCACATGCTGCTCCTTCATCATCAGATCCCTTCTGGAAAAGATATAAATAGATAAGAAAGCTGCTTAATTAAAAGGAGTAAAATTACTTCATGTATGGCTTCTGTCACATTTATTTCAGCCCCAGGAAACATCAAATGGAGTACATTTGATGTAGAGAGTCCTAAACCAAATACAAGCAGACAGGGAACATAATATTGAGAGAAATCTGATTGTATTTCAGATGAAAGGGTCTTACAATTATTTTTAAATGTTGTCATGATTTCTATTTGGAGTCACATTAAAGATATGTCCACTTAAAGTTTCAGAATAATATCAATTCTCCAAGTGGCCTATGTTCTATTTTTTCCCCCAAAGCCTGCTCATTGATTTTCTGTGTGACAGATTATCCTTTGGTGAGCCCCATGCTGCCTTTCAGGATGATGCTAATTGAAAGAAATTTGTGAATTTAAAACAGTGTGCTTCTATCAAAGATGCCAAGTTATGGGAATGGAATTAATGGATACTGAAGCAGTTGCTTTGCCATAAGCAAAGTTAAAAAAATTGTAGACAGAGTATATAAAGTTGCAAACATAGAACAGAATAGAATAACAGAGTTGGAAGGGACCTTGGAGGTCTTCTAGTCCAACCCCCTGCTTAGGCAAGAAACCCTATACCATTTCAGACAGATGGCCGTCCAGTCTCTTCTTAAAAGCTTCCGGTGTTGGAGCATTCACAACTGCAGGCAAGTTGTTCCACTGATTAATTATTTGTAATTAAAATGGTGGCTCATATCATAATGACATAGACTGCCTTAACCAACTTGCTAAAAACCATAATATTACAGGAGAATGATCAGATATTATGGCAGGGTCTATAAAAGAATGCAAAACTCAACTGACTAGGATGGCAAGACTTTTTTAAAAAAAATATTTTTAAGACATTCCAAACAGGAATGTCTGTTGTTTCTGATTTTGGAAGCTACTCATAGCTGTCTCAGTTTGAATGGAAGAATGCCAAGAATTTCCAAGGATGACAGGCAAAAGTCAGATGTCAAAGAAAGATCCAGAGGGAGGCAGGGATAAACCCTTTCCATAACTTCCAAGTAACCTGTGCAGACACAGTTGTTATCAGGAGAAGTAACGGGGTGTGGGGATGAGACCTCGGGACACGGGACAAGGACAGGCAGCCATGGCAATGGTTGGATAACCCAGCGTGTGCCGGGCAAAGGTCTCCAAAGGGACCCTCCCTAATGTCTTCGGCTGTAAAGCAGATGGGGGCGGGGAGGGAAGTACTTCTAGACTCACAAGATTCTGTTGACAAAATCTTGCAATAAAATAGAAAAAAGCTCATCTCTGGTTGTACTGAGCTGTGGTGGCGCAGTGGTTAGAAGGCAGTACTGTAGCTAATTCTGCCGACTGCCGACTGCCAGCAGTTTGGCAGTTCGATTCTCACCAGCTCAAGGTGGACTCAGGCTTTCATCCTTCCCAGGTCAGTAAAATGAGGACCCAGATTGTTGGAGGCAATAGGCTGACTCTGTAAACTACTTACAGAGAGCTGGAAAGCACTGTGAAGCGGTGTATTAGTCTAAGTGCTAGTGCTAGTGCTACTTCCTGTCTGGTCTACATGCTAAGGCTGACATCTATCTGGCAAGACTCAAAGCACTAGTCTCCCCCCGCCCCCTTTACAGCCCCCAAACTAGGGAGGGTCTCTTCTGGGGCCCCACCCAAATTCCTCCTGTGCCTTTTATCAGACCGTTTCCTTGCTGGCTTCTCATTACTCTGTCTCCCAGGGTCATTTCCATGGCAGGAGCTGACTTCCGCTCAAGTGTATCTTTTCCTCTCCCCCCCCCCCCAATGACTCTTGCCTCTGTATGGATTTTGCTTTTGCTTGTAGATTTATAAATAAATAGTGTTGGACCATCAGCACTGCCCTCAGAGTTGACATAGGCATGAAATTTCCATATCTCAGGAAGGTAAAGTAAGTAAACACACACATGCACTCACTAAAACACCAGGGTACAACACAAGGTGAAAAGTGCAACATCCTCATTGAGGACGGGGTGTCCAGGCCTGTCGACCTGCAGAAATGAACAAAGTTATGAGCACGTAAGCAAGACAGACTCATTTTTATATTATCATATGCAACCAGCGATACTACAGGTTCCCCAAGGAAGAAAACAGTCAGAGCAGTGATCTCCCAGAAAAGCATACAGTACCACAATGGAAGTAGCTGAAAGTAAACGGGTCGTCTTCCTGAAGAAAATGGTTTTCTTTGGTGCCAGGGGAAAAAAAATGATTCTGAAATTCTTTACCACCCACTGGGTTACATGAGCCATCGACCCATTATTTGCCATTTTGTCTCGGCCACGCAAGGCGTACTTGATATTCATAAGTTTATCAAATTGAAAAACAGTATCGTAAAGAACTGATTTCTTGAGAGACTCCAAACAGCCAGCCCTGTCTACTGAACAATTGGAGAAAAACACACGTCTCAAGCCCTGACAAGTGCCTTCAAAATAAAGGCATTATTCCCCCCACCCTCCATATTCATAGCAGGATGCCGATCAAACCAACAGTGAAGCAGACAGAACTACCAGCTCTGTTTTTCACACTACATTTGAGCCCTGGGTCCTACGTTGCAGAGAAAACATCGATCGTTAGAATCAGCAGTTTTATTCTTTCTTGAGATGCCTTTCTTGAGAGAAATAATAAGAGTTTTCAAATATCTTCCCTTACAACAGCAGACTTTGTTCAGCTCCAGCAAAATTCCTGGCTACTTGCTACCAATGCACAACTTAGAACGTCCATAAAATAAGACTGGAGGACCCAACAGATGTTCTCAGAATAGAGTGCAAGGTTCTGAGTCACAGAGATGGCTGTCATACTGTACTTAAGAGCAAAATTAATTAAAACTTTTTAATCAGTTTAAAAGACTGAGTATCCATATGAAATTGAAATGCCTCTGTTTAATCATGATTACCGTAACAACTATGTACTAATTTACCCAAAGCAACTTCATATTTCAATATATTTCAGGATTTCACCTGGGGACCTTCTGGGCCATGAACTCAGGTGCTCACAAAGTCAGTAACCTGAATCACAAACGGAGGCCAGTCATTTAGTCACTGAAGATTAAGAAATAAGGGAAGAATCAGTCACTGTTATTCGTACATGTTCTATAACTATCTAATCTATCTAATTGTCTGTCTGTCTGTCTGTCTGTCTGTCTGTCTGTCTGTCTGTCTGTCTGTCTGTCTGTCTGTCTGTCTGTCTGTCTTTCATTTATCATTATCTACTGTATCTATTTTTCTATCATATCTCCATCCATCTCTCCAGTTGAAATTGTTCGAATCTTTCCTGGCCTGCCCATTTGAATTTTCTTCCTTCTTACTTGCCACTGTTTACCAGAGAAGGGGATGTTGCCTGCATTTAAAGAGTGAGAGATCCAGATCGCTTAAACTGCCAGAATCTTTTAATATGTGAAAAGTTAGAAGGCAAAGAGTGCTTCGGAACAGAGACCAACCAAAGGCAGCTCTTCTTTTAATGGGCAATTAAAAGATATGAGCTACAACAGTGAAGGCAAAGCTCACAAATCAAACACCAATAAAAGCACGGAGCATCGTGCCTGGGGTGTTCAGCCGTTCCCCCCCCCCTCCAGCCTATTGTCCCCTGCCGAGCCAGCACCACCAGGGCCAATGCACTGCCGTCTAGTCAATGGTCTCAGCTCGGTTTCAAAGGTTTGCCCTGTCTGGAGGGAAAGCTGTAATTCAAACTCCCTTTTAGCTGAGATGTAAATTAAAAGATGACAGGTGGCAGATTTTTGCCAGCTATGCCGGGTGATTTTACGATATGAACTGTCAGCTGCAAACATTTCACTGGAGAGGGAGGGCTTTGTGCCCTGCTCCCAAAGCGGAGGCGTATAAGCGCCTTCTTTCCCCTGGGCGCTTTCCAGGGCTTCAAAGTGGAAACGGAGGCACTGGAATGGCCCCCGTGTCTAATCCTGCAAACACTGGGATTCACCTAAGACTTCTTGTAAGCTGTCTTGTCTGTGCATGTTCCAGCTGCATATATAAGGTCCAGATCAAAGGCTGATATTCGTAAATACCCTGATCGTAAAATATGTGGAACCTTATTCCTACGTCACAACAATTACTGGAATGTTTCCGTTATTTATCTATTTTTACATGCAACCCTCACTTATTTTGCCATCCAGCTGCATAAATGAAATGAACTGTCAATTTCCTATAAAGGTTACAATGGGTGAATTGAAACCAGTTGATTTAGGTGGTAGATATACCTTCAAGTCACTCTTGAGTCCTGGCCACTGCTTGGACTAATCCCGTAGTTTTCTGGGCAATATTTTTGGAAGTGGTTTGCCATTCCCTTCTTCCTGGGACTGAGAAGACACAGCTGGCTTAAAATAAACCAGTTCATTTCCATGTTTAAGCAATTAGAGCTCCTGCTTTTTGGTTTCTGGCCCATGGTCTTTTGTTTTTGAACTGTGGTGTTGGAGAAGACTCTTGAGAGTCCCTTGGACTGAAAGGAAGTTTAATCTGTCAATCCTAAAGGAAATCAACCCTGAGTGTCCTTTGGAAGAACGGATATTGAAGCTGAAGTGGGACAGATGGAAGGCGAAAAGGAGAAGGGGATGGCAGAGGATGAGATGATTGGATAGTGTCATCAACGCAATGAACATGAATTTAGGAGACAGTGGAGGACATGTGGACCTGGCATGCCATGGTCCATGGGGTCACGAAGAGTGACTGAACAATAAAAACAACAAGGGTCTCTAACCACTATACCAATGAAGCTCATATGCATGCTCTACTTGAGGATAAATCCCAAGAAATATGAAGCTTGTATCTCAGGGAACATCTGTGAATTGGCAAACATAGGACATCCTTTGGAAACATATAGGAAATCCTCCTATCATGGAACGGCCATTTTTATGGTTCTACAAAAAATGGCTGCTCAGTTCCATCAGCCATGTCAAAATTATTAGTGAAGAAAACAATGACAAACAGACGCCTGGCGTGTGACTATGAATGACCCCCTGCCTTCCCCTCCATCTGTCCTCTTTTAATAGACTCAGTGCCTAGGCGGCGAGAGGTCTGAAGACCTCGAAGGCTTTGCATGAACAAAGAAGGGTGATGTGGGAGGAAGGTGTTAAAAAGGAATTGGAGGCCTTGCACCTGTGCAACAGGTTTGGGAAGCGACTTCAAAGCCTTCCATTAAAAATAGATACGGTACAAAGAACAAAAGTAAACAGGAGAACCGGCTTCGTTCTGGCAGAATAGCTCGGCGGGGGCTTTCCTGCTAAAGAGGACTTCAGCTTTGAGGCTCAACATGATGTTGATTAGTGCAAATAAAGCTTTAAGTCAGGCACCTTTTCAGAAATTGCAATCAAACCCCAAGACTGGGGCTTCAAAAGCTTCATTAGCTGCCCCCACACCAAATATAACCTCCCAACGTGAGACCCACCGAAGGACTTGAGTGGATGGCAAACACATTCTCTCTAAAGTTCTTAGCTGGTCCTCGTTGATTGTTTTTGCAAATAGGAAACCGCCTGGATAAACAGGCACATTAAAAGAAATATCAGGAAGCGGCCTCCTGAATGCTAAAGAAAATGCACCAGGAAAGGACGATGGCATGACATGAAATCTATATTAAAAGGATAATGCATGGCATGTTGTAGATCAGCCATTCGGTAGAAAAGAAATCCATTAAATGCATTTAGAGAAATGTTATGTAAGAAAAGCACATTTCTTTCTCATATGCTTAGGTGCAGAAAGTTATTTGACTAAAAGGATTCTAACAACAACAACAACAAACAAACAGATTTCAAATTGCTTCCCTTGGACCAGAGAAATTTAACATGCCATTATATAAGAGACAGAGGTCACGAGGATCCGATTCACATTTGGACAGCATGGCAAATTGGACAGCAGGCAAATTGGACAGCAGGATTTCAGTGAGATTTCCTAGAAATTGTAGGAGGAGGGCTGTGTTAGTTATTCTGTGAAAATGAACGAGGGGGCAGGAGCAGGCGTAGCACCCAGGCGGCATTTTCTCAGGTGCACGCTGCGAAACTGAAATTTCCTGACAGTGAGAACAATTAACCAGTGGAACCAGATTGCCTCCAGAAGTTGTGGCTGCTCCCTCACTGGAGGGTTTCGAGAAGAGATTGAAAAGCCAACTGTCTGAAATGGTCTAGGGTCTCCTGCTTGAGTGGGCGGTTGGACTAGAAGACCTCCAAGGTCCCTTCCAACTTTGTTATTCTGTTCTGTTAAATCAGTATCTTTTCCAACCAGCAGATTTTATTTAACGATGTAAGCTTTCATGAGCCCAAAGGAATGTAAATTCTACAGTTGATAATCTCATCCAAGACTATCCAGGCAGAACGAGGTTCTTAGCCACCGGAAAACAGAATAAAGACATTAATAGAACTGCACATGGGAGAAAAATATTTTCTATGAGTTTTGTTCTTACATTTTGAGGAAAAACCAAAGAGCAGATCCTCTTTTAGAGTGGAATGATGAGCTATAAATCAGGGTAATCCAAGGACAACCTTCCAGTGATAGAAGAGCTCTTACTTTTCAAATTATTTTCCCCCGGATCTGAGATTGATTGGCCCTGGATCGCCCAACTGGTTTTATGCCTAAACTCAGAGGGCCAGTTTCTGGGCCTCACCCACTATGTCAAACTGGCTCTTTTAATAACAACCCAGATCTAAATCCAGATTCATTACCAGCCATGATCCAGCAGTCTTTTCTGAGGATGTTCTACCTGACACTCTTAGTTTGCTTTTAATATTGCCTCTGGGATTTTTGGCATAAGCAAACAGGAGTGGGCATCTCTCACTTTGGAAAAAGCATCTGCTACCTCCATTTTGCTTTGTAAAACAAACACAGTATTTGCTAATTCAGAAATGGGAGTAGAGTTTTGGCATCACATCAGACCAACTGAAACCTGTTTGCTCTTTTCTGCATCCATGTTGACGCTTGCATTTTAGTATTGGTAGGAAAGACAAAAGGTGTGCAAGGATATAGTGACACTATCTGACTCAGGGCCACCACACCTTGACAGTTTGTCAAGCAAGTGAAAAATAAAGGAGGGAAACATTCTTGAGAGGTGTGTATTTAAATGACTGAAAGAAGGGGCAATTTGAAAGTTGTTCATATATTTTTGTGCATAAACGTGACCATCATCTATTGCATTCTTGAACAAAACGCTATTTTTTATGAACAAATTGGAGATGAATTAGGTGCAGATATACACTACAGCTGCAAATGGACTTATAACACATTTTACACTCATCATGACCGGGGCTTATAGCAAACTGAATGGCAACTGACCCATTCCTTTTGGCAGACTGATGCTATGGCCCTTTTCATTTCAGCAAACAAAAGCTGCTCCAGACACCAATATTTGAATCTGAATCATACTGAAGACTGCCGGAGAGGGCCAGTCAGAGGCCTCTGGAGAAGCAATTTCACATTTGCGGTCCAGCAGTTCTGTGTCCATTAGCTGTGAGGAGAAATGAGAACACAGCCTTCTCCTAAAGGGGTTTTTGGTCACTCCTGATGCTTTCGTATCATTGATCCGAGTTCTGAAAATTCACAGGGATGTGTAAAGATCAAAATCTCAAGAGGCAAAGATTAACTAATTGGATTTCAACACCTTACTCATTGACACACACAAAACAGATAAAGAGTTCTACTCAGTATAATTTCCTTGGTCTTCCAGGATGTTTTTCTTGGTCAACCTTCTCCTTGTTGGAAGCCGTCCGTAAGTTCCATGATGGTGGTTACTGTTCCAGAAAAGGAGAGCACAAATGCCTCTTTCCGATGTTTACCAATACACGTGTTTCTTATTTCATATCCTCTGCAACATATGAATCCTTGTGAAGTAATACTGACACTTTCATACCCAATGCAACAATTCCCTGATGCCTCTTTTGACGTTCCTTCATCGCCGCCGCTAGCGTGACCGCGGGAAAGCAATTTTTGCAGCCCACTCGCTCAACCGGATGAATTGCAACCATTTTGTTTCCTTTGCGTCTCTCTAGGTCAAGGGACCGTTCGTCTTCCTCCTCGCTGCCTTCTGGCCTCAGCCCAAATTGTGATGCATGCGAGGAGGTGGCAATCTTCATCCGTTCCACAGGTGAGAGGGCACGGCTTGGGGTTGTTATGCTGCGCCACACCTGATAGTAAAACAAGCACCAACGTGATCTCCTCAAAGCAAAGTTGTGTTTCGGAGGAAGAAATCCAGGGAAAGAAGAATGACAGGAACCGAATGCTGCTGGGTGATGCTCGCTGCTGGTCTTATTGCTGAATATTCAAGCAGAGATGAGGCAGTGGTTTTTTCCTCCCTCGTAGAACTAAGGACGTTCGTGCATATAGTGGAAAATTCTTCCTTCTGGTTCCATTTCCAGGCCGGCATCAGAAGGGAACCCACGTCCTCTCCTTGCCCTGCTTTTCTCTCCTGCTGGGATCTCAGCAAGCAAGGTGTTCGGTAGTGTTGCCTATCTCGCCCTGCGGGAAGCCAGGAAGAGGCGTTTGGTGGACTCAGTTCTGCAAAACCCCCAAGCTTTTTAGACTCCGGGCTGAGGCCGCCCGCGGGCGCCCGCTCGGCGGCCCCAAGCGCCTGCCGTTGAGCCAGGCGCGCATGCGCGGCCGTTCCAGCACCGTTCGGCCGGCGGACAGCGGCTCCCCGACCGGCAGGCGGGCAGGTAGGCCTCTCCCTAGGGCCGTCCCGGCTTCGGGACGCGGCATTTCCAGAGTCTCGTCCCCGTAGGATGTGAGGAAGGGTGGTCGGCCAGTCTCCCGCGGCACCGAGCCCCCCCTGCGGCCGCGTCTGAGGGTGACCTGAGCCACAAAGCAGGCGGGCGGCCTGCTTCCCTCCCACCGCGTTGCTACGGCAACTGAGCGCGGCCGTTTAAGGCGACCCGCCCTCTGCCCGTGCGGACGCTCGTCTCCATGGCAACCGGCCCGGCCTTCCCTCCCTTTGCGGGGAGAGGGGGATCGTTGCGCAGCTCCCGGAGAAGCTTGGGTTTCCAGGGCAACCGAGCCCCCCCCCCTCCCCCCTCCCAGCGCCCGCGGACTCACCCAGCGTCCGGACGCAGCGAGCGAAGCAGCCGCAGCGACAGAAGCAACCCCGCCATCTTGGCCCGCCGCGCGGTGCATTGTGGGCGTGGTAGTTCTGCGCGCCGGGGAAGGGAGGGGCCGGCCGCCTCGCCTGCCTCTCTCCCTCTCTCCCTCCCGCCTTGGCGCGGAACGCGGGGTTTGGAGCGTCGTGCGAACGCGCCCGCGTGTTTCATGCGCTTTGTTTTCGGTTAGCAGAGTTGGAAGGGACCCTGTAGGTCATCTACTCCAACCCCCCGCCGAAGCAGAAAACCCTACACCGTTTTTGACACGGGGGCGGACAGACGCGCTCCTTGACACACACACACACCCACACCCCGTCCGGTCTCTGACTCCCGGGAGTTTTGGGGTCCCTTTCCCCTGCGGAAGTGCTGGGGACGGGGGGGCCTGGGGTTGGGGAGCCAGGGAGGACCCCCAGAGTGCAAATCGGGGTCAGGGCAGGGCCAGGCCGGGCAGGAGCAAAGGTGGTGGCGCGTCCCCACATCGCGGAGACGCCCGCTCCCCGATCCAAATGTGATGAACGATTGTATGATTCATAATTTTGCGGTTGAGATGAATGCGTTATTAATAATGTGAGAACTCGGGTTCCCTGGGCAGGACTGCAAAATCATCTCGGTTTTTAAAGAATAGATTTAGGAAGGGGATGATAATAGAAAAAAACATTGACAACCATTGACAGAGGCAGAGCTGAAATGGTGGGGGAAGAAAAAAAATGCTTCTCCCGGGGTTGCAAAGCATCTTAAGAAGCCTTTCCTGGGCATCGCATATTATATTTAGGATCACGCAGCTGGCCTCAGGGGCTAAATGCATCATCCGGTCGTGCGGAGAAGGGTTTCTGGGCATAAACAGAGCGTCCCCAAGCGGAATCCGCACTCTACGCAGAACTTCAAGTGGTAACTTCCAGTCACGACCACCAGGTGGTGCTGCTGCTCCGTGAGAGGTTAGAGGCGATTCTAAACCCCCCACCCCCTTTGCCTTATGAATGACAGCTCCCCTCATTCCCAGGGGGACTTTGGGGAGCAGGCATTTGGAGACAATTGTGGGGGGCAGGGAGGGGAGGGGACAGACCCAGCGTTGTGTATTAAATGGGACTTTCTCTTGCATTCTTCAAAGTCAGGGGACTGCCCTCTCCTGTCTCCTCCAAGGAAAGTCTTGGTTTGCGAGATTGAAGCCAGAAGTGATGCTCTCACCTGTGTTTAAGAGGGGTGGACTTCAACTCCCAGAATTCCCAAGCCAGCATGTTTTAAGATGGGGGCACTTCAACGCCCAGAATTCCCCAGCCAGCATGCTTTAAGAGGGGTGGACTTCAACTCCCAGAATTCCCCAGCCAGTATGGGGAATTTAAATTCCCAGAATTCCCAGCCAGCATGCTTTAGATGGGGGGACTTCAACTCCCAGAATCCCCCAGATAGCATGCTTTAAGAGGGGTGAATGTCAACTCCCAGAATTCCCAGCCAGTATGCTTTAAGATGGGGGGACTTCAACTCCCAGAGTCCCCCAGGCAGCATCTTTTAAGGTAGGGACTTCAACTCCCAGAATTCCCCAGCCAGTATGGGGGAATTGAAATTCCCAGAGTTCCCAGGCAGCGTGCTTTAAGGGGAGGACTTCAACTCCCAGAATTCCCAGCATGCTTTAAACGGAGAGGAGCAATTCCCAGAATGGCTGGCTGGGGAATCGAAGTCAACGTCTCAAGCTCGGATGCCCCTGTTGGAGGGGGTTGAGCTAGAGGACCTCCAAGGCCCTCTCCAACTGGATTGCTCTGTTCCTGATCCCGCCTCGGGTCAACGCCTCTTCTCCAAGGCTCTCCCTTCCCTCTCCCGCTCCGCCAATAATAAAATTGCGGTGCTGCGACCCAGGTGGGACTTGAACCCACAATCCCCAGCTCCGGAGGCTGATGCCTTATCCATTAGGCCACTGGGCCCCCTTCTGCAGCTCCTCGCTGCCGCCGCTCCTGCAGCTAACAGCG